>LPNX010870399.1:69905-160045 GCA_001517045.1 Pseudotsuga menziesii | reverse complement strand
GAACCTATAGGCTAAATGTACCAGAGTTGGTGACAGTTTGTGACTTGCAGAAAGTTTTTGCAAAGACTGGTGTATTTGTCCCTTCTTTTATTGCTGACAGTTCAGTTTGAATTGATGAGCATATGGGTGACCTTATATGAAGTACTGGGAGTATTAGGGTTTCAGATGAAGTTGTATTGATGTTTTTGGATGCAGGAATTTGAGTGGAGCTTTAATGTACCATATCCACAGTTCTCCATTTGCTTTTAAGTACTCTGAACATTGCACTACCATTGTGAAATGTACAAAACAGTTTGTCATAAGAAAGGATTTTCTGTTTGAAGACACAGAAGACTGTTTGTACTCAACCCTAAAACCAGGAATTTGATTGGTACATGTACCCTAACAGTTCGAAATTGTGCATGAGGGTGTAGTTTGAAGTTTGAACAGAGCTATATGGTCCTTATAACAGCTTTCATCAATGTTTAACTTGATCTCATGCTGTATTTATCCATGAACTGAATTATATGATGGACACAGGTTAAAACTGACACTGCAAGCCTGTACAGGGATACTTAGCAGAGTGAGAAGGTGTTCAAACAATAGCAAGCTAATTTCTAAGCATTTCTGGAACATTAAACTAGATTGTTTTCTATCAGTTGAAGGGAAACTATGGGAAAAAATGGAAAGATAAACAGAGCTGAACCCTCAGACCTAACTTGGGTCCAAAAACTTCCAGACTGTGCAGAGATGTTTCAGCAGGCAGGGTGGATGAGCTTTTTCAAGAAAATTGATGGTTTTAATTCTCAGGTTTCTTGCAGGTTTGCCAAAGGACTTAAGGAGGATATGATCATGATGGATGCATTGAGATTTAAGTTAACTGTGGAGTTGATATCAGAAGCTACTGAAATAAAGAATGAGGGAGAACATTGGTTTAAGAAATCTCCTTTTGAATTTGACCCTAAAAGATATTTACTGCCTAATGTTATTCCTAACTGGAGCAAAGGGATCCCCATTCAAAACTTTAGAAAGGAGTGGATTGAGCCTTTAAGAATCCTTCAAATTTATGTGACTTGTGAAGGAAGGTACTCCTTTGTCTTTAAGTACCACTTCAGATTCCTGCAGCACTTAGTAGGGGTGTCTAAAATGAATTTGCCTTTCTTTTTCCTGAAAAGCCTGCAGAAGATGTCAAGCAAAATTAAGGAGCAAGATAATCACACCTCACAGTTACTGTTTCATCATGGCCTTATTAAACTAATTATTACTACAGTATTACAGCATGAGGGAAGAAATTGGAATTTCTTCTTATTTTGGTCTGACATTCATCCTCAAAAAGAAGACCAACAACCCAAAAGGCAAGCTGACAAAGGTAAGGTGATGATTAAAAAGCTGGGTCATTCAATCACATCTACCAGCAAGGGTGAGATTAAGGTCAAGGAGGTGACTGAGCAAGTCTCAGAACATGCACAGGGTGACATTCAGTTCAAAGGGGATTCAGAATATCCTAAAGCCAAATATTCATTGTTTGCAGACAAGGAAGTACAGCCTGATTTGACTGTTGGTATGGAGAAAGCTGTTACTTTTGAGCAAGCTGGAACTGTTGACATGGAGAAAGCTGCCACTTTTAAAGAAGAATTACAAAAGAAACCAAGAATCCCCCTTACCATCATATCGGAAGATGAAGGGTATCTGTTGGAGGATGAGCATCAAGTTATCATGACTGAACCAAGTACAGAAGCATTGGAAGATTTACCTACTTCAAGGAGCAAATCAGTAAAACCTAAGAGAAAAAAGAAGAAAATTGTCACTTCAAATAGAATACTTAGAACCAGGCCTACAAACAAATTCAGGTGGAACATGAAGAAGCTCCTCAACCCTAAACTAGATTCCAAGCAAGAAGCAGTGTTAATCAATTCTTCTTCCAGTGAAAGAGCAGAAATTTTTCAGCAGGACAGTAAAAGAAAAAAGAAGACATCTGTTAAAACTTTTTCTTCTTCTAAACCTGCAGGTACAGAAAAATCACAATTAGCAAATGAAGTATGCCAAGCTGCTCCTAAGTTATCAGAGATAATAATTGAAATAAGAGATAAAATCATCAAAGAGCAGGAAGAAGAAAAAGCAAATGCATGGGACATTGGAAAACAGGGATGGGATGAAGAAGATGAGGCCATACTGAAGCAAGCAGGTATTATAGAAGAAACTGTTGTTCAGGTTGATTATTCAGATCTTTTGATACAAGAGCCAAATGTACTGGAAATCCCTAGTGAGGAGGAAAGCCTACTAGGAAGAATTCAAATATACAAACAGCAGGTGAAGCAGCTTCAGGAGACCAATGACAATCTGTTCAAGGTCAAGAGGGGGCTGGTGGAGGAATTGCAGGATGTACATCAGCATTTTTTACAGCTGTCAGAGGTGTCTAAAGAAGTATTAAAAAGGAAATCAGCCACTGATAGGTATACTGCAGAGTTGGAGAAAACTGTGGATAATTTGCAGCAGGAAAATGAAGCTTTGCACCAGAAGATAAGCAGGCTAGAGGAAAAGCATGAAGGAGCTAGAAAAAGGCCTCGAAGGCTTGATGGCATTGATTTGCTTGTAAAAGCATCAAAGAAGTTATGAATCAGTTTTTAGTTAGTGATGAGTTTTTGATAACATTTTTTGTTAAACATTGCTATTTTTAGCAAGTATGTAATTTTGTAAAAAAAATCACTTTTTACCTTACTTACTTTAGGGATTCGATGGAGGCAGTTCAGAAGGTAAAACCTAACTGTTTTTTTTTTTTAGGAGGATAGCTATTTAGGACAGTGGGAAAGACATTGTAAAGTTTCTAATTTTTCTGGAGCATTAGGAGGTCTATGAGATATCATACTTTCAGGCTTATTCAAAGATAAGTGTTGTGACTCTCTTGTACATTTGCTGATGAAACTATGGATATATGACTCTTTACCCTACTTTTGGTCTGTGTTGGCTTTGTTGTGAGCTTGTTTAGCTTCCTAATTGACAATTTCAGTGCTGGTTAATGTGTATTTTCTGGTATTGCTTGTCCATTATGTGTGAATCTCAATACAGGCTTTTTATTGGATCTTTGTGATATATATGCATCTTTATCAGTGATTGTGTTTGATTTAGTTGTTGCTTATCTGATGAATGTATTCCCTATATGCTCTTTATGTTTATGACCAAAACACTTGAAACAAAAACCCTAAACCCTAGTTTGAATTGAATTTACTCTTGAGATTGTGTTGGCATGTTTCCCTAGCCTTAGAAACAGTTTCTGACACAAACACTCTCTATCATGAGATCATAAGCTCTGCAATTATTTTCATCATGTCCTACCAACTTACAGAAGTTACCGTATAAATTCTTAGGAGTTTGTACATACTTCTGAAGTAAAGGGAATTCCTGTGGTCTATGTCCTCGTGTTCTACAGATTTCACACCATGGCCCTTGATTCTGTACTAAGGGGTTAGGAGCCCCACTTTCTATATACTCAATAAATACTGGACAGTTATCTTTGGTATGGCCATGTCCTTTACACTTTGTACACCATAATTCTTGTTCAACCATTTTTCCTTTCTTAATCTCATGTAACTGTAAAGTGAGATTGGCTAACTGATTCTGTAATTTTGTCATACTTGCACTAGTCTCAGCTAAAGGTGAAGCCTCTAGTTTCATTGCCATCTCCAATGCTTCATCCTGTGTACGAATTTTCTGTTGCATTAGTGGAAGTCTGATATGAGGGAGTAGTGCTACAATGAACCATTCCTTATGTTACTCCGGCGCAAACTCAAAACTAACTTGGTCTATAAGAGCTTTAAATTTTTGATCGAAATCCCATACTAACTCTGTGGGTAACTGTTTAATGTCTTTGAGATCTATGATACATTGTGACTCAGACTTGGGTTTCTTAGATTCCTTAATCATTGCGGTCCTGACCTCTGCGAGTGTTCTGTTCTACACTGATGTATACTTCATATACCATGTTAAATCTCTTTCTCTAAGTGTAGTGCCCAATGTTAGCACTCAGAATGTACCCAGGTTGTAAAAGGTAAACTCCAAGGTAACAACAAAACCACTTTAGAAAGAAACTGGTGTTTTCTTTCAGAGAGGGATCTCTCAATACAGATTTAATAGGACCAGATATAAAACAACATTTAAATATTTGTATGTATGGCTGAAACAATCACATAACCATTGGGCATGGAGTCACATACATATAAATATATCACAAAGACATATACATGAGATTCATCAAAGGCAAGATAATCACTTCATCACAGTCGTTCAATCTAATCCAGGTGAAACAAAAGAGACAAGGAAAAAACCCATTAATACAGAGCATCAAACATGAATTCTATATCAACTTTAGTAGAAAAATGTATAAAATATCTGAAATGATGACTAGAGCATAAACATATGAATTCTAATCACCCAACTCTATATTTCAGATACGAAGAAGAAACAAAATGAAGTGTTACACTGGGAAAATACAATCACAAAAAAAAGAAGCATAGACTGTGATATCAATGACACAGTAATCTCAAATCAAACCCCATGCATTCACTTTGTTATTCAAAAATATATGTTCTCCAAAATCATTGCACATTACGATGGGTTCCAACCCCCATCTCCTAAAAAAGATGCTAATATATACATAAAATAATAGATCTTCCAAGAAGATTCATAACTGAATGATCGAATTAATTTAGAGTCTTGTAACTAAACCCCTAACTTCTAGGAATACATTACAGCTCCAATCCTAATAGGTCATAAAGTAAAAATCAACTTGATAATAGGTCTTTGCCCAGTCAGCTCCATGTCATCGCCCAGTCAGCTCCTCGGTATACAACGTCTGTCTCTACGAATGAAGTATGTATTTCATTTTTCCAAACCTCTCTACGGTTTTCCACTGTTCTGCGCTTGGGGTGTCACATTCCATCATCTCTCTGATTGATACTTCAAGCTCAATATAAGCTTCATATGATACCTTGGGCAATCCTCTTCTGACAAGTAGGAACTTTTGTAAAATTTCGAAATCCTCTGTCAATTTGTCCACAATAGCTTTCCTTGTTAGGACTTTTTCAAAGTCATCAAACTTGGAATGGTCCATGCGAATCTGAACTAGCAAGTTGTGATAGTGCTCTTGAGAAAATAGCCACCCTTTTGCGTCCCAAAAGGAAGGCAGACCATCCTCGAATAGCTCCTTGAAAACCTGCTTGAAGTTATTAACCTGTGCAACCATTTCATCAGCTCGGTCTTGGACCGTCTCCATTAAATGATGTTTGTGGATGAATTTCTTAGCCCACAGCACTATGGATATCCTCCCTTTTATCCCCATATCATGTAATTTCTGATATGTCAGTGAATTTAAAAATTTCAGCGCATTCTGAGCTGTGGTGAGGGGATTTCTTTCCATATGTTCATTCACTAACTTTAATCTTTGGTTGGCCAAATTGATCAAAATATTCTGATCATCAACAAAATTCAGATAATTCCAGAATTTGGTAACTTCTATAGATAGGGTGTCCCAAATAATGTGCTTTGCTCCTTGCAGGGGACCCTTACCTATGTTTTTCTCCTTCAATTCATTGAACTTCTTTTGCAACTGGTTTCTGTCTTGTAAAATTTTGTTTTTACTTTCATTCATTTTGGTCAATTCAGACTTGATCTTTTCATTCTCTGTCTTCAGCTCTTTGATTTCTTCATCTTTGAAACTAACCTGGGACATAGGCACTAACAAATAATCTACAGAAAAATCATCCAATGGCTTCTCGATATTCACAATGGACAGGTCTTCACCGGTGGGAGTCTAACTCATTAACTCCTCCATAATCTCCTTCTCATCAATTTGATCTTTTTTCATCAAGGAAATTTGAGATAACAGTTCATTCCGTTCGGCCTCCCACTTGTCTTTTTCTTCCTGCAACTCAATAGCTCTCCCTTTATATTCCATCATCTCTTGATGGACCTTGTCTTTCTCTTCTTGGAGAGCCAATAACTCGGAAGACTGAACATGCTCAGTACCTGGGATCTTCAATTTTTTCTTTAAAACTTGGAGCGCATTGTCCTTTTCCTCCAGCGTTCTTCTGACTGCCTGGGTATTATCTGAACTGACAATATTTGTTTGTAGTTTCTTAATCTAGATGGCATTCGCCTTATTTTCGACTCTTTCATGTTTCAATTGAATCTCTAACTTATCTGTCAAAATTTGTAATTTATTTATCTTTACCATAGCTTGTAACAAGTCTGAATAGATGATATCACTGGTTTGTTTGTGAAGTTGTATCTTATCCGGTATATTGATCTTATCCAACCGGATCTCCATCTATGACATCTTTTTGTCGTTTACCATGGCTAACTTGAGCGTATTTCTTTCAGCATCTCTGGCAGAAATTAGAGCTGTTTTTGGACTGTATAAATTTCTTACTCGCGGAAGCAAATTTCTTGTCTCTTCTAGAGACTGTTTTCTTTTCTCCATATAGTTAGCTTTGAGTTCCTCCTTTCACTTAAAGACCGGGATTAATTCTGAACCATCCACACTTTTAAAAGAGAAATGATTTACTTGTACAACCTTCATTGGAACTAGAGCAACCTTTTTGAAACCATCAGAAATTTCTTCATTTAAAATTTCACCACCTTGAAACAACTTTGCCTTTTTATGTGATCCATCTTCATCAATTTCCATACTTTCAATTTCAGATAGACTTCTCTTAATCATAATACTAGTACCCTCTGTTGTTTGGGATGTTGTGACAGGTACAGTATGTGCATCTTCATCAAACCTTGAAATCTTGGTAAACTGCAACAAATTGGCTGTTTCAACCAGACCTTCAATAAACTGGTGATCAAACGGTTTATTCTTGTTGGCCTGCTTCCTCAAGGAAATTACATGGTGGGGATCATAATTTATCTTTGGCTCCTTTTGGAAGTCCATATTCTCCAGCAATTTCTCTATGAACACTAAAGCACCTTTACTTTTGAAAATGAAAGAGCCAACCTTGAGGGGGAATTTAATATTTTAAGACTTCTTAAAAGCTCCAAAATGTTCTTCTTCAGACTGCAACCTTTGTCTCATGAATTCTAAAGAAAAAATCCTCGGGGTGAGGAAAGCAGGTAACTTATAAGGCTGTCCAGTAAATCCATATACCCTTAACACAGTGGAGTCTTTGTGTAGGAACCAATCTCCAATTCGATCTTCGGGTGAAGGCTGCATCAAACATTTCATCTCATCCAAAACACGGGGCAATTCTTCATCAAACAACATTTTATACACTTCCGACATAATCGAATTGGCAAATTCGAACATGTTGATTTGCTTGGGCAAATCAGAAGAACAGATAGTATTCAAAAACTGCAGCTCAGTGACATTGGAACATAACAGCATGTTGAACAAGTAGGTCTGAAATCTAAAGAACTGAACCTTTGGAAACTCACTCAACTAAAGATGGATTGCTTCAGCCAGGTACTCATCTAGACTAAACACAGGAATTGACTGAGATTCAGAGCCTGAGGAACTTATGTTGATGTATATGTAACTTCAGAATTTATTCTTCTATGTATCTCATGTATTGTACCCCGATGTTTATTACAGGATGTTTCTATTATGTATTTTAGTCATGTGATCATGCCCCGATGTTCCGATCAGAAGGATCTATAATGTAAACAAGTCATGTCAAGTCATTAGGTAAGTCCCCACAGTTTTGGGGCACTCGAGTTATTATACACTAATTAAGGTGTAGGCTCAGGTAAGTAATGTTAGGTCGAGCCTACGTGTGAAAATGCAATTCAAGTGAACGGAAGAATATAAATAGAGAGTGAGACTCTCTATTTAACACACACATCATTCACTCTCTTAAGTGAGGCGCACTTGTGGAGGAGGAAATATACTGGGACTAGAAGGCCACTGCTGTTGGGAGATCTCTTACTATTTCGGTGCTGATTTTATCTCTAAGGAAGTTGCGGGGTTTTCTCCTTTATGGTTTCCCCAAGGAAAACTCTTTGTGTCTCTTGTCTCTTGTGATGTGCTTATGTTTTATTGCTGTGCTTGTTATTCTCTCAGTGAAAAGATCCTAAGTTCATAATGCTAGATTGTTTGATGAAAAACTAACATGGGATCAGAGCTAACCTGAGAAGAAGACACTGTGCAGCTGCGGGAACTACGGATTCCTAGTTTGTGGACTTTTCTCCACAGATTTTCAGCAAAAGTAAGGTGGAATTACTCTCCTCCTTAGGGCGCATATTTCTGTCGAAATAGAATCCAATTCTGAGGTTTTTCAGTTTTGGACCTGTCACTGTGGTCGAAAATTAGGGATTTTTACAGAAGAGGAATTTTTCAGTGAGCCCAGGCCTGGATTGACCTCCTCCCAAAAATCAAAGTTAGGAACAAATTTGAAGGCATTTGGGTGGACAGAACTCTGGAAAAGCAAAACCCTAGTTGCTCCTAAACCAACTCTGCAGGATTTCAGCTCAAGTTTTAGATCCAACATCTTGAACCTGGTAAGATCTAAAATCTTTTGTATTTCCATTTGAGGTTCTTATTTAAAGATGTCTCATCATACCAAGCTTGATGAAAAGCTTGAGGGGGCTGATAACTTCCGAGCTTGGAAGTATAGGATCTCCCTGGTCCTGGAAGAGAATGAATTAGACTCCTACATTCATGAGGAGATTCCAGTTCCAGAGGGAGATGAGGTAAAAGCCTTACATAAGAAAAAGAAGGTTATGGCAAAGAGGATCATCTCATCCCACAGGTGTCCTCTCTCAAGACACCTAAAGCTATGTTTGATGCCCTAACCAAATTGTTTGAAGGAAAGAACATCAATCGGAAAACGACCCTGAGGAACCAATTGAAGAATGTGAAGATTCAGAATGCAGAAACTATCCAGTCTTACTTCACAAGGGTTTCTCGAATCAAAGAGAAACTAGAAGCCGTTAATGAAGAAGTGGAAAATGCAGAGATTGTGATGACTACTTTGAATGGCCTTCCTAGGTCATGGGATGCTTTCATTCAAGGTATCTGTGCAAGAAAGAAGCTAGTCAAATTCAGCAGACTTTGGGAAGAATGTTCTCAAGAAGAAGCACAGATAGCAGCTCGAGAAGAGAAGATGGGAAGTGAATACCAAGCCCTCACAACTCACTCCAAGAAAAGCAAAAGAAGACCTCATTACTCCAAAGGTAAGGATTTTCATCCTAGAAGAGATGTTTCAAAATTAAGATGTTATACATGTGATGAGATAGGGAACTTTGCAAAAGACTGTCCTAAGAACAAGGGCCACTCTCATAAGAAGAAGGGGAACAAAAGAAGACATCATGCTCATGCTGCAGAGGATGATGAACCATCCAAGAAGAGATCCAGATATGATAGTGAATATTCTTCAAGCAAGGATGAATATGTTTTGATATCAGCTCTCACAGGTAACATTACTCATGGTAGTGATGATTGGCTTATAGACAGTGGAGCTTCCAAACATATGACGGGATTCAAGGAATCTTTTGTAAGATTGTCAGAACATGAATCACCTCATAAGGTGAAACTAGGAGATGACTACAAATATCCAATAAAAGGTAGTGGGGAATCTTCATACAAGCTAGACTCTGGTAATTCTCTAACAATGAAAGAAGTATTGTTTGTTCCAAGACTCAAGAAGAACCTTCTATCTATTTCAGCCTTGGATGCAAAAGGAATGCGGGTTGCATTCATAGATGGTCAAGTCATCATGTGGCCAAAAGGAAAGACAATTGATGATGCGGTAGTGATTGTAGAAAAAGAAGGAGGCTTGTACAAATTGAAGGGTCATCTAGAACAAGCCTTGATCTATGATACAGTAGAACCAAACGAGCTTTGGCATACAAGGCTTGCACATGTGCATTACAGAGCACTACCTATTGCAAGCAAAGCTGTTGAAGGTATTCCAGAATTCCAAGCAAAGCATGATGGAGTTTGCAAAGGATGTGCGAAAGGGAAGAATACAAAGAAGACATTTCCTAGAAGTGAAAGCAAAGCCAAAGGCATTCTAGAAATCATCCATTCCGATGTATGCAGTCCAATGTCATCAAACTCACTAAGCGGGTATGCATACTATGTTTCTTTTATTGATGATTTTTCTAGAAAGACATGGATTTACTTGATGAAAAACAAAGATGAAGTGTTCAGCAAGTTCGAGGAATTCAAAGCCTTGATCGAGAACCATACTGAAAAGAAGATCAAGACCATTCGATCAGATAATTGTGGAGAATTCACTTCAAATGAATTCAAAGAGCTATGCAAAGAAGCAAGGATTAAGAGGGAGTTGTCAACTCCTTATAATCCACAACAGAATGGGGTTGCAGAACGGAAGAACATAACTATCATGGAAGCTGCAAGAGCTATGCTTCATGATCAAGATCTACCTATGCATCTTTGGGCTGAAGCTGCTAGAACAGAAGTGTATGTACAGAACCGTACTCCACATAGAGTACTCGAGAACAAGACTCCTGAAGAAGTATTCTTCGGCAAGAAACCAGAAGTCAGTGATCTCAGAATCTTCAGTTGTCCTGTGTACATCCACATTCCAAAAGAGAAGAGAACAAAACTCGATCCTTCAGGAAAGAAGGGCATATTTGTGGGATAATCTGAAAACTCAAAGGCTTACAGAATATACTTCCCAGGATACAAGAAGATTGAAGTCAGCAGGGATGTAACATTTGATGAAGACACAACTTACAACAAATCCAGAAAGAGACCTGCTGAAGAACCTGAAGAAGTAGAAGCAGAAGCACCTAGGATCCGTGATACAATCATGAATGAAGAAGCTCAAGAAGAATATCGAGAGTTCGAGAAACCACAAAGACCTTTAGATCCACCACTGGAGAAGAATCCTCATAAGAAGAAACCTGCTTGGGTACGTGAACTTATCCAAGGTGCGGAAAGATATGGAGCTCCAGAAGAGAATCACAGAGAAAGAAAGAGGACAAGATCAAATTCCGGGTATGTAGCTTTACTATGTGATTTCATTGATAAAGAACCTTCTAGTTATGAAGAAGCGGCAGAACAGAAAGAATGGAAGGATGCTATGATCGAAGAATATCAATCGATCATGAATAATGATGTTTGGGATGTTGTCCCAAGACAAAAAGGGAAGTCAGTTGTCACTTCCAAATGGATCTACAAGATCAAGCATGCTGCAGACGGTAGCATTGAAAAGTATAAGGCAAGATTTGTAGCTCGAGGATTCTCTCAAAAAGAGGGAGTAGACTATGAAGAAACCTTTGCACTTGTAGCCACATACAGTTCCATCAGATTAGTACTTGCTCTAGCTGCAGTGATGAAATGGAAGATACACCAGATGGATGTCAAGACTGCCTTCTTGAATGGTGTAGTAGAAGAGGAAGTATATGTAGAATAGCCACTCAGTTTTGAGACACATGACAGAGAGTCTTATGTATGTAGATTGAAGAGAGCCCTGTATGGTTTAAAACAGGCACCCAGGACCTGGTACGACAGAATTGACAACTTTCTATCTAGTTTGGGCTTTACCAAGAGTAAAGCGGATTCCAACCTTTACTACAAGGTTGAAGATGGCAATCCAGTGATACTCCTTTTATATGTAGATAATCTATTTGTGATAGGTACATATGGGTTGATTGCTGACACGAAGAGAAATCTTGCTGCTGAGTTCGAAATGAAGGACTTGGGGATGATGCATTACTTTCTAGGTATGGAGGTGTGGCAGAGTACAGATGGAATCTTCCTTAGACAAGGGAAGTATGCAGTAGAGATCCTGAAGAGATTTGGGATGATGGACTGCAAGGCTATGGCTACACCTATGGCATCGAACCTGAAGCCATTGAGTGATGCTTCGTCAGAGTTGGTTGATGCTACTATGTATCGTCAGATGATTGGGTCATTGATGTACCTGACGAACATGAGACCAGATATTTGCTTTGCTGTGAACACCTTGAGCCAGTACTTGACAGATCCGAGATGTGTTCACTTTATTGTTGCAAAGCATGTTCTGAGGTACCTGAAGGGTACAATTGATTATGGGCTCAAGTACGATGCGAACCAAAAGATTAACCTAGAGGGTTATGTTGATTTAGATTGGGCAGGCAGTTTCGTTGACAGGAAGAGTACTTCGGGATGTTGCTTCAGTATGGGATCAGGCATGATCTCTTTGTTTAGCAGGAAGTAATCCTGTGTGGCACTGAGTACAACTGAAGCAGAGTATGTTGCAGCTTGTTTAGCTAGTTGTGAGGCAATATGGCTCCAGAAGCTACTGTCTGATATATTTGATCTCCAGTTGGATGCTACTTGTAGACATTGTGACAACCAAAGTTGCGTGAAGTTGTCAAAGAATCGAGTGTTCCATGACAGGTCGAATCATATCAAGATTAAGTATCACTATATCAGGGATATGGTGCAGAGAGGAGCAGTGAAGCTCCTGTATGTTGCAATGAAGGAACAGATAGATGATGTATTGACGAAGCCATTGGCTAGGATGAAGTTCGAGTACTTCAGAGAGAGACTCGGTGTTCTCCAGATCGAGTCTTCCTCCCAGAGAAAGTGATGAGACCCATAGCCATTCTGACATGGTTAGAGGATTGGTTCCTTCCATGGTCAGATGTAAGGGCTGAGCCATTCTGTCATGGTGAGAGGGTTTCTCCCTTCCATGTCAGATATGAGTGCTGGCCATTCTGTCAAGTAGGAAAGATGTAATAGAAATTGCCATTCTAGGAATGGAGGAACCTGGTCAGTTACCAGGAAGACGCAGTGTAAAATTTGAGTAGCCATTCTGATGTGATAGAGGGATGTGTTCCCACTTGATCAGATGTAAGGGCTGAACCATTCGGTTCATGGCTAAAGGATTTAGTTCATTCCATGTCAGATGTGAGTGTTGGCCATTCCGATGAGTAGGTCGGATGTAAGGGAAACTTCCATTCTCGAGGAGAATGGAGGTGCCTGGTCAGTTACCAGGTAGCTCATTCGAGGAGGACTGGGGGCCATTCTGATGTGATTGTAGTTTACTACAAGATCAGATGTGAGTGCATTCCCTTCCATCACTGTGATAGGATGTGTTATTTTCTGGATGGATGTAAGTGCTGAGCCAGTCTTCGCATCGTGTGTTGATCAGATGTAAGTGTTGTTCCTGTATTCGCATCATGTGTTGATCAGATGTAAGTGCAGTATCTATCTTGGCATCGTGTGTTGATCAGATAGAGTTGATTTAGCCAGTCTTCGCATCATGTGTTGATCAGACATAAGTGTTGTTCCATTCTTCGCATCATGTGTTGATCAGACGTAAGTGCAGTATCTATCTTGGCATCATGTGTTGATCAGATAGAGATGATTGAGCCAGTCTTCGCATCATGTGTTGATCAGATAGAGATGATTGAGCCAGTCTTCGCATCATGTGTTGATCAGACGTAAGTGCTGGGCCTTTCTGACAAGTAGGTCAGATATGAGTGCTGGGCGTGCCTTTCTGACGAGCAAGTCAGATGTAAGTGCTGGGCATGCCTTTCTGATGAGTAGGTCAGATGTAAGTGCTGGGCTAAGACCTACATGAGGATTAGGCCTACAACCAGCATGAAAAAGGGTTGGCTCTATAGAACTTCCTGTGACGAGAAGAATCGTGAGATAGCACCAGGGATGATCCAGATCGAGTGATGATCAAGATCCAGTAATGATGATCCAGCAGTGATGATCCAGATTGTGTGATGATCCAGATCCAGATCCAGTGATGACGTTCTATGATGATCTAGATCGAGAGATGATCTAGATCCAACAGAGATGATCCAGATCGAGAGATGATCCAGATCCGATGATGATGACTTGAATATGATGATGACTTGAAGATGAAGATGACTTGAAGATGAGATGATCCAGCTGATACAGAGAAGAAGACCAGTGCTGAAAATTGTGTCGAAAGAATACCTTCCTAGTTAAGAGGGAGTGTTGATGTATATGTAACTTCGGAATGTATTCTTCTATGTATCTCATGTATTGTACCCCGATGTTTATTCCGATGTGTTTCTATTATGTATTTGAGTCATGTGATCATGCCCCAATGTTCCGATCGGAAGGATCTATAATGTAAACAAGTCATGTCAAGTCATTAGGTAAGTCCCCACAGTTTTGGGGCACTCAAGTTATTATACACTAATTAAGGTGTAGGCTCGGGTAAGTAATGTTAGGTCGAGCCTACGTGTGAAAATGCAATTCAAGTGAACGGAAGAATATAAATAGAGAGTGAGACTCTCTATTTAACACACACATCATTCACTCTCTTAAGTGAGGCGCACTTGTGAAGGAGGAAATATACTGGGACTAGAAGGCCACTGCTATTGGGAGATCTCTTACTATTTTGGTGCTGATTTTATCTCTAAGGAAGTTGCGAGGTTTTCTCCTTTGTGGTTTCCCCGAGGAAAAATCTTTGTGTCTCTTGTCTCTTGTGATGTGCTTATGTTTTATTGCTGTGCTTGTTATTCTCTGAGTGAAAAGATCCTAAGTTCATAATTCTAGCTTGTTTGATGAAAAACTAACAACTTATTTTCAATAAAAAACCAAGGATGACTTCGCCCACGTGAAAATCATCATCAAGACCCAATATTTGACAGACCAGAGATACTACCAATTGGAATTCATTTTTAAAAATATGCACAGGGTAAGGGCAAGGAAAGACCGTGTAAATATTGAACTTCTTTCAAAATACTAGACAGGAATTGGCAATGGATTTCAGTTTCACACTTCTTGTAAAATTCAGCAAGGAGCAACTCATTCACTGACTCACGGTTATCAGGGTAATTTTCAGGCAAATTGAGGTTTTCGCAGATGACTGTGGCATTAACTTTACAAAGTATTTGGGATGTGGACTGACTCACGATAGTTCTCTGAGAAGGTAAGTAGTTAACAACACACCATTCTGCAAATTCTGGGAAATGGAGGGTTTGTTCGAGGGCGAAGTAATACATTAAAGATTTACATACATTCAATATATCATTTCCTTTTGAATTGTAGTACCACAATATTTCTTTACTAACGGACACGCTTCCTATAGATAGGAAAGGGTCACATATGACCCTATTTCTGTTGACCAAATAATCCTCTCTGTCATCAATAACACACCCAAACCCTTGCAATTCTTTCTCCTGGTCCATAATTTAGTGATAAATGGCAATTAAACTGACGAATTATGGGTGTTTCAATCCTTACCTGTTAACTACAGCGGTGTGTTTGAAAATGATTGTCGAAGGTTGATGAATCCGTATGTCTCTTTAACCTGTCCGGAGCCAACAAAACACCCACGGGACAAGTCAAATTCCTTTTATAAGACCCCACTCCGGAGCGTTCCTTCGGTAGTTTTGTCCGAAACCACTTTAGCCTCCGGAGTATGCCACAATTTGCCACGTGGACAGCGGTTTATATTCTACGACCACCCTCTACCTTTATCTACCATGCACTTCCACACTCCGGACCCATTTGAAACCGTTGATCTAATTCACCTTTAATTTCCAACCTTTGGATCAAGTGCCACATACCCCATTCTGCCGGGCGTCCTGGTCGTAACCACCATGCAAGTCTTCGCTCCGGAGGTATCCCCAACTGTCGATGTGATCAAATTTATTTCTTCGACGTTAGATTAGATGGCGCGTATCCAATTCCGCTGGGCTTCCTGATCCTATCTCTCGCGTAAGTTTATGTTCCAGAATCGTTTACAACCATTGATGTGATCGACCTTTATTTGCCAGCCGTCAGATTGGGTGGCACGTATCAAATTTCGCTGGGCTCCGTTTTTTTAACCATCACACATGTTCATAAAGCGGAACTTATACAAGTCGTGGATCTCCTCCAGATGGATCAATGACCATTGATCCATATATTACCTTAACCACCCTCCTACACTTAACCCGCTCGCATCTTTTGAAGAGTGGAGATAATATAAGCCGTCGATTTTCTCCTTTTCGCCTCGCATCATAGGATCTTTTGATAACTTGATGGTTTTTTGCCTATCATCATACTCTTATAATATAACTTTTAACCAAGATTCGACAAGCAAGTATTATTTCTCCTTCATCATGGTCTTTTCATCCCCTGCTAAATAGATGTGTTAACACCCAACTCGACAAGCTTAGTATTGTCATAATAGATCTGTTTAATGGTCCATACAGCTTCACATAGGAACCAATGTTGTTCTGGGTCTTCTGCCCCTGTACCCCTAAAGGTAGGTAATTTCATGTCATCCCCCATTCTGTTTCTACGAGGTGGATTCTAATTTGTTGTATTACTACCACTTGGCGGTGTAAATGTAGGTGGTATAA
Source organism: Pseudotsuga menziesii (assembly GCA_001517045.1). Lineage (NCBI taxonomy): Eukaryota > Viridiplantae > Streptophyta > Pinopsida > Pinales > Pinaceae > Pseudotsuga > Pseudotsuga menziesii. Next base: position 143,779 of record LPNX010870399.1, on the reverse strand, counting down.
AGGTAGTATGTACTGTGTGTGAACTACTAGATGGAGTTCCTGCGGGATTATTTTGAGTCTCGGTTGGTTTCTGTGGGGTATAAGGGTGGTAAGGGATACCCCCTACTGTTATTTCTCTATTACTTTGACTCTGGTCTCTAGTACTGTCTGAACTGTCTTCAAAGAAGGAAGATATGAAATCTACTTTATATCTCTTACTGCTACGTGTACATCCAATTTCTTCAGAATCACTCTCAAACTCTTGTGACATTACACTTACTTAACTTATTCATTTGAGAATATATCCAGTACTCCTTTTTCATACAATAACATCTTAAGGGACAAATTTAAAGAGTTCAAGTACTGATCGCAATATCCCTTGAAGAAGTACCTCTCTGCTTCATTGAAACTCTTTCTTTGACCAACTACAAACTCTATAATGAAACCTTCCAGCAAACTCACAATCCAAAAGTCTACTGCTTGTGAAATGGCATTATCTATGCTCTTAACGGTGTGAATCAGATCCGGTGTCCAGACAATGTTCTGTTTCTTCTTGAATACGTGCTTATCATTCAACTTTGACAACCAATCGTACAACTCATTTGCATAGGTCAAAAAAAATATCGCATGGAGGTTTGTGAAGATATGTTTCTCTAGCCAGTCCTCTGTACTTAGCCTAGGAATCTTATTTTATTTCTCAGCAAATTCTCTTTCCTTAGACTCAACCCACTGGTTAATTTCTTCTTTAGTAGGATGCCAACAGAACATCAGCTCTTCAGTTTGTTCAAAACCGGCAACGAAACCATTTGTTGGCCTCTCTGGGAAGACCCAGGTTTACTTTATTGTACCAACAAAACCCCTAGCTCACTGGCCCTTTCGGAAATAGACCACAGAACGGCCCGAAGTCTCACCCAAATTGATCCTAGATGGGGTGGTTGAAGAATTAGGCTTCCTCAACCAGGTTCTGTAGCATCCTAGGTCCTCTTGACTCTAATTAACCAGCTAAATCTCTCAGCAAGGGTTGTTTCTCTCTTCCTAGCTAACTCTACTATGGGACTGACTCTTATCGCATCGCATCTTCTAGGACAATGCGCAACTTTCTCTTCTGCTCAACTCTTAACCTACGATTCATCACACCGCAGCTCCCCCGATAGTGCGATATCACCTTTCTACGCCGCGATATTTCCTACAGTAAGACTCGATATGCTCATCAACTCTCAAGGTCCAGAGGCTTCCTCCCTGGCTATAATAGCTCAGTTAACCTTCATTGGGGTGTTAAACAACTTCACTTAAGCTCCTACAGTTTAACATGCTTAACATCAATTACGCTCAACTCCCTGAACTAAATATACATAAGTCACTTAACACTGTAACTATTAGCTGTCACGAATCAAGCACTGATAAACTCATATACAGAATACTCGACACATTCAACTTGCATTTAACCTTCTATGTTACTATAAACTTAAGGATAGCATACACACATTCATTAACTGATAAGCAAAGTTCATGTAATGGATAACAGATAGCAAATAAGTAGAGCACAATCACATGAAACAGTCACACAACACATGGATGTTACGTGGTTCACTTCCAGGGGGGAAGCTACATCCACGAGAACTGTGTTTATATTATATCTTGAGAGAGTAAACACAGTTCCACTGCAACCTCTTATGCAACATGAGATCTTCTGGGAAACTCCACGCACCCAGCCGGGAGCCCTTCTCTTAGATCTCTTCTCTTCCTATAATGCTTTCTTCTTACAATATATCCTTCCTCTCTCTCTCAATCCCTGCAGATTCTTACATCCATGCTCAAGGAGCCGACCACTGGTTACAGTAAGATAACTATAGACTTAACAACAAAACCGGAGCTCGACTCTTCCTCAATGTCTCACAATACTGACGACAACTAGTCACACCCAACCAACCAACCCTTCATAATACAAAATACATGCTTAAAAATAGGTGGCCCGAAGGTCTCACCGTGATACAAAACTGTGGGCCTATCCCAACAGTAACCGAAAACCCTAACTGTGACAGTCGGCCTATCTGTACTTTGAACCACCGCTTACTGGTCACACTGCAGCTTTCTGCAGTCTTCCATGATTTCCAGCGCCGATCGCGGGTATGGGCGCTGCTTCCTCGGTCGCTCCCCTTTTGTCCTTTATCTTTTATACCTCATCCCGTTGCTCCTTCTCCATTTATGAGGGTAGCTGAGCCCTCCTATCATCGACACTGCCTTAAATGCAGTTGTTGAGCTCTCTTCTCGGCTACTTCAAGTACTATTTCCTTTGACTTCCTTGTTTCGACCGCCGTGATTTCCAGCCCTCAATCCGCGGGGGGAAATGCGCTATGACATCGTACCTTTATCGCATCACTAGCTTATCGGCATCGCCAAAACTGTCTTTCCTCCAAAAATTGTCTATCTTCTACCAAAAATAGCAGCTTTTGCTGTAGCTGCGGGGCCCTGCTCCAACATAATGCCATAAATTTTGAAAGGAACCACATTAGGAATTGCACTAGGTTTAGAGCTAGGAATTTTGTTTAGAAAATGTCTGATATATCAATTTCAATGATCAATGTCAATGTCAATTCTAATGATTATGATTCATGTGATCGTACTTTTCAATCTTCATTTATCATAGTGGAACCTAAATTATTGTAATAATGGTACTTTTGGATCTTGATTAATCCTAATGAGGGTTCAATTACCTTCATGTCACCTAAATTTCTCTAATGGCATTTGAGTGTCCCCAACAACATTTGATAGACCCTAATCGAATCTTATTGGAATTGGTAAAGAACCTTAATTTAAATCTTGGTTCATAACAACCATCCTTAGTGTTACAAATCTTGATATGGCCACCATATTCCTCTTGCAGGTTAAAAATTTCCTATAAAGGCCTTATGTGATAACTAAGTCCCTACACTATAAAGTGTACTGACAAGCAACTCATAATAGAAAATAGAACAATTCAATATTGTGCCTAAAAGGACTTCAAGTGTAATGTAACAAGTTCGTTTTGTTGCAACAATATGTTTCCCAAGAATGTCAATAGGCATCCACCTTGATTCTAAAGGCTTGTTAAATGTCATGTATGACAACTTAGATAAGTCACAACTCTTCACTTGATATCTTTATGTGCTTGATGTTGTGTTATGTCTCACCTGATTTGTTATCACATTTTTTATTTACTTATAACACCTAAGGAACTTTCATTGAATACATTATATATAAACATTAACTGCACCCATTAAACTCAAAACCATCAAGGTTGGGACAATTACATATGAAAATCCATGTCAACCCTCAATTCGACCATTAAATAAATCATGTAAATTCCTCCTTATTAAGCACACAACCATGCGAGATTCCTTCGATAGTCATGTTGCATGTAATTGTGTGATTTATGTAAGTCTACATCTCATTGAATAAAAGGGTTTCTCGAGAGCTTGGTTGGTGAAGCAAACCCCATACCATACAAACCTCCTCATTTAAATGAAATCATAAGGCTATCCTTGAGTTGAATGTGAACATGTGGGTGAGGCATGAATTGAGATTTGATCCAAAGCTCCACTTCCCTCCATTCTACCTCCATGAAAATATATAATGAAGTCCTCCTCCTTTTATTTCCATAATATTTCTTGTGTTAATGTTACACTTCTAAGGTTATGTTTCTAATGTTAAGCCAAATTTTGAGAAGCCTCTTGCTTCCATTCACCATTCTTGAGTTTCCTTGGCATCATGATGCCCAATTTTTCCTCTCGAAGTGTTCATTGCATAATGGGAGTTTTATCTAGGTTTATGCTATATTAGACAAGATTTAAAAGTCCCTTTCTCCAATATTTCTTTTAAGCTTAAATAAGTGGTCATGATAGCCATTTATTCCTGTTATTAGTCCATTTCATAATGGGAGGTATTGTGGGATTGCTTCCAAATCAAATAGAGGCTAGTAGAGGAAACAAAGAACCCTCCCACACATAGAGGTTGGAGACAACATATGCCCAAACCTTCTTGTTTTTTTTGGAGGGCCCATACTTCTTGGCATTGAGTATGTAAGATAATGAAATCGAGACTTTAATCGTGTGGAAGAGCCTAATCCTTGATCTTCCCTATGATCTTTGGTTGGTATTGATTGGATTGAGCCCTTAGACATCCTCTTAGGCATCTTAAGGATTTTACTCTATTGAGGCTTAGGATTTTTCCCAATGTTGATTTTCATGTGAAACACCCAGCAATATCAAGTGGTCAACAACATGGTCCTATTGAAACATCTCGTTTCAATCACAACTTGATCATAAGGGAAGGAGAAGAATTTATATGATTGACATGACAGAAACTTCACAAACCACATATCCTCACTGAGAGGAACTTCACAAAAATTATATTCTTTTACTCACTTTAGGGGTGTGCACGTATTCCGCTCCGCTAATCTATATTATAGGTTTGCATATTTTCTTCATTACGATGATCGAGTAAAACTTGTGCCCAAAAAATAGTGAAGCAAAACACAAGAAATTTAATTTATTAAATTCTCATTAAAGTGCATCATGGATAATACAGAGACAACTCCAATTCCTTGAAAGATTTGTTGCATATTGGGCTTTCCATATTTGCAAGTCCACATGCAATAGCAACTGAGGAATCCAAAACAATCCATACATGGAACACTACTACAAAAATCTGCGATTAGCGTCCCTTTTAGCTTCCTTTCTAGCATCCACTATCCCTTTTAGTGTATTTTTCATCATTTTTTGGACAAAGTGGATGCTTTTCCATGGAATGTCACTTTTAATGGCGTTATTTGCATTCCTTTTTAAAAGTTGACGCTATTTTGGATGCTAATTAGCATCCCAAATAGCGTCCCAATTAGAGTCCTTATTAGCGTCCCAATTAGCATCCCAATTAGCATCCAAAATAGCGTCCCAATTAGATTCCTTATTAGCATCCCAATTAGCATCCCAATTAGCATTCCAATCAGCATCCCAATTAGCATCCCAATTAGCATCTGTTCTTAAAAGTTGGCACTATTGTGGACGCTAATTAGCATCCCAATTAGCGTCCATTTTTAAAAGTTGGCACTATTGTGGATGCTAATTAGCATCCCAATTAACGTCCTAATTAGCATCCCAATTAGCATCCCCATTAGAATCTCAATTAGCGTTCCAATTAGAATCCCAATTAGCATCCCTTTTTAAAAGTTGGCGTTATTTTGGATGCTAATTAGCATCCCAATTAACGTCCCAATTAGAGTCCCAATTAGCATCCATTTTTAAAAGTTGGCGTTATTTTGGATGCTAATTAGCATCCCAATTAACGTCCCAATTAGAGTCCCAATTAGCATCCCAATTAGAATCCCAATTAGCGTCCCAATTAGTGTCCCAATTAGCATCCATTTTTAAAAGTTGGCATTATTTTGGACGATAATTAGCATCCCAAATAACATCCCAATTAACGTCCCAATTAGTGCCCACAAAATCATCCCATATAACGCCAATAACAGCCTCCAAAAAAGTGTCCTGAATAGCATAGCACCATATATGAATCTAGGGTTAGTGGCATGAATTGCGCCATGAATTTCAACAAGAAAAACATTCAACGTAGATCCAGGAAATGCTACACCTGGAGTTGGTTTTCTAAATGCTAAGCACTGATGTTGAGTTGATTTGCTAAATGCTAGTACCGCTGCTAAGTCTGATTCCCTTAAAATATAAGGTTTGACTATAACTGTCAACTAATATTCTACCCGAAATTTGAGGATATATGCCCCACTATTTCCATAAATCTAAAGAGGATTTCTTGGAATCCTGTAGCTTTCAAGTGTTCAATCTATGACCCAAATATGATTTAACATCCTATACTTTGATATTTGTCCCTCCTTTGTCCCTCCTTTGTCCCTCCTTTGAATACCAACTATTAAATCACTGCATGGAAATGTTCGATTTGATGCCCTTGAATATGGGGTTGATCTTTATTGTTGATCTTCAAAATATGGGATTTGAATGCTGGTAATGTGGACCTGCTACTTTGCTGGATGGAGGATTCGACACCATAGAGTCCCAATGATATTTCCTTCTACAAACATTTGTAAATCCCCATTGCTAATATTACTCTTGATTACTAGATATTTTGTAATATACTCTGTCACTTGTTGATGTTATTACATTTCTCAATATGCCATGAATTTTAAGAGCCACTACTACGACAAAGGAATTTTCCTTGTTCAGATCGTTACAAAGAGCTGGTAGAGAATTCAACGTTCCAACACATAGGTATTGATAGGCTAAATATGCAAGTGGAAAAATATCAAATGTATTTTTCATAACCATTCAACAAGGAATTGATGCCAATAGGATGGTTTCATATGTGAGAAGTATAACTCTTGCATATTCCTTAACTGTTAGAAAATTCCATTTCAAAGATCCTCCTTCAGGTGTAGGATGCAAGAAATTCAACTCTATATTTTCACCTTCAAGTCTTATTTGTCCTCCAATGACCATAAGGTCATTTTTACAGGTATGAAATACAAGAACCAAACCCTTTATTGAGCTTGCCATTACAGGCAATTTTCCCAATATATTCCAAATATGGTATCCTTGTTATATTTTTTTGACTTCATGTTGGTAGTGCTTGATTGCATAAAACTTGATTATTTATCATTACAACTAAGTATGTTGTTGGTTCACTGATTTTGTCAAGCAATTATACTATGCTACATGTAGAATGCACTTTACTGCTAAAGGGAGCATTTGATACAACCATAACTTGACACAAAACTTTTTAAATATCATTGTGCATATATATATTTTCATATTCTAGTTTAGTGTAGATATCTTCAACAAAATATGGTCATTTGCACAAATCTCATGATGACAAAGTGTACGCACAGAGCTAGAACACATGTAGATGTTGAAATGTGTGGGGGGGTGTTGGGACATGATTGTGGGTACTAGAATGTGCATATTAACCTTGAATGTGTGCACATAGGGTCTAAAATTGTGACATCCCATGACATGGAGTCACATGTAAACAACAAGTATAGACTTGGGCACAAAATTGGTAGTGGTTCTTTTGATGAGATATGCTTAGGCTTTGCTCCATTTTTTATTTTGTTCACTCAATGAGTAATTGTTTTGTTGATCCCACAAAATATTAATCCATCAAGTCCCATAGATTTTGCATTCACCTGAGTTTGTCTAAGAATCATTACATGTTGTTTGTGATCGACATATTTTCTCTTTATCCATGACTCACGAGTGTCACCATATGGAAATTCCATATCTTAGAACACCAATGGTTCTTAGTTCTTTATTACTTTTGCAGCAACACCTCATCTTTATGGGTATATACTTGATTACATATCTATGATTTTTTGTATTCACCTGAGTTTGTCTGAGCAGCTTTACATGTTGGTTGTGATCGACATATTTTCTCTTTATCCATGACTCATGAGTGTCACCATATGGAAATTTCGTATTTTAGAAATACAAGATTCCTTTACCTTGAAATAATGGGTTACTTTTTTTGGGTGCGAGACACCAGTGTATTTTTACCATTTGACATTTTAAATTCTGATAAATATTTGTAGGAAGTTCTCTTCAGTCCAATTCAGTTGGTCTATATGCTACTATGGGGGTGAGGCTAACATTTCTCTGACTAATTTGGATATGTTGCCTCTCCCCATCTCTATTGTCTATTTTACTCTCATATAATTAATGTCCCTTTTCATATTATTTGCAGCAAGTATGTCTTCTTTGTAAGAGTTGTTGAGGGAATAGATGTACTGAAGAAAATTGAGTGATTATCAACTACAGATCAAGGAAAAACTATTGTTCCAGTTAAGATTTCTAATTGTGGTGAAATATTTCCAAGAAAAGGTAAGAGTATAGTTGTGGTTGATGAAGGTGCATCCAAGTGCAATAAAATCTTGAAAGATATAAGAATGATAAGGATTGGGAACCTAAAAAAAATAATACACAACTCAGAAAACATTAAAAAGAAAAATCCCACATACCAAACAAGTTAGCAAAGCTAACATAACTGGGGTCAGGGCATCAAAACTTTTTGTTCAACACTTGTTGTGAAAGAATACATGTAATATGGGATGGAGGGGAAATGGAATCAAGCCTAAGTCAATTGAATCCTTGCAACTCACTACATGTCTCTCTCTCAACAATACACCTTTTAAATTGAACCAAAATACCAAAAGAAGTTTATTAATGGCTAGATTTGAGAAAGTTCTAAGTGTGAGTAATTAAGGGCTCGGGGCGCTAAAATTTGTTGTGTTTTGTACCAGTCCACGATTCAGAGAATCAACAGGAACAAGTAGCAATTTAAGTTATTTAATAAAAAAATCTAATGTGTATACCTCTATGTCAAAACCATTTTCCATGTCAATGTAGGCCACTACCCTCTTTATTGTCTTACCAAAAGGCATGATAATGAGGAAGAAGATCTAAAATTATGGACTTCACCTTCAAAGAATGCCTTGTAATCATGTTGGTAAGGATTGATAAGAATATAACAACAATCCAACTTGTTAAATGTTAGTTGATAGTGTTAATTAAATACTTATATGGTAAATTTTATATAAGACTTACTTATAGTTGTCTCTTACTCTTTGTGTCTTGACACTTTTAATATTTTATGGTTGTCTCTACGCCTTACTCAATTTGTATTATAAGGTGCTGATGTGCATGCATAATAATCCTTAGTTATTACTATGAGATGAGGATTTAAAGGGGAGAGGATGTAAAGACAAGCAATTCTATATGTATTTCGGTGGCGCTGAGGAAAAATGTTGTGAGAAACCACAATAGATGGAAGGACCAAGGGAGATTACATCACGATCATGCCACCCATCAAATTGAAGACTATTCTTGAGCCAACAATTGTTTTTTAAATTTTATTAATAACCATTGTTTCTCCATAATGTGTGCCCAATGACACCTCTCTATAGCAACATTTGCATAAATCGACCTTTGCACGATTTGTGATCCTACCTACATGTCATTATTTGTATTTGCATGACATCGACTGTTGTTTATAGTTGTCACGAGTCCATGATATTCATTCAAGAAATGAAGTCTTGTAGAGGAGGACTCATGAAACCAACCTTCTGAATTCATTTTGATGAAAAAAAAGTGGACATTGGTAGCAAGGTTCACGTAATCATAAACTTGAGTGGTTTCCATTTGGGTTTTTTCAAGAATCTTTAGAGGAGATTCAGTGATTGTATCGTTGCATAGCATAAAATTTCATTGATACAATGATATGCCATTAATTGTAGAGATTTCCTTCGAAAAATGCTAGTTCAAGAAACTTACTATTTTAAATTTTAGATCATTGATAGCTTCTTTTTGTGTCAGGAAAAATATTACACGCCTTAGCCCAAATATTAATATATTTACAAATTTAAAAAATTGCTAGTTTCCTTGATCAAATTTCAGTACCAGAGTTGGCATTTACCAACATGGATCCATCTTAGCTCCAACCAGATCTATTAAACACCAAGAGGGTAAAAAAACCCATGTGCAAATCTATTGCTGCTTAAACGTTTCAGGGTTAAGATGGCTCCATGCTAGTTTTCTTCTTTCATTTGAATAATTTGTGTTTAAATATTGAATTTTAGAGGTTACTTTCCAATATTTTCTCTCAGTGAGCTGTCCCCAAATGTTTTGGACATTGATGGGTTATTCAAAATTTTGAGGATGTATAGAATTTGACTGTGAACACTCCATTTTCTTTAAAAAGGTCTCCATCTGCTGGTAATGATATCCTTGAATTACAAACTCATGTAGGAGGCCAATAAAGAAATGGTTCTCGTTAGATGAGAATACAGTGAATCCTTGACACTGAATTTTGGATTGCTCTCATCAACAATAACTGGTTCCATTCTTACTGGGATGATTTGATGGCCACCGTGACCTTTCATTACGTGCTTCACATATTGATTACTGTATCAATGGCCAAAATCACTTTCCCCAATCCACTATCAATAGAGAGTCTTGGCTTCCTAACTTTCACTACCATGTCATCATGCTTACCTTTTTTAGCATTCTTTGGCTATCCATAATTTATTTTTGAACATTCTGGTGTTTTTTTTAGAAGGGCTCCATGTTCTTGCACACAATGACTCTGAAGCTTCTACATGGGCTCCATGTAGATTTTAGTTAGATCCTTTAGGTCTATAATTTTAGAAAAAGGGTTAATCTTTTTATGTTCATGTATTTTTCTTTGTATATGCATATGATTGTGTAAATGCCACTGATATGATGATGGAATAATGGTGTCTTTTTATTTTGAAATTCTAAGTTTTTTTTTTGTGCCCAAATAGTGCAAGGAGAAACAGAGAGGGAAGTTGGTGTAAAAAAAGGTGTATCAGATAAGAAAATTTGGTTGAAAATATTTTCTCCAAATGTTCTTAATATAACTCTAGTGCAATTTCCTGGTATAAATAAGGTTCCAGTGGGAGATCAACCTTCAGATATTGAAGCCCGTATTAGAACAACATTTTTTTCATATATCAAGCATGAAACATGCATCATTCTAGTAGTTTCACCTACAAATGCAGATTTGTCAAATTCGGATGCGCTCTAGATGGCAAGAATTGTTGATCCTGATGGTAAGTACATTAGTTTATAATTGCTCTAGCTACAATTTTGAGCGACCTAGGTAACACTATTTTGAACCCATCGAAGGCCTTCACACAATAAACATTATATTTTTTATGCATTGTGCTCTATCTACAACTTTGAGTGACCTAGGTAACCCTATTTTGAACCCATCAAAGACATTCACACAATAAGCATTAGAATTTTTATGCATTGTGCTCTAGATACAACTTTGAGTGACTATTGTGACAATGATCTAATTTTAAACTTGAACGAGCATGCTACATCCTTGTGTGGGGTTTGTAAGACATTGATATTAATATTGATGTATCTTTTGAGAAGTTATTGAGATTAAAAAATGCATCATGATTCGTTCAAGTTCGATAAAGTGAGACTAGTTATTTTTATGCTCACCATTCATAAAAAAGGATAGGTGTCGATTTACCAAAATGTATTAGTGTCATTTTCTAAATATTTTGGTGATAAAGAAATTCACCTTCCAAAATGGATAAAAACACCCAATTAAGTGTACATCTAACCTAAAGGTATAACCTACTATACATACTCACTTGTGAAGCAATTTTCATCTCTACAAAAGAAAAATAGAATTGAAATGAAATATGACCACAAACAATGATACATACAATTAAAGATAAACCAATAATGTATTCATAAAGCAAGTATTATTTATTTAGCATTTACTCCATAAAACAACCATCAACATCTATTTTATAAAGTATTCACATTGTAAATATATCCCGAAAAAAAAACCTTTATGAAAAAAAAAACTCCTGCAAACAAACGCTTCACAAATATGTATGTTTACACATTCTAACATTACATATTTTACTTTATTTAACCCTTCTCATTTCATTTCACATATAAACATATAAAACATAATTAATTCTTCCCAACTCAAAACCTAATATATACCATAGAACTTAAATCCAAAGGCACACTTTCCACCATTTAAATTTAACCACAAAAATAGCTCTTAACACCCAAACTATACTTCACGTATGACTCATTCACAATCATAAAAAAGAAAAGAGAAACATTGTGAGAGAGAAAGTAAATTTGAGGAAGTTTGTATGTGGGAGAAATATTAGCAACCCTTTACCTTGAGCCACAAAACCCCAACTAAATTTTGGAATGGTCAAGGGGATTGGAATGGTCGAAATGGGGATTGGAATGGACTCATTTCAGACAGTGAGGAGATCAAAATCGCTCATGGGGCCCTTATGGGACATGCAATAGAAGCACGAGGGCTTGGGACTCAATGGCGAGGCATGGAGGCGGGCAATATCATTGTCTCCAATGAGGGAAATAGAAGCAAGCATAGAGAAGAGAACGTTGGTGGGAGGATCATGGCTGGAGATCCCCAAACCGGAGGAATATTTTGAGTAACAGTGGATTGAAACCTGGTCAAGATTCTCTATGGAATGACCATTCTCTAGGCATGAAAGTTAGCGGGGGTCGATATCTCTCAATTCTACTATCATTCCCACCTATCCATCATCAGAAATTTCCCCATGTGTCTCGTTGAGGTCAAGAAGAGTCCCAAGCCCATGGCATCTTGCGCTATGCCTACGCTTCCTGGTAATTAAACACCTTCGCTCTTTTCATTGTGGTTTCCACCAATACCAAAGCTGTTAACTGCTTCTTGAGGGTTTGAATCAGAAGGATGCTGACTTTAGGGTTTAATTGACAGTATTGAAAATAAAGACTGATACCCCAATGGAAAAGAATGAAAGGGAAGGGGTGATGGAGTTTCTTTTGATGAATCATCCACTGGATTTCCCAATATGTGATCAAGGATCAGTCTATGGCTTTCAGATCAGATCACAGGCGTTTGATCAAAACAAAGAGGTTTGTGTTGGATAAGAAACTCATCCCTCTTGTCAATACTGTCATGACAAGGTGTATACAGTGTACAAGGTATGTTTTCCCAATCCCATCCTCTACCAGTCTGTGCCAGTTTGATTAATTTTACAAATAAACCCACACTACCACACATACACCCACAAGGCAAATCTAACTGTAGTCATTCTTACAATTCATTCTTACAATTATTCATTGTTTTTTTATCATGAAATATTATTTCTTTAATCTTACAGTCTTTGTTTTCTTCCTTTTACTTGAAACTAATTTTCTTAAATATTGTTTCATGTGGAATTGGAAGTATTTGAGGACATTTTCAACTATGGATCTTTTCAATGTTTGTATATTTTGTTTCATGTCTCTTTGGAACGGATTCACAATTAGTAATTTGCATTATTGTCCGTTCCCATTTTCAAATTATAGGATCTAATGCAACTAGTATTTTTTCTCCATTAACATATGCATCTGACTATTCCAAATTTGTAAGTTGCATATATTTGCAAGCAAACTGTGACACCTTTGGACTAAAGGGGACCTATTGGCACCTGACCTAGTGCTAAGCAGTTTCAACCCTATCAAGTTCCGATAAATCCCTATTTTAACAGATATGACCCTGCACATATTATGTCTTATGTTCTTCTTTTCTGTTAGTTTCGAATATGGAGTTATGATGCATATTGGTAGATAAATAAAATTGGTATTCCTGCTCCTAATCAGTACTTCATAGGCCAAAAATACTGAAGAATACACAATAAATTTATAAAATAAATTATACAGGGAAAATATTATGTGACAAAATCTATTTATTTAATTGAGGGGAACTGCTCCATATTACAAAAGGGTTCCTTGCATGGAAACTTGTGAAGGAATTAAGAATAAATCAGACACCCATAAGTGTGTGTATATACTATATACACACAAAAGAGTTCCTTTCATGGCAACTGGTAAAGGAATTAAGAATAGCTCAAATACCCAAGTTTTTGAATTTATTTTTTGCAATGAAGATGCATTTCTTTATTCATGGGGACAAAATTTGAGTGTCCTACAGATCCTTTGAAATATGGTTTTAATGGCAGAGAGATTGTATTATTTTTCCTGTACCAAAATGATTTTGGAGCAGCTACACAAACCTTTCCCTTGTAATATAGTTCTTCTGTCTGAGCTTTGATATCCTTCCACCTTTTCTGTTTTAATTTCTCTATAATATTCACAGTCCTAGTTTCATCTTTTATTGCTAGGATCTGTTTTTCTTTTTGCAGAAATTTCATTCTGGAGTAATCTCTTTACCATCCGATCTGTTCTCACACTATGCAATATAAATTCAACTTCATCAGATAGAAAATTACGTCCAATTTATATTGGTTCGTACAGACTTGAGCTATTGGAATCTCAAACATTACCATAGATGAAGATCCTACTGCATGAATAATATGGTGAGTAGGATGACCAAGTTTGGCAGGAACCTTATCTATATATATCATATTAATGTCTGGTCCAGAATCTATGAGGGAGGGAAAGATAAAATCTTCATTTTCAATCCTGATTCCGAGAGAGACAGTATATATTTGGTGCACAATTGCATTTACTCTCAAAGCATCAAAATCAGAAAGTTTAGGGCCTCTTATGTAAGTGAATTTTGACCCTTAATCTCTTGGCTCTTGCTCCTCTGTTTCTTATTCCTCAATTTGGAGGATTGAATCTGAGCTTTCTGGATCCTATTTAGCTTTCGAGCTTTTCTATTGTGGTTCAAAGTTCCGTGATCTTCTTTTTCAAATTGTTTTGTTCTCTTGCTAGGTCATGTAGTGTTACTGCTTTTTTTGGTTTGTCTCTAGCAATGGCATAGTATTTATTTCATAAGAAGGGAGAGTTGTTGCAAATAGATTCCAATTTGATTTTGCATGAAAATTGAACTTCCTTCATCTACTACCATCCCTTGATCCTTGGTCTTCTTTCTCTTTTCTCTTTTGTAGGAATGCTTCTGCAAAGGCTTTCTTCATTGTTTCTTTGGATTGGCCTTCTTCCATTTCTTCTATTTGAGGCCTGATTGTTGGCCCTTATCATACTGCATTAGGAAGTGGAGGCCTTATATTCTTGCCCTTGCAAGATATGTAGCATAAACATTATCATCATCTTCATTGGGATTACTACTAAAATTTTCTTCTGTGATTGAGCAATGGCAATCTTCTGAATCAGAGCATTTACAATGATGGTCCTCACCATCTTTCAGTATTTGATCAAAATCTATGCTTTCTTATGATGAAGAATAATTGCAGTTTACTTCTTTTGATGAAGAATATTTTTCTCCATTGTATGTATCTCCAAAGGCTCTGCTTTCTGGGCATTGGGTTTCTCTGTGCCCCCTCTTTTCGCACAGTGCACATTTATAATTTTTAATCATCTCTTTTGGGGTCATATGTACCTTCTTCACTCTAGAGAAACTGGTATGTTCTCTTGGATTTGCTGGGTTTGGGAATTTATTTGCATAATTCCCAAGTGTGCCACATTCGTAGCATTTTGGTTTCAGAGAATACTTCCATCTTAACTTTCCTCCAAACTCGTCCTTGTTTTTCATACTAGTAATTACTCTTACCAGTATTTGAGGAATACCATTTGCCATATTTTCTGGGTTTCCTCCTATTTCTATGGTACCTTTCTAATTCCTTTTTCTTCTTTTATTTCCTGTATCTCTCAGGATATACATACTTGTAGTATTTTGATTTTTTCTTTTTTCTAGCCTTTTGTTCTCTATTTTATTTGGGGGTAGTATGGTTCTTGTATTTTGTATTGTCTACATAATCCTGGTTTTCTTCGAAGATATTCTCGAGTAGATTTGGTGGTTGACCTCCTCATGCATATATATCCTATACAGCTGAGTATGATGTCATAGTATTCATCCCAACTGTACTCTGTCAAGGATTGTTTACTTAAAACACTAGTGAAAAATCCTTGGAATTTTTTTGACAATGCAGAAATGTATTTTTCTTCCAAACTTCGCTATCACAATTTTCTACATCTTGTATTCTGATTACCCAATCTCAGTGAAACAGTTCAAAATCTAGGAGGATTTTCATCTTTAACAGGAATTGGGTGTTTTTAGCTTTCATATTTTATGTTATTCCTCCCCAGTATTTTATTATTTCTGCATTCATGCAACCTATTAGGTTAGACTCTTCAAGTCCCTCTACGCTTTTTTGTTTGTTTGTTCCCATTTGTTCCATGTTTCCATTTTCATTGTTCTTTGCCACCATTTTTGTAGGGCTCCCGTAAACTATTATCATTCTACAAGAATTAGGATCTTTGCCATTGGCTACATAATCTCTATAGACAGTAAACATTCTGTGCATCATCTGTTCTATCTTCTGAGTACTAGATCCATTCAAGTTCCATTATAGAACTTCTAGTTACCATGGCATTTGGTTAATATTCATTCCATCTTCCAGATTTGGAGCTGGAGGACTATGCATATGGTATGGAGTCCTTTCATGGGTTTTCTTACTTGGGAATTTTTATCCTCAGTGGCGGGAAGGATTGATTGGACTGCCATTTCCCATGCTTCTTGGGGTGAATTTGTCTCTCATCCAATCTCAACCTTGCTCCTATTCTTTCTTTCTCTTTTGAGTGTTGTCGTTTCAATGTAAGGAGTCGGAAAAAAATTTCTTAAGATTTGAAATTTAGAGGTAGTCTAGATATATCTAATTTTTTCTTTACCCAAATCTTTTTATTCCTTTTATTGATTTTAGCAGTGATGGTCAGGACTTTCTTGATCTCTATCATTACTTATTTAAGGGCTTCTTCTACATCTCTATCATGAGTATGGAGTTGATCTAGTATTGAATGTTCTTGATGATATTCTCCTATGACATCTTTATCAGACCTTTAATATACTCAATATGTGGGGTTGTAGCATATCTAGCAGAATGGATTTGTGAAGATAACCCCCTAAGTGCAGCATTTGTCTGATTTTATTGTAGATATTCTTCTTTGTTTTCCCCTTTTGGTACTACACAAGGTACGACAAAAATTTGTTTTTCACCTTCTTTTCTCTTGATTACAATGTTTTTTTTATGTGGTAGGACCACAAAGACCACAACCTCATCCAAAAAGACCATATCCTCATCCACTAAGACCACAACCCATAAGTAGGCACAAATATTAAATCAGATTTGACTTCTTTCTGTAGGGTCTAACTATATTACAACAAAATTGTTTTGATCATTTTAGTAGTACGGTGATCACAACCATCTTGCATCCTATTATTTCCTGACCAGACTATAGGTTGAAAATGCCCTGCAAAAAATTTGAAGTCTTCCTGAATTTGCTTAATATAAACCTTCATTTGTTTTCATTTTCCATTCCTTTGATGACTAGAAACTAAGAGAGCCTTGATGCTCATGCGCCTTTTGAGAATTAATTGTAAAGAACTATTCTGGTTATTTTTATTGGAAAGCAACATGGATTTATTGTTAACCTTCCTTATTGAATGATAGTTTAAGTAGTTCTAAGGACCTATTTTGTATTTCATCAGGTAATTTTATGTTTTTTATTTAGGAAAATCCAAACGAGCATGTTACCCTTGCTTACCCATCTTCTTCTTAGGTCATCGAGAAGCATAATGGCCATGCTTGTTGCAATTGAAGCTCTTGGTATGGCTCGAATCCTTATTATGCTAGCTAGGGGGCCTTGAATATTCTTTATTCTTATAACCCTTCTCAGATTCATTCTTTCCTCCCTCCATCACCTTCTCAATGAGGGATAATTCTGAAACATCCTCATAACTGATGGAAACCTTTTGTAGTCTCATCTCCTCTCCAATAAAACCATTTGATTACTGCTCAAATTCAAGAAAATTTTCACAACTATTGATTACTTAGACAAGGTTGTGCTCCAATGGAATAAACCATTCATAGAAACCCAAACTAGCTCATTATCCTCAATTGTCTTTCCAATTGTTGCAATCTGGTATTTCATCTTTGCTTTTTAATGAGATTGCTTGCTAATGTTTCGCTTGTATGGGAAGAGGTGAGCTTGTTCTTCAAGAGAATATTCCTAGATATATTTGCACTTGCACTCTGGAACAATTTTTCCAAGGCATCATATATGTCTTTGGTTGTGTTTTCCATGACTATACAAGGGATCAACTGATCCCTCACTGAATCCCACAGGATTCACTTTGTGGTTACTACCTTGTTGTGTTTTGCAAGATATTTGGGTTTGTGGGTGGTGAAACCATATTCTCTACAAGGTACCACAAGTCTACCATTTTTGGGAGGTTTTACAATCTCAATTTCCATAGCACAAAGTTGAAGAGGCTCCCTCAAACAAGTGACGTTCACATGTTGGGAATGGCCATTGTTTACACTGCTTTGTCGCTGCATCAAAAATAGGATTTCCTACCGCACAAACCTTCTGAGGTCCATGTGCCAATCACTGCACAATTGTGCTTCGATCACTGAAGCTTGGACATACTGCCCACTACAATCCTCTGACACTTCTCTACTATAGACAGTGTGTTCCTCTCCATATATGGAATCTGGAAAATTTCAGAAACTGTGCTCTAGTACCATGATAAAAAATTTAAACCATGGTCAGTAGACTTTGTACTAAAAAAAATCATAAACTACTAGATAGTTGAAACCTTAAATCCATTCAAATCATTATCTTCTAATAACGATTAAATTTACAAAAACATACTGCAGAAAAATTATAACGGAAACTAACAGGTCTGTCCTGACTCCTAAATCACGTCATTTTTACTCTCTCTTAAAAGACAAAAAAATCTTAGTAGATGGACTTTCAAAATATTTTACCGATTTCGTATTGTCCGATCTGAAATTTGCTACAGGAAAACATCAGGAAACTAATTCATTATTTGTTGCTCCAAAATGAATGGATAAACCTATACCCTTGCCTTCTCTTTTATACACTGAGAAGAAGAGTAGGTACATGTACAATAGCACCTCAACTGAATATGGTATGAGGCATTCAAGCATGCACCCTACCTACTAGACTGCATGTGCCTAACTGAATTTAGACTTAACCTAGAAATTAGAAAACTGCTTAGTATTCTAACACATGTAATTTCATGTGTCCTCTTTTACTTAACTGAGAAACGACATGCAAGCTGCTATGAATAGATTACTAAAGATAGAAGAGAAATCCACTCTTATAACAATCATTACTCCCTCATAATTAATGTGCCCAAGTGCTGAAGAAGAAATGTATTCTCATTGTCCTTTTAAAGTGCCTACATCTATTCACTAGTGTGTCCCACTGCCCAGTCCTGCAGAAGACTGTTCGAGGTACAATCTAACACCAAGTCCTCATTCATCTATCAACCAAATTATTGATCCAAAAAACTACTGAGAAGGAGTATCTCACATGTTTGTCTCCTTAAGGTCCTTTCAGCACTAGTACTATATAAAGAAGATCTTTCATTACAATGCTCATATAAGGAATACAATTTTCCCCTTATTTCACAATGCTTATATAAGGGAGTTAACTATTCAGTCTTGATTGTGCCCATCACATGGAGCCGATCATGGTGGTTAACACAACCTTCCATGGGCCAAACAAATATAAAAAGATCATGGCCATTAAGAGTTTGTTTAGTTTTCATATAATGTTATTTGTGTACTAAATGGTTAATGCTATCTACTATGGATGACATTTCTAACCTTTCAATAATGTAGTATTTATTTACAAGTAACACTCTAATCTATGCTTTTATATTTTTATGCTACTATATTGGCATTGGGCGTGCATTATAATAAATATAACACATATTATATATGGAATACCCTTTGGATTTTTTGGGTAGGTGTGCTCATGGATTTGCAACTTTCGATCCTTGCTTCACTTTGCGCTCCACAACATTGGTTTGTTGAATACCTTTATGTTTGGTTTTAAACTTATGGTTGATACTTAATATAAATTTCCATGTACAAACATGCATTGCATTGAATGATATACACAGGGTGTAGTGAAATGTATTTTAACATGCCAGAGTTCTAGTTGCAAATTATATTTTTCGTTCGTTTTGTGTTTATTTTTCTTCACAAGAACAATTAGATTTTGTATTAGAGAAAATTGCACCCAAGTAGTGTAGTGTTGTAATACAAAAGGAGTAATTGGTGTAGATAATATAAGATAATTTTATTAATGTTCGACAAGTGACCACTAAAGTAGGTCAAATAGACTATTGGTTACAATGATGTCAATACAAAGTGGGAGCTCTAAAGCATCTCCTATAATAAATAATATGCAGAAAGAAAAAATGAAAATGAACTAAATCATGCAGAGATAATCGGTAGGCTCCAAGGTGGGAAGCCCCTTGGGAAGAAAGATGAACAATACAAGAAGATCCAAGTTATGGATTTAGAAATGGTATGGAAAGTACATGCAGCATGTGCATATTGCATTTGTAGAATTAATTGATATTTCATTGCTGCCCTTATAAAAAATAATCCTCGATCCTGCTCTTTTTTTTCTTTCTTTCTTTTTTAAATCAACCCACCCCATTGGAAAGGTTCTACAATATATATTTTTCTTTCTTCTTTTTAATCTCAATCCACCCACTCAACCCACTTTATTGGAAAAGGTTCTTCCACAATTCTCTTTTTTTTTTCTTCCACAGGAAATAGCTAAATACTGGACGCACACATCTTGCTCTTGAGGTTTGTGAAATTGGCAGGCATTGTTGAAGTTATTTATCCCAAATGAACAGTATGATGCAACTACACATTATAGGAGGTATCTATAGTGAAAGGATGTCTTTCCTTGCCGTAATATAGTTACCATCCAATCCCAAGTGTTCACTTTTTCACCAACTAGTGATTCACTTATTCTTTGTAACTGGTTATCATTTTTGTGAAGATTCCAACTCTGAGATAAATTGAATCAGACCTTATTTTTCCAAATATTATTGTGGTGAATGTATTTTAAATATGAAATACTTTCATTATATATATGGTGGATATTTCTCTTGAGGTTTGTGAAATTCGTAAACATTGTTGAAGTTCTTTATCCCAAATTGAAGCAAATACACATTATATGAGGCCTATATAGTGAATGGGTGTTTTTCCTTGCCATACTATAGTTACCAGCCAATACCCAATGCTCACTCTTTCACCAACCAATGATCCATGTTTTCTCTGTAAGTGGTTATCATTTTTGTAAAGATTCTAGCTCTGAAATAAGTTATATCAAGCTTTATTTTACCAAATATTATTGTGTTGAATGTATTTTAAATCTACAGTACTTTCAGTATATATATGGAGGATATTACTCTTGATAATTGGTAAGAATTGTTGAAGTTCTTTATTTTAGACAAATAGTCTGAAGAAAATACACATTATAGGATGTTTGTACAGTGAAAGGGTGTTTTCCTCCCCATACTATAGTTACCAACCAATACCAAGTGTTCACTCTTTCACCAACTAGTGATCTACATATTCTCTTTTAGCAGTTATCATTTTTGTGAAGATTCCAGCTATGAGATAAATTATATCAGACCTTATTTTACCAATTATTATTGTGGTGAATGGCTTTTAAATCTATAGTACTTTCATTATATATATGATGGATCTTTCTCTTGAGGTTTGTGAAATTGGTAAACATTGTTGAAGTTATTTGTCCCAGTTTGAAGCAAATACACATTATAGGAGGTCTGTACAGTTTGAAGTGTGTTTTTTGATATATTTTTATCTCATAACTTGGGAACGCTATCCACAAGTTCTCGATCAAGGAAATTGTACCTATGCAAGGTCTCCAAATGCTCTGGGATGCTGGTATATCTGAATTTTTTTGAGTCTCCATCCTCAAAACATATTTGGTTTTGATTTTATTTCTCACCTTAGTAACAGAATGACATTATTTTCCTACATCCCACTCCAGATAAACTAGACCAGAAGCTTTGTTTTCATATTCTGAATCCAAACAGGGATGTAGACAAGCAAGTGTCAATACATGTTAAAGATAGTGCACATGTACAAGCTCATGGCCGCAAGTTATGAGATAGAAATATAGTGAAAAACACCCTTTCACTGTATAGACCTCCTATAATGTGTATTTGAGAAGTCATGATACATGTTGTCATGAATTCTCCTTATACAGTGATGATAAAATTGTATGGAATACACATGACAATATACCTGGAGAGAGAAAAGATTAATGTCCTTGGTCTTGTTAGTCCTGTGGGTAAAAGGGGTTCTTTCCCCACCTTTATTGTACACCTTGGTCTTATGGATATGATGGTTTCCTTACCACCTTGTTTTGACGCTTAGTAGACTTATGGTCCTTTTGGTCCTAGCACCCTTGTTGTATGTGGTACCAAAAGAACCTTTGGTGTGATGACTTAACCTTAATTTTTTTATTTTATATGACCACTTGGCTGTCAGTACCCTATCCTAAGTCAACTTAACATTATTTTCTGTTATGTTTGGTAACAACCCTAAAAGATAGGGGTTTGTGGATTAACCTTTCTAGAAGGCTTGTTAAGATTATAAATTCAAGTCCTGAATTTCATTTTAGAGAGTGCGTTCACAGGAGAAATTTGAAGATATGATATTTCACCTATCTAGGATTTGCTGATGCTAATAGATTGACGTCTAGGGTTTTGTTTCTATCTCTGAGCTGCCACCACCTCTCTTCTCATCCTGCTAGTGTTTTTGTCTTCATGTTTAAGTTGTTGCTTTTATGAATAAGTCATGCCAATCTTCTCATTTTGTTAAGGGTTTCCTTCACATGTGTTAATCTTCCTTGAGATGGGCATAATATTTTGTAGGATGCTAATTCTGATAGAATCCCTTCTTGGGGAGGCCATGACTAATAGACACCTTTTTGGTAAGGGTTGTGACTAATAAAATCCCCTTAGAGTTGGGACGTGAATGATCTAAGCCCCTTATATTTGAACTATGATTGAGTTGCTAGTTGGGCCATGACTTTGTGGAACCCTTCTTGAGTTGGGTCATGACTAGGTAAAACCCTTCTTGGGAAGGCCGTGATTATTTGACCTTACCTTAACTGAACCATATAATTTTGATGCTTTCTCTAACATGTCGTGACTATTGATGACTTTTTTGATCCCTCTTGGACACGTCGTGACTTTTTTGTGACTTCTTAGATTGGTTCGTGATCACTGTTTCTTGCCTAGACTTAGGATGTGACCCTTCTGTTGTTTGTTAGAGTGGATCATGACCCTTGGGACTTGGGGTTGTTCAGACTTGAGCTATGACTCTTGGATGCCACCTGTACTGGGCTGTAACCATTGTGTTTGCTCATTGAACTTGAGTTGTGACCTCTATGAGGTGTTTGAACAGAGCTATGATTCTTATGGGTTGTTAGAAGTCTAACTTGACCTTGATGGGTTGCTAAGATATCAGCTATGCTTGTGTTAATCTTCTTGAACTAGTTGTGATCCTACTGGTGCCTAACTGTGTTTGGGGTTGGGTATCACTATTGGGGTTTTAACACTTGGGTTTTGAGTCCTATTGACTGCTACTATATGTGCCTAACCTTATTCCTAACCTTTTCTCTCTAAATGTATGTCAATTGTTTCATTGTTGATCTTATCCTTTTAGTGACAAGATTTGATCCTAAAATTATATGAGTATAAGGCTGATTCAAACCAGATATGAACCGGCATTGTTATTTATTAGTTGTCGATCATTAGTTTGTTTTTTGTACTATATTATTGTTTATGTTCTATACATTGCATTTGATGAAGTGTATCTCAAGGAACAACTTTAACATGGTGACCATCGGAGAGTTAAAGTTAAAAGAGATGAAGGTTATGTTTTCTAAATTTATCTTGCCTTGCTATAGTTGTACCAATTTTGGGGCTGAGTATCACTACTGGGGTTTTCACACTTGGTGACTGATTCATATTGACTACTATTGTATGTGGGGCTGAGTATCACTGTTGTGGTTTTCACATTTGGTGACTGAGCCATATTGACTACTACCCAATATTGATCTACCCCATTTAGATCAGTTTTTCATTGAGCAATATGTAATTTTTACAATTTCTGGTTGTTGAACATCTGCTAGATTATAAATTGTTTTTCTTGGATTCGAACTCTAGAATTCATAGTTTAAGGACATATATAATGTAATGTGTCTATGATTGAAAAGAATGATAGGGTTGTAGCATAGATTAATATTGAAATTACTTCAAATCTATCCCATTTGGATTATATTTACTGAACACTTTGAAGTGGGTGACCAATAAATCATTTGAGTAGGTGGGTTGATGATAGTTAGCAAATTAGAGGAATGAGTGGCACTACGATAGAATTAGGAATTGAGGATAATTTTTTTTCTCAGTTATAGAGGGCTCAACTAGTTGATGACACAAAATTAGGTTAGGCCCATGATACCACCAGATCACACGAAAAAGGTGATGTTACTGCCTCATAAGCTGCAGATGTTGGTATTGTAATGATAGAAACTTTACAATCATAGGATAGTGATATATATAGACCCAAGGAATGTAATCAATCCCATGTTGAAGATAATACAATCTATCATCCTTTTTCAACCATTAGATACTCAAAGTTGTGTATTAATCATTTTTACCATTATAGAGGACTATGTAAGTTAGGTTCCCAAATTCTTAAAGGGTTCTAGCTCAATGGAAGAGTGCCTTCCTTACAAGCAGGAGGTTGGTGGTTCGATTCCTCCATGCCCTAATGATACTATAATATCAGTTAAAACAACTAAATTACTAAGCGAAAAATAAGAGACAGGTGACCAAACAAAATGACCAAAACTTGTATATAAAATTACTAAAAATGACTAAATTAGTGACCAAAACATGAGATATGCGAAACTAGGCATTCAAAAGGATGCAATATGTGGCACTAATGATGAAGCCAAACATGGCGTTGATATGGTAGAAAAATAAGACGTTACTTTGGATGCAAAAGATGGCACTACATAGGAAGAAAAATATGGTGCAACAATAGAATAAATATTTGGAGTCATTTTTGTAGCAAAACACGATGCAAAAAAGGAAACAAAAATTGATGCAAATTTGGAAGAAAAAATTGGAACATATTTGGAAGTAAAACATGGCACAAAATGGGATACTAAAGTGGTAGCAAAAATGGATGCAATATTGGATGCTAACATGGTGCTATTAAGGATGCAAATATGGTGCTAATGAGGGTGTCATTTAAGAAGCAAAAGTAGACACTAGCTAGGAAGCAAAATATAATGTTATTTAGGAAGCAAACATCGACGTTGTTTAGGAAGCAAAGTTGCATCCTGTTATCCCTAAGGTTGAACCTAGACTATAGGGTTCAAGATTAAGGAAATCTTGTTTAAAAATGTACAAATCAAATGGAATCAAACTGAAAACATAAGCTGGTATGACACCAGGGCTAATGGAACCTCACAAACTATAAAGAAATAGGCTGATATAAAATCAAATCTGTTTGTACAAATCACACAATTATAAATGGACTAAACTGGTATGAAATCAAAGCTGTAAAAAGCATCACATAGTTTACAATAAAACTAAGCTGGTATATATCACACACTGGTATAATATAAGTATTTGTAAGAAAATCAAAGCATTGATGAAAATACAGGTTGGTAGGTCAATCAGAGCTGCAAGATAATCCACAGGAATGTATAACATAAGATAAAACATAGAGTTCAAATATCAAGGTTACTATGATCATAAAGACAAGAAGTGAAACTGCCTATGTTTTCCACAATGTAAAGATAATTGCATCTTACAATAAGAATTAGTGCAATGGGATGTAATGGACCATGTGCATAACAAAATTATCAGAGAAACAATTCATAAGACATATAGGAAAATCATCATCATGTTTCATTCAAAAATAGAACCTGTACAGAAGCTGCAGAGTGCTTATGCTACACAGACAGTGCTTACGATTGAGCTTGCATCACTCCAAAACTGCCAACCAGTTCCCCTCCTCCTTTCCGAGAGGAACAACTCTCTCCTTCTATACAAAAAATTATATCATAAACTAACCATAGATCCTATATTCAAGGATCGAAACTCCTCCAAAATTGGGAAGTTAATCCCTTAAAAAGTATTAAACTACAAGTGTCATACATGTGTCAAAAGGAACAACATAAGTTCAAAATCAAATAACAATTTAACACCTAAAGGCTTCTAGAAGCCTCTGTCAATGTAGCTAGGCGGTATTCCCTAATGAAGAGCAGCAAATTTGGTTCCTTCCCTTGCTAGAAACGAAGGCAAACATGAATCTCTTACCAGAGACTAGAAAAGTATTGTGCTTGACCATGAGAAAATAGCTTGCAAACAGCGAACAATAACACAATGCAATATACTGTTTCATGGGAAGTTGCATAAAAACTTCAATGGTTTTTCCAAGACACCACTTGAAATAATGTGTTCCTCCTCCATCTTTGGAATCCTTCACCACCACTTCACTATATACATGTGTTAATACCTTAGCGTTAACAAACTAGCACTCGATTTATTCTGCATTCAATGTAATAATTCTTCAGCACTGGGCATATAGGTTCTCCATATGATTGATTTCCTCACTGTTTGACTCCCATTTGAATACACGAGAGGTGCTTTACCTTGCATACGATCAACACCTTGACCAGGACCCTATCGCAGTCAATGAAAATTCCCTTACCATGACTTTGCTTCTACACCGTCGATCTAACTATTCAGAGCACAAGAACCATCGGTTCATGTGTGTAAAACCTCATTCTATCTCTGCGCAACAAAACAATGACTATGTCTACAAATTCATTTCTTCTTCATCATCAAGTCGTGGTTACTCTCTGCTCATGGATTGGTATCAATAAATGGACTCAAACGACCACACACATGGCGATAATACTCAGTCTGCCATTTCATTAACTCAGAACCTTGCTTAGGTTTTCTTTCCTCTCGTCTGTCTGAAGACAACCATTCCGTGCATCAATATAGATCTTGAATGTAAAAGCACTCTGACCACAGGTACTTGCTTTTGTTAAGAACCAGTTGTCATGATTATCAGTGCTTGCCACTGACCATTTACTACGATAAAGGTTTACCTCTCTCTCTGTCCCAACCTCCTCATCTAATTTGGAAAGGTGTTATCCATCTCCACATCAAGAATGGATTGCAGTTCCTTCACCACTTCACGCTTGGACGGTCGTTGGGAGCCCAATTTATGAATGCAGGAGAGCACCAAGCTTAGGAACCGTTCAAATCCCAGGAGGAGATCAGAGCTGTCTCTTAACAAGGGATCCATAAACTCCTCTTTCATCCCACTTATTCCCCTACTCTCCAAGGTCACTTTCACATCATCTTGAATCATTATATCTCTGTCGATGTCAAAGGCTCAGCGTGGTACAATGAGCTGCAGCAATACAATACCAAAACAATACGCATCGCTCTTAGCGCTGACCTGCCCCGTTCTCAAGTAATATGGATCTATGTAGCCCATTGTCCCTGCAAGTATAGTTGTGACATGGTTGTTACCTTCGTTGAGTTCTGCAAGCAACATTTTGGCAAGAGGAAGACGAATATGTGCAGTGAGATTCTCGTCCAAGAATATGTTGCTTGGTTTGACATCTATGTGTATTATGTGTGGATTTGCATCATTGTGCAGATATGCCAATGCTCGAGCAGAATCTAAGGCTACACCAACTATGCTTCCCCAGTCCAGTCGAATACTAGCTATGTCAGTACCAAAGAGAATGTGTTGAAGACTTCCATTTGCGGTGTAGTCATAAAGCAGCATCCCTTCTCCTTTCTCAACGCAAAAACCAATGAGATCCAACAGGTTCTTATGGCGACGTCAAGACAAAAAATCAACCTCTGTTGTGAATTGGGATCCTTGTTTGACCCGTCTTGTTGCTGCTCGTAACCAATGGAGATTTAAAATATACAAAACAGACCTTTGAATGTCCCTCTTTCATTAACGAGCAAAATAATGAGATATATTTTTGGGAAAAGAATGAGTTAATTCGACTCTGCCACGGCCAGTACTAGCACTCATCACATGAACTGTTCAAACTTTGAAATGACAACACATGTACCCTTCCAATAAATGCCACCATACAACTCATCATTTCGTAGACAGGGATGCATTTTTGTTTAAAATATGTCCATACCAAATGCCCTATATTTATGAATATGATAAAATATTATTATCATTTTATATTCCATGAAATAAATAATAAACTTTTTGTTAGAATAATCCGTCAGGATTATTGTAAATAAATAATAGGAATATGAATAGCTAGGAAGGAGAAGAGGCTGGTAATCAACCGCCTCATGAAATGTATAAATACAGGCATTTGCATTTGAATAAACAATCGAATTGGGAGTTATACCAACACTTTTCAATAAAATACCATTTGGACATTCTTCCATCAGAAATTAAAATGCTGCCAATTCACAATATGCTGCCAGTTTGGATAAACACTGCCAGCTGTAAGAATTCACCATATAACATATACTCTTTTGCACATACATGGGCTCATAGTGAATGAATGAAAATTTTGATGATTGTAGGTAACAAAGGAAACCCTAATGGTGAACAAATAATCATAAAATATAAAACAAAGCAACATTAAAACAATAAAAACCAAGGATAATTAAAAAATTTAAAAATAACAGGTGAAACAACCTTAGAGATAACACATGCTATTCTGGATGAAAACCTCGACGTTGTTTAGGAACAAAATTTGGACGCTATTCTGGAAGCAAACCTCGATGTTGTTTAGGAAGCAAAGTTGGACGCTATTCTAGAAGTAAAAAAAGAGAAGCTATTTTGGATGCCATAAAGGATGCTATTTAGGAAGAAAAAAAGGCATTTTTTGAGACACTTTAAGTTTTGTCCATGATGCATCCCATTTAGCGTCTAGTTTTACCACTAAATGTAAAAAACGTTTACACTAAAAAGGGATGCTAAATGGGATGCTAATTCCAGGATTTGTTGTAGGGGAAAAAAAATATTTATTAAACTTCTCGTGACAATTTGTTTTTTAATGAATAACCTCTACAAATGGCATATTATATTTATCTCTCCTTTCAACTCAATTTCTATGGCTAAAGTATTCCTTTGAAATAAAATGTCACAATTTCAATTACACCATTTACGCAACATGTTAACCTTGCCAAATTTGGTACGTTGCATTACATGTGGCCCGACATTAACCTTTGAGAACAGAACATAGTCTGAGAAGAAAATCATGGATGGTTCGCATGGATTTTTACACCATTTTTTATCTTATGAGATATCGATACCCCAAAGAAACTTCACATACTTTCTTTTCATTTGATGTAATTTAGATAAACTTTAGATCCTAGAAAAAGTGCCTATGTCTATTGTGAAATTTATGTTGTCCCATACATTTATCATAGGTAATCTTTCTCATTGATCAACTAACACACAAGAACATTATTTTGAAATATCTACTTCTCATACTAGCAAAGGGCATTATTTGGATCTCCGATATAATATTGGGTGGCCTGTTTGTCAGGATTTTAGACAGGACCACAATTCCTTGAGGAAGCCCAAAGGATCACTCGAAGCGACCAACTTTATGTTTATTTAAAGTGAGCCAAAGTTATGTTAAATTTTATCTAGGTGGGATATAATATGTTTAAATAACTAATTAGATATATCGATGTGCCCACTACTTATTTTAGGTATAAAATACTTCCTAGACATGAGATTTGATATTGCTTGCTCATTGTTAAACCCAAATCAGCTTATCCCTATGAAAACCAAGCCCCTCAATCCCTTCAAACTTAAACATCTCCCAAGATTTAGTACCAATGATAATGAATATTGATGAGTTCAAGTGGAAGGTATTTTTAGTCTACTAAGGTTGCACATACCAAAAATATTAAACCATAACAACTTCAATCCCTTTTTGTGCTATAAATGAGGATGTCATTATCATATAAAATATTTGAGAAAAAATTGCAACCCTCATAAAGAAGTCACCCCTTAAGGTGAAAGAAATATGATGCATATTATACCTTCCCACTAGAACTCTCATGAATTCTCTAACCTCACTGTAAGCTCAAAAGAAATGAAAAATCCACACCATACACAATTATTTTCTTCTAGTGCTCTATGATAGATCAACCTTGAACTCTTTTAACAATCTACACATGCTAGGTAATAATGTTTAAGACATACCTTACCAACTTCCTTGTTCAACACGGTACTAAATTAATCCATAAATAAACGTTATAGCGACACTAGAGAAACTTAAAACACAAATTTAACACTACATCTTCTTATAGAATTTTAGTGGTTCATCTAAATGATAATTACTATAGTTGAATTGTTCTTATATTTTTTTAGTGGTTCATCTAAACACAATTACCATAGTTGAATTGTTCTAACCCATCTAAATGCAAATTTGACATCATATAAATTATAACAATATTCATTAAATCTAAACATCCACAGAAACTGTAATAAAACTTATGTTGCACAAAATCTAAACATCCTAATTCATTACTAAAGAGATATTTTCCTTTGGCCACAGCCATCAAATGTGGACACCACTATCATGTTGGGATATGTGGTGACAAGGGAGAATATGATTCACTATATTTATCCATAAGATCACAAAAAATTATTCAAAATGTTGCTACATGTCCAATATAGTAATTTAACTTACAAGGAAAATGAAATAATCCCTCGCCACTAGCAATTTTGGTGCAATTTTTACGGAGACCTAGTTACCAACACTCACCCAAGATTTTGACCAATCTCACACTAGCTTAACCACTCCACTGTCAATGTAACCAAGGGAAAATAAACTCTTCATGACTAGGCTACAACTTCGACATGGGAACCCTTTGCTAACTATAATTTTGGTGAGGGCTCCAAGTTTTCAAGAAATTTGCTCTACCTAGGAATTCATTCCTTACAAGTACAAATCTATCTCATTTTGTGTAAGGACCCATCAATGGAACAAAAATGAAACATTGTCCTTCCCATACTCTCATGCTCCCATACAAGAAATGGATCTTCATTATAACTAGCATGAAGTTTATTGTAACATTGTAGTATTTATAAAATCAAAGAATACCAACATAACTGATATTTATAGTTTTAAAAAAATTGTTGCAACATGGCACTCTTGTCAATTACCTATCCTAGTTCACAAAGAAGCTTTGTGTTTAACTTGCCAATGGATGATACCATGCAATCTTCACTTGAATAGATAGACAGTAAAGCTGGTCACAATAGTATACCTTTAGCCTCATCAAACATGTTGTATTTGATTTGAAAAGAGGTGAGATTTGAAAAGGTCCTTTATTTGATGCAACATCTAACATGGGAGAATTAGTCTACCAATATAGTAGTTTGCGTGAGATAGAATGAAATAAGAAGAAACATACATTTAATATCCCAATATTCAAAGATGACACACATAAAAATTTAAATAATATACACATAAACAAAATATTACGATGTTGTGTTTTGGATAAACACGGCCCCTTTCTTTCCCCACCTTCATGGGAGCCTTCACATTCATAGAGAATATTTAGCTTATGAGTAAGGAATTCACTATTTTTAGTATTTTCACATTGTGGATGGTTCTAGGAGCCCAAGCCATGGTCTAGGGACAAAAGGTAGGGTCTCGGGCAATAAGATTTTATTTTGAGATTTGGGCCATGCACATGGCCTTGAGCCATCATACATGCCCTACATAGGGAGTATTTTGTCTATAATAAAGTTCTTATGGATTTTTTGGAACCAATTTTTGTTTTATAAAAACCCATCTAGTGATCATTCAAACCTTGATGCCAAAGGTTTTGATTTGAATAATTGTTTTAGAACCCAACGTTAAAGTTTATTGTGTTAGTGTGTTGGTAAAGTGCATTAGGTGTGTCAGTGGATAGGTTATGGGGTAGTGGGTTAGGATTAGAGGGATAATTGATTTTAGGTGCTAATGGTTACAATTTAATATTGTTCCTCCTTTTTTATTTAATGCATTTCCAACAATATTGTTTCCATTTCATTATGTCATATTAGGCCATATTCACCCCACTTATATAGAATAAGGCCATGCCTCAACTATCCTATCCCTTTGAAACTCAACAACAATTTGCTTAGTTGATTGTTCTATAAATCCCAAACTCTCTAAAGTGCTTAGCTTGTTGAAATCCTTTTCATTTCCAACACAACCCTTTGGTTAATTTTCAATAATGCCTACCTTACATATTCCACATATCATGCAATGTCCATCTATAGCCTCCACCTTGTTTATGTATTTGCATTGTTTAATGAACCATTATAAAAGTGGAAGTATAGTAGGTCCTACATGTCCTAGGAATTGCTATTTAAGTGATTGAAAAGTTGATGATAAGTAACATATAAATTGTTATTAATTGTTACAAAGTGATAGAGGAGTAAAATATACGAATATAAAGAAAAAACAATAATAATTTATAAATCTTGTGTTTTGACTTACTTTACTATTCCCATTTTTTCCCAATCTTGATTTAATTGTTAGGACAAATTGCTATGTAAACTAGTCTTGTTATGTGAGTGCATAAGAATTTATTACTAATATTTCTTTATATTAAAAAAATTTAAAAAAAAATCAATTTCACTAAATTCAAAAAACAAAAATGTCAGCGCCAAATTTCTACCATCTTCATTGAAAATTTATGGATTCAGAAGCTCTGATTTTGCTTAATTTCGCTCCACTAGGGATTGAGGTTACTGCTTCTGTAATAAATCCTTCCAAGAATATGATACAATGAATCAATGCCCTTAATACATACTCAACCAACAACTGAAAGAGTGCACAAATGTTTTATAGACCAACGGATTCGCTTGGATGATCTACTGCAGGAAACCTTGACAATTTTTGTACTGAGAAGCTACTACATGATACAAAGGAGTAGTATACCACCATCATTTTAGTTTTCTACACAGAAACATTAACCACCAAAATATGGGCTTTCTCCTTCAAATTATGTTTACCAACACAGATCCTCCATTACATGCTTGGGTACGTGATCTACGACAACCTTTTGCTGGAAATTACCTGATGAAAGTAACCATGATGAGATGGGTGTTTCAAAACCCACAAATGGAAATAAAATCACCTTCCTAGGTATGACAATATAAACCCTTGTACTGTTTCGAATGGAAGCATCACAAATATGCTGAGGGGTATACCAAAACTACCCAAAATAGTCACACAAACCTTCTTGTAACTATTGTTACTTAAATCAGGATTTAACATGTTTCAAATATGATGGAAATACCCATGATGGTAACATGCTACAAGGCTAAATAGTCTTAAAACTTATCAAGGTTGTTGCTACAATCGTAAATTTCTCCATTCTGGTGTAACTTCTTTCTCATCATGCTAATCCTGCCACCAGGAATTTGTCTATTCGCTTTGCAATTTGATCCTCTCTTGCCTGCTTGTATTTCCAGGAGGGTTTGAGATTCACAGCATCCACTTCTATAAACCTGTCTCTTCCATCTTATGGATGAAATACCAAGATAAGGAATCAGACATTTCCCTCGGCCCCCATACTTCAGCTACACTCAAATAAAAATCGAGATCCCCCAATGATTACTAAATCAGAAGACATAAAATATTTTGAAAAAAAACCATACTAGAAATGGACCTGATACTGATAGGGCCATATATATTTAGAAAAATAACATGCAAACAATGATCCAAGGGGTGGACTTAAAGACCCAAAAATTACTCAAAACCCCAGTAATTTGAAACCTTTATAGTCCTAGAATTCCATCCTGCAATTAGCCCCTAGAATGACGACCCCTTACATCTAATGCAACAAAACACCATCCCTGAAACATAACGTCCATAAAGGTTTTACCAATTTCACCTTTTGCAAGAGTTTATTGAAGGAGAATCACATCAGATTGAGTAGAATCCACCAGGCATATTTTTGGAAGGGCTCTGAGGGTTGACATTAAAAACATGAGAACATATTAGACTCTGCTATAAGAGGACTACTATCGCACAAATTACACCCTTCATGCCTATAAATGCTCTCTCACGCAACAATTTTCACAAGAATTAATGAGAATTAGCCTAATTTTGCAAGCAATTTCCTATCTTTATCCTTGAACTCGCTCAGACCGTTTAGACTCATCCCAGGTTCAACATATAAAACCTTAGATGGTGTGTTTCTTGTGATAACAAAGTACATGTAGTAATGGGTGATAACATGATGTATTAGAGTATTAAAGTCCATGTTAGTATGTAGCATATTGAACTAATAGGGTGCGGCTATCCAACAGAAATATATTGCTGAGAAAGTGTTTGATCTCTTAAAGGTATTTATTCTTAAATATCACCTATTCAGTGTCCTATTTTATTCGTAGGAATCCATTTTGAGATAGTTATTAGTTTCTCTATAACATTTCATTTATATTTTCTGTAAACTTTAGCTCATTTTGTCTTTCCAGGTGTCAATATTTTTTGTTTGGGTCTGTTTTCCATGCAGTTTTCACACAAGTTAAATTATGTTATTATATTCCTTTTCATTTTAACTGTATCCTTATTTTACTGTTGTGTTGTCTGAAAAGTAGCCAAAGCCAGAGGTTGGATAAAAATTTTCTATTTTTTAATTCAATATTAACTCTTATTTGATATACTTAGAATATGTTGTAAGAATTCTGAGGATCTCTAAATTCAATGCAGCAATAGCATGCATAACATTTTTGCATCATTTAAAATTACATGGATGCTTTAAGAGGGTGAGTAATAAATCTGCAAATTGTTCTCATGGGATAAATGAAGTGAGAAAGGGCTTTGAAATTGAGATTTGAATTTATACAAACTTTAGTCTTATCAGATTAATATATAAATATTTCATGTAAACATCGAGCCGAGGACTTAAAAGTGGTGGTGTCCACTTCTCCATTTCATGCTTCTCTTTGATGCCTTTTCTCCATGTGTTAAATTTAATTTCACTGTATTTAGCTTGATGATATTATTGATGTCGTGTATTGGGAGTCTGGCGAGATCTTCCTTTGCTTTTACCATATGTTTATAGAGAATGCAAGCAGCAAATATTATTTGTTGTCTGGAAGCCATTTCACATGGCCTGGTCTTTTATCTTCTCAAATCTTACAGTTCCTTCTATATGTATATCTCAACAATTTGAAAAATAATGAATCTTTTAATGCACTAGGAATTTACCCGTTTCTTTCAGAACAAGTAAGACCACGGAGAAATAAAAGTGATTGTTGGACAAAGTCCCCCTCAATATTTGTTTACCACTTAAAATGTTAGATGTATATATTTTTTAGGCTAGCACTTGTCTTCATGGTTGAACTTGCAAATGTTCATACATTCATGTCCCACCTGAAACATAGATGTACACCCTTATGTGTAAATAAAAATGGAAGTATGAAAATTATGTCAAGGCCATGGAATAGATTTTCATTAAGGAACTGAATGGTAAATGGCAAATTCACTTTTTTCTATTAACGATTATTTTTCCTCTCGAATTTAATGCAGGATATATTAGCAGATCCGCCTCTGGATTATCCAGGATCCACTTATCTACAGTTCGATATCCGCTTGGTATTTCCAGTTAGGAAGTGCAAGGCTATACTCGAGATCCTGTTTTCAGTTGTCTAGAAACTTCAAGCTGGTCGATCTTTAATTTTTTTTTTATTAAAGCACGTTAAAAATCATTATATAAAACATAAAAGAGGCAAAGTGCGAGGGCCTGAAACCCTTGATTTTTCCTATAAAATAGCCCCTCCCCATATTAAACACGGTATCTCATAGCAGTTTGCTTTTATGAAATTGTTAGAACAATTTGGAGCAAGATATTTTCAAAGATCATAATTTGTGAATTTTCTGTGTTTCTAGTTCTTTTCAATTTTTTTTGCTAATATTTAAAAAAATTATGTCCCAGTTTACGTGCAATTTAGATTATAAGCAGTCATTGTGATTATTCCTTCATTGATAACAAGACGTTGTGTTATTGCTGCAACAAATTTCTAGCTTGTTGAATTGGATTTGCAGATTTAGTATTTTCTAGATCTACACTACGTCGCTTCCCAAATTGATATGAAATTCTAATATGCAGTATCTACACTCTTGATCTATATGCCTATTCTTTTCTTTCAAATATCTTATGTTTTGATTGGTGTTTCCTAAGTTTTAGTTTCAGTGGTAGGGTAAAATCTTTAAGTGCGGATCTGCTAATGTGAATTATAAAATTTAACATAGGCTAGCATCATAATTTCCAACATTAGTTGCTATTACCTAATAAATTGTTTTGTATCGTAGTGTTAAATGTATTAAATTATAAACTGAATCATGACAAAAGTGATGGAATTGATGCTTATATCGATTCCTTGATCAGATTGTCACTCATTACTAGTACTTGATGAACAAGAAAAAAAGTCAAAGGAACTAAAACACATACCATGCCTGATGTACTTCTCAAAGTTTCAAAAAGGTTCGCAATTGAAGATTCATATGACAAAAGAAGAATTAAATAACATGGTTACAAAAAATTTCTGAAGACAAAAGCATTCACTCCATCGAATTTCATGCTAAGCAAAAAAACGCTATTTTCATCAAGTAGGGCATTTTCTTTATATGAAAAGTAGAAGTGGAAAGAAGCATGCAGATTTATGATTACTTCATAGTTTATCTTCACTTTCTTTCTTCGGCCATGGCTCTTAGATACTTCTTCTTTGAAACAAGCCTGCTCTTTGGTCTCAATTTCAACTCAGGAGTGAATTCATCTTTTATGTTTCTCATGTTAATAATAATAGTCTCATAATCTCATTAGTTAGTCTATTCAGTTAGTCAGTTCCATTATCGATTATTTGGTATTGGATAAAACCGTCAATTACGTAACATATATATACTGTTGTACATTAATAGATAATTGGTTCAACCATTCTAGGTTGTTACTCATATGTTTCTCCTCTCTCCATTTTATTAACATGGTATCAGAGCATTAAGTTGCAAGAAGAGATTGTTGTTATATGTGCTCTTTGCGGATTATAAAGCTCTTGCTATCTTGGTAAATTGTGTGAGTGAAGAGAAACCTGAGTTGAGTGAAGATTTAAGCAATTGTTAACAGGAGCTGTTTTGAGCTTCATAGCAATTTCCAATGCTTCTTGTTGATCAGCAACCTTCTGTTACATAAGTGGAGTCTTGATATGCGGCAACATTGCTACAATGAACCATTATTTATGTTTCTCCGGTCCAATAGTGAAACTAACTTGATCCAGTAGAACCTTGAACCTCTGATCAAAGTCCCAAACTGATTCACCTCGCTTCTGCTGAATTTCTTTCAGTTCAGTTATAGACTGTGACTATGATTTAGGCTTCTTAAATTCTTTGATCATGGATTTTTTAATATCGGCCAAGACATAGTTCTGAGTATTGGAAAACTTCATAAACTAGGTCAAATCTCGGTCTCTAAAAGATGTGACCAGCTGCGATGTTCTTGTATTCTGATCCATAAT
This sequence comes from Pseudotsuga menziesii, assembly GCA_001517045.1. NCBI lineage: Eukaryota > Viridiplantae > Streptophyta > Pinopsida > Pinales > Pinaceae > Pseudotsuga > Pseudotsuga menziesii. Next base: position 106,830 of record LPNX010870399.1, on the reverse strand, counting down.
ATTCTTAGCAGTCCAAACAGCTTCGCATAAGAACCAAAACTGCTCTGGATCCTCTCATCCAGTTCCTCTAAAGACTGGGAGCTTGATATCATCATTTACATGGGCCATAGCAGATCGAGGGGGGGGGGGGAAGGGGGGGGAGGAAAACTGGTAACAAGGGGGGGGAACTTACTGAGGTAGACTGACTTGCGACAGGACTACTCGGGCTAGGGTTACTTTCAGACTGCGATGGGTTCTCAGGGATAACAGATCTTCGCTGCGGAGTGATAGGAGGGTTTCTTTAGATTCAGACTCTTCTAGGCTTAAAGGGGTATAATCGGTATTCTGGCCTAGGTTAAAGGATCCAAAATTTCTCTTGTATCTTTTACCACTTCGAAGCAAACCACTTTGCTCATCGAAGTCACTTTCACTTTCAAACATAGGTTAGTAGCACTAAATCTAGCAATCTGATTCAATAAGCAATATGCGTTTTTCAGCCAAGAGAATTTTAATTTTTAGACTAAGTGAGTTCAAGTACTTACCCCTTGGTCCTTTGAAGAACTGTCTTTCTGCTTCACTAAAAGAAGTATGTGTGTTGATGGCGAACTCCGTCACAAATGCTTCAAGGGTTCGCGTTGTCCAGAAGTCAACAGCTCTAGATACCGCGTTGTTCACTCTTTTGAACATGTTAATTCTTTCTAGGGTCCAGGAAGGAGACTGATCTTCTTGGAAGTTTGTCCTTCTTTCTGTCAACCTGGATAACCACTGGTGCAATTCTATGTGGATAATACCAAAGAAAATTTCATAAATATCAGAAAAATGTACCTTTGCAAGAAGTCGTCTGAGCTACTATGAGGATATTTATTTTCTTGTTCAGCAAATTTTAGATAGGTGTCCTCAACCCAATCACCTATTTCTTTTACTGAGGGCCTCCAAAACATATCCCTCTAGGTACGACGTAGATCCCTCTTGAGCAAATACTGGTTCAAGTCCTGCCAACGGAACCAATTTGTTGGTACTTAGGGCAGACCCAGGTTCTTATACTATTATTTTAACCAACAAAAAGACCCACAGTGTTGGCCCTTTCGGCAACAACCTATGAACATGTTGCAGTCTCACCCGAAACAACTATGGGGTGCTGCAAAATCAAGTTTCTGCAGGCAAAAGAGGGATATTAGTGTACCTTTAGCCTTAACAAATATTAATCATACAACATAGAGCTTCTACAGTCACTTAATTAGCTTCACATTTTAGATAAACAGACAGTTACTTGCTTAACCCTTAACTGGGAATTCATAGCCAAGTTAATACTTAACAATATATCTTACTTATCATTCACCTACTTATCAAATGCATAAAACAAAGCAGCACAAAACAAAAGGAACCACCACAACATAAGATGTACGTGGTTCACCACCAATGTAGGGGCTACATCCACAGAACTGTGTTTTATTCAACTCTTTACAAACAACATTTCTGATCTGCGCACTCAGTTGCAGGTCTTCTCAATAATCCCAAAACTGCACACTTAGCTGCAGAACCTTTCTTCGATCTGCGCACTCAGCTGCAGATCCTTTCTTACAAAACCCTATGTGCACTCAGCTGCAGAGGTCGTCCACGCACACAGCTGGGACTTAACCTTAACAAAACCCTCTGTGCACTCAGCTGCAGAGGTCATCCACACACACAGCTGGGACTTAACCTTAAACCCAAAATAGGCCTTAGCTTCTTTGCCTCAAATTATCATCATACCAAAAACCTTCGAAAAAGCCCCTTTCTCCTTTACATAAGTGCCTATTTATACAAGTGCACTATTACAATACCATGTGTTTAAACCATGGGCTTAAAAACCATGAGTTTAAACCATGGGTTATTTACAAAAAGAGGGGCTTCGACCCAACCCCGGCACCCATAAGACTATTTTGAACCGCAACTCCGCTTACAAGCTTCGCACCAAAACCGCAAAGTTTCCAAAATTAAGGACCTTCAAGCTCCGCGCCCCAACAATGTTACAAATGGTATCAGAGCTAAAGTGACAACACTTAGGCCTGTTTGGGCTCAATATGACGTTATAAAGTGGGAGGATGGTTAAACCTAACCAATCAAATGTTTTTTTGTTTGTGGATGGATGGTAATGATGGACGAGGGAAATAAGTTATTTGAGTGGGCCTTTAAAGATGGATAGAGGTAACTAAGAGGATAAAGAAATGAAATATCATGGAAAAGGTTTATTATTACATTATGCACAGATTAAAAACAAAAGTGTGCGAGTAATTATTTCCTCTTGTACTAAAGGTTATGTTTATGTTTACACACTCAAAATGGGAGGTTGGACTATCAATTTTACTCCTCATACATAAGGAAGAATACATGGGTAATGAACTATGGGTTCCTTGAGAAAAATAAAAATGCATGGGTTGCTAGAAATAAATGATAAAGGCTATATGAAGGCATAAATGGTAATAATTAGTATTAGGAAACAATAGAATCCATGTGTCTACTATTCTTTATGAAGAGTATTTGATGTGGTAAAATATTTACAAAGAATCCGAAAACCCTAAGTATTGGGAAAGTAGGAATCTTCACTATTTGAGGAAAATTTGAAGACACCATTCATATGTAAAGAAGGTTGTAGGCATGGAAATGTTAGGCTTAGCATAATATTTTGTTCAGAATAAATTGTTCAATGTATTGCTAAGAAAAGACTCTTATGCACAGACTATAATTTAAAGGGAAGTCTAAATTAAAAGCTCAATTTAGGCCAAACCTAAATGCCCAATTGTTACAAGAAGAAGTAGAGTTGGAAATCTAGTAAAACAACACCCCTTAGGGTATTGGTGTATTCCTTGTAATGTGTGATAACAGAAGTATAGTATCTAATACTAAAGTTAGAGGTTTGGAAAAATTACATATAATATCAGTATGTATTCTTTTATGCTTTTGTTCTTGTGTTAAAAATGTGAGTTAGGTTATATGATTACCACCTTAGAAGTTAATCGTATGTAAGTAGCGAGATCTAATATGTTGAATCCTAATAAATCCCATCAAGTTAAAACATTTTGGCTATTTGAAGCATGTTTCTTACAAGTGTGTTGCACCAACATTAAAATTCTTGTGAAAAATAGTGGGTTGATTTAAGAGAAATAGTATTCTAAACTTACGGCTTCCTTTGATAAACCTTATCCTTTATGGTTTTTATAAAGGTTTTAACACGTGTTTATTTGAATCTTGTGTCGCCTTGTTAAAAGGGAGTTTTACTCAAAGAGTAGATTGTTTTTGCTAAAGACACTAATAGGAAGATAGAACTATATATCACTTGGGATTTATACGTCTCTAGCTTACCACTCATTATTGTTGTGTAGAATTGAAATGTCCATCCACTTGTAACTATCCAAAGACAGATGAGTAAAGATGTTTAATTACTATTAATATTTGAAAATTATAAGTGAATGAGCGTCATATAATGTTATGTACTAACATTGCAGGACTATGCAAGGAACACTACGAATCAAAATTGACTGTTAGTTAAAGTATTCACTGACTTAAATAATAATTTTAAGAATGAGTGATGTTTTACTTTTATAAATTCTGATGATTTCAAGGTTTTTATGAACCAAGGATTAACTATTGATTATGTTATTTAGGTACTGACATTGCATGGTTTTACCATGATTATGGTTGTTGTCACGATCAACGTACAATATGGAATATAAATCCCCTTGCATGAATAAGTTGCGCTCAGTTGCCAGAAAATGAGGAAGGAGTTATTTTTGGATGGTTTACAGGATTGTATAAATCATGAATGATGGTATAGGTAGAAATAATTTCATGAAATTTTTATGATTAAATTGATGAAATTATTGTTTATCGATAGATGATAATAATAATAACATTACAACTAAAAGTGAAGATGATTCACAACATGGGAAAATGACAGTGAAATCACGATAAACACCGAAGAATGTGTGTCACAAATAGTCAAAAGTTGTAATTAACATTACATAGAAACAAGGAAAATATATGATGTGGTTGCACCATGGTGTTAGGAAAATGATTGTTGCATGAGCATATTGGTCTTAGGAAAATGAAGTGGAAAGAAAATTTATGATCTAACTCTACCTTTTTTTTCCTGGACTCAAGGAGGAGGCTTGGTGGAAACAAAATTCCTGGACTCAAGCAAGGAGGATTGAGGGGAATCATGAAAAAATTTATGATATCAATAGAAATACCTAGGAAAAAGCTCAATTTGGAAGATAGGACGCTGTTTGGTGTCATTGAGGAGAAAATTTTGACTAGCAATCAAAAGCGAGAGTTACCTCAAATATAGCCCACAAGACCACACAGGAATTGTAAACAGAACTCAAAGGAGAGTTGGACGATCAACAAAAGTGTTGGGGGTTATTTTTCATCTTCGTGATATAACGAATGAAAAACATGTTAATTTTCCAAGTAATTAGACTATAGAATGTGAAGAAAGACCTGATTAGGAAAAACTCCCTCAAAGTAGAGGAGGAGTGAGGAATTTTAATGTTTCTAATTGAAAATTTTGTGAAATAGATGATATTAAATAAATAAATAAATATGGATTACTTGTGAATCAATTACATTATTTTGAAAAATAATTATGATGATACAAATAAAAAACTAGAAGATGTTCCATAAAATTGCAAAGGTGGGGTTGAAAAAGGACCCATTGTTTATGTTTTAAGTTGAGTTATAAACTTATGACCTGCTATACTGAGTAAATTTGGTACTGAATAAATTTTGGGGTAGTCCCAATCTTGTTCCATGAAAATACATGATGAACAATAGAAACCTGTGAAGATCAGGAAAGTTTGAAGAAGATCAGTACAAAGACGACAAAGCACGAAAAGATGATGCATGAGAGGAATGAAATTTGTTGAAAAACAAGAACACTAAGGACGGTGTTATATTTTTAGGGGGAAAGGATGTAATATTCCTCTTGTACACCCCTTAATATTTTGCAATTATGAATGTATATTGTACTTTTTTCCAGTGAAGAGCTCAAGGCCAAGGCCCCACCAAAAAAACCTTTTAATTAGTATGAGTTAATTCCCTAGGTTGTAGACTTAGGAGACTTAAGACATTGACAAAACTAAACAACGGACAACTGAATACACTAAGGGGAAAGAGTGAAAGATGAGTAGAGTCTTGAAGTTTAGAAGACTCATCCCAATGTCATCAAAGGGAAGTGGGATACAAAATTTATTGGTACCTTACGTGCTCATCATGAAGTGGGTATAACCGAAAGTTATCGACATGGACTAAAGTTAGTATATAAATGTTCAAAATACATAAGAATTCCAACTAAACCATTTAGTATAGGGGAATTGGATCAAGTTAAAATGGAGAAAATTACCCTTAGCTTAAAATCGCGAGGCAAAAAAAATAGTAGAAAACCCATCAAAATAAGCAAAGAGTGATAAAAGGATGTCTCATCTAATTTATACCCTCAGACAATTTAAAGTCTATAAGGTGTTATATATAGATAGATAGATAGATAGATAGATATTCTAGATCTTAATTACAACCCTAAGTACATATTTATATATGTATTTTGAAGATTTATACCCCTAGAACATACTTGAAACATTTAGGATTGGTTGTAAATTCTTCACTAAAATAAAAGACAACATGGAGTCTTGCTAAGACCACGTGCCATGATGAGAAGGAAGAAGAAAAAATGAACTATGACCCTTTCCACTTGTTGTGTTGAAGAGGAGAATGGGTTCTCCTTGAAATCAATGATTACATAGTAGTGGGGGTGGGGGAAAGGAAGGGAGAAAAGTTTGAATGCTTGAAGTGCAATGCTATGAATCATAGTGAATAGGGAAGGATGTGGTGAGATCCAATACTATAAACAAATCCGAAATTATCGATGCTATGAATGAAAGTAAATAGGGAACGATGGGGCGAGATCCAATACTCCAAACAGATCTAAAATGCATGATGCTACAAATGATAGTGAATAGGGAATGATGGGGTGATATCCAATATGCCAAAATGATCTGAAATGTGTGGTGCTATGAATCATGGTGAATAGGGAATGATGGGGAAAGAACCAATACTCCAAAATTATATTAAATACGTGGTGCTATGAGTCATGGTGAATAGAGAATGATGGGAAAGATCCCTTTAGACTTCAATCAGATCTATCTATAAGTATGGACCGCTATATAGATTATCAAATCTATTTTTTTACCTATACAATTTAGTTGGAACGAATTCTCAAATACTCGTAAGGTAGGATTACGATTTAAATATCTGTGTGTTGATTTAGATCTGAGATATCTCTATTATATAATTACAATTTAAATATATGTGTGTCGATTTAGATCTAAGGTATCTATATTATATGATTACGATTTAAATCTCTGTGAGTTGAGTTAGGTTCAAGTCTGAGATATCTGTATTATAAAATTACGATTTAAATATCTATGTGTTTATTTAGATCTGAGGTATCTATATTATATAACTACCATTCATATTTATGATATTTTCATTGTCGTTTACCCAAAGGTTCACCTAATCTATATAATGCTTAATTTTAGTATATGTTTCGTGATATAGTTCTCTGCATTTTAGTTTTCCCAAAAGTACGTTGTTTTGTTTTATTTGTTGTGAATCATTTGGATTTGAACTCCATCGATTTGATCTAAAGTTGTGATTATTGTTTTTTTATTCATGTGATTTATCATGTTGTCGACTGGATCCGAGCATTATGGAGTCCAAGCCTGCATTTTTTTTGTTTATTTGTTGTGCATCGCTTGGATCTGAATACCATCGATCCATTTCGAAGTTGGGATTTCATTTTAATTGATGTATATTGTCTAGATTCGAACTTTATAATTAAGATTGGCTTGTTGCAAGATGTGAATGCATATCTTATGCCTTCTTATCGGATTGTAAGAATTGTTTAGTATTTTTCAGAATACACTTTCTAGGAAATGTGTAACCATTTCAAGATCTACATATCATGCATCCAATATTACGCTTTGTAATACACATGTTTCGGACCTGGGATTTAGCAACGATTTACTTTGATTTCTCTGAGTTGTATTAATGGGCATATGTCATGATCTGAACCGTTAGTCTACCTTTAATTGCACAGGGTGGTTTTAGTGTACAAAGGTTATTGAGAATACACTGAGGTTTTTTTATTCTTTCATGTGTGTGTGTGTGTGTGTTTGTAGGTTTTGTTTTAACAAGTGAAGGTACAACTTTATCTTGGATAGGTTAATGATTGCGTAACGATAAAAGGAGGATTAAGTAACATTAGGTTTAGTCTTGAGTCTACAACTTGGATGATTGTTCCATCTCGATTCAAGGAAGTACTTAACCAAGAAAATATAATTCTATTAGTAAAGAGATTAGAAATACTCTCTGAGAGAGAGTCCATGAGAACAACAAAAAGAAAGTATGGAAACAGTGATGTTGCAGATTTTAATTCTTTTTGCTGGATAAATAATACATGATGTGACAAGTTTTGTGGAAGTAACCCATTGATTGGGTGAACCACATACATTGGTCTTGATCTTATGTTCTTTTGATGTATTTTATCGGATGTTATTTTGATGTATTTAGTCTTATTTAACCTCGTGTATCTTATGTAAACTTGATGCTTTAACTTATGTTTCAGATGATAGTGATGGTGTAAATTGTCGTAAATTGTCGAACGATTCCACAAGAGTATTTTACATCCAAAGGAAGAATGGTTATTTGATGTTTATATTTGTTATATAGTCTAATGTGGGATAAATCTAGAGTTGTGGATTTAGGATCATTTCCTAATGTGTTAACTATTATTCAAAATATGGATCTTAGGAAAGGTTGAAATGGCTAACTTTATTACAATTGACCTAGTTATTTCAGAAATGACAAATTTTTTCTTTATGACCAACACCTTTGGTTGATCGATTTACAATGTGATTTTAGTTTCTATCACTCAAAGGTCCTAAGGTAGTTATATCGAAGGTACAAGTTTTCCTTTTAAAGTTAATAATTTTGTTTTTTATTTAACATGTAAGTTAACAAATTGTTTTGTAATTTTTCTTAACCTCGGTATGTTACACTGGGGATGGTTCAACCTAGCAATTATCTCTAGTTCTCCCACAGGGAACTAATACACAAGGTGTTCATTTCAGCAAAAACATACAGTGAGCACATAAATCTTTATAAAGTTGTTGTGACACCCTTACAAAACCCAAAAGGTCCAAATACAAGTAAGTCAAACAAAGAAGGTGTTTCCAATTCCAGAAACTAAATTGATGTACCAGTTAAAGTGGATTTAAAGGTAGAGTAGGTGTATTCCAGTCAGTCATAACCATTCACAACAGACAATCAGTACTTCTCCTAGGAGAATGGAAAAACCCAATGTCGGGCATCAAAATAGTAGTTGTAGCATACCAGTAATAAACTACATGAATAAAGAAAACAAGGTCATAAGAGTACACACCCATTCACTAGACCATACCTTCATAAATGATGGTACCAGCATGCTAAAAAGCTAAAATTTTACTTTTGTAGATCTACAATGAAAAGCTTTGATCTGCAGAGGGAATTGACCCTTGCACTGATCAATTCAATGAATATTACACAAGGTTTCAAGGACGTGTAAGTTTATTAGATCTGCGACTGAGATCGATAGATCTATGACCAAGAACAAATCTGCCAAAAGAATCTAACGCCTGAGATAAGTGCTACGAACAAGAGGTTACCGTGGATAAAACACCTTTATGATCAACAACAGAGACAAATCCTGAAGAATATCAATGGTCGACGATGATTTCACTAGGAGAACTAGCATGGGAAACGAAACTTTTGTTGTGCGTGATAAGAAAAGTGCCTAAATGACATGTCTCGTCCCTATTTGATATCTCGCTCGGAGATTGAAGGTGTGAAAGTCACTTTAGGGAGCGTGATAGATTAAAGGGTCTCGTACTTCAATAGTCGGGATCTCAGGAAAATAATGATTAATGACTATGAGTCATTTCACCGATTCAACTAGCATGGGTTAATAAAATCCTGGTGTGCAAACAATTCTTATCAAATCCGCCTTATGGTGTTTGGTGTCCACTGTTGATCCATTTCCAACGGTCCTTATGGATTTTGCATGTTCAAGAAGCTATAGAGTTAACAGTGGGGGTGTGCACGAAATAAATTATGTAATCTAGTTTAATGTGGACTTGAATTCCTCTCTTCATTGAGCGTTAGGGGGATCATAGGCCGATGTTGTTGAACTTGGCTATTCGGTTAAAGTTAGAATCGATTAAACTACGTATCAGACTGTATACAGAGGGCCTAGAATTGCAATCCTAGTATGTTCTTAAAAAAAACAATGCAGAACTTAAGCACAACCAGATAATACTTATGCAAGCGCAATAATTCCAAAATTTTTGTTAGTACAAAAATTAATAAGAGCCATTAAATATAAACTTTTATTTCATCATTTCGTTGATATTGAACACAACTTTAACATAAACAAACATACCCTCATATCAATAGGTTTGTAGAAATAATACTTAGTAACGAACCTATTGTAAAATGAATCACAATGAAAAGGGAACAACTACGTTCCACCCAACCGTAGACTAGCCATGGATTCCTCCATTCTGAATCACCCACGATATGAACTGTGCATGTCGAGAGTAGTAATAGTCAAACTCAGTCTATTTTTTGGTGAAATCCGTTTCCTAATAAAGACTGTTCACACAACAAGTATTCCTTGTTCCAACATACTCAACGGCGTACCTCCTCCTCACATATTCTTCCTTATTTATGCTTCTTTGTTTTTAGCTTAGGTCTTTTGCATCTAATGGCCAATTCCCACTAGGAATTTCACTCCATTACCTCCTTTATTCACAGGGTTGTTCCGACGCCATACTAGCATTCCCACGCCTGGTGTAATAGTTTTGAGAGTGACCCTTTCATGTCCCCCACTCTCACATGCATAGTTTCCTCATTCAAAATGGTTGTCCCTATCATTCAGATTTCATTACAAGCATAATGTTTTCAGTTCCATTTGTACTCCAACAACTAGTTGGCATATTCCAGTTCTTCCAATCACATTCGATTAAAACAAAAATACAATATTCTTTCACAAAATATTACAAATATGGGGGATATTACAAACACTATCTTGGGAATCACAACCACCTATATCTTGAGTAATAGTTCGATGGGAATAATCCCATGAATTGTGACTTGACCAAATATAGTGACTACAGGAGAGGACCTCTACTTTTTCACGTGATGAGTGCACTTCTTATGACCAAAACACATCAATCAATATTGAAAACCTCACCGAAGTATGATTTTATGGAATCTATCATATTATCAAATGGAAAAGAATACAAGCATACTTTGAACATATTAAGCCTTCATGAATGGATTATTTCATGCATATAAATATAGATAATACCTAAACTAGGATTGTGATGCTCCCACCGATATCTATGTTTGAAAGAATAGTTCTAATTGTGTCTACATTCATATTTTTGCATTTCCAATTCGTGGTACATATGAATTGTTAATTCCATAGTGATTCGCAATGGAATTTGTTTCTTATAGTATCTCTTTCACCACGTGTAATAGGAAAAAATTGAGGGAAATATGCATCCCATGGATCCCCCAGATAATTATTAATCCTTACCAAAATGTGTGTATTGGTTGAAGGTAAACTTGTTAAAGTTTACATAATTTATTCTAGACCTATAAAAACACCATTAAAGATTCCTCCATTAGGGAACGGGTTTTAACTAAGAAATTCCCTAGGTCCAACTATAATAAGTAACACGAGTTCCAACTCCTCCTCATATGTTTCCATAGAGAAATTAATCCACCCTCTTGAATAAATAATCACTATAATGGGATAATCCAAGTATCTCAAACAATGTTTGTTTGATTTGTACATTATCATTTGTGGGAAACACATGTAATGTATTACCGAATGATTGTTTTGTGAAAGTAGTCAATGAAGTAAGTGTACAAGTCATTTGCAATTTCCAATCTTGGATAGTGGGATTTCATTGCTAACACTCATACAAAAAAGAAAAAAAAACATGTTTATACTAAACGTTGTCCATCTTGTTGAAATTTTGTATCAAAGGTCACCACTCTTATGAAAGAGTTCCATAATTCAATCGCAATACCTTCACATTCATATACAAGTTTATCCATAACATGTGGCTATGACGAACTACTAACTAGCATAACTCACCTCCCTCGAAAAATAAATAGTATAATTTGCTATGATCATTGAAACATACTTAAATGCAATATACAAGTTACAAAGTCCAATGCAATCAAAAATATTTTTTAATTAGAAAGAAAATAAAATCAATGCACTAAATAAATATGTAGAACTTGTTTAAAGTCTATACCAATTTGATATGAATTATGGTTAGATTCAATCTCAATCTCACATAAATTTTGTTTAATTTTTAAATGACTGAAAAGAATGCATGCAATTTAATAATACACGGTAACAAACATTTTTGATAAAAGGTAAAATGAATTCGTATCATAAAAGAAATCTACACAACACTAAAACAGATGTGCATTAGATTTACTCTCTTCTAAAAACACTAATGTTAATACAGTATCAAGAAGTTTGAATTTCTATATCATATTTTCCTATTTAAAAATTGATGTACATAATTTAGCTAGCAGAAGACATTATAGATTTTATTGACAATATTATTTGATGTACATAATTTAGCTAGCAGAAGACATTATAGATTTTATTGACAATATTATTTGATGTACATAATTTAGCTATGAAAACACATTATAGATTTTATTGACAATATTATTTGCAATTGATACATTTTGTTGGTAACATTGTTTGTTTTATAATAGATCATTATTGTGATCATATAATATGATATATTTATTAATGGTTACAAAATGTTGAACTTTATGAAATTGAAAGAAGCATACATTTATATTAATACATTATTTACATTTATATTAATACATTATTTAGATATATAAAATTAATTAAATTTTAATATGAATATTATATAATCATATTTAAAATTAATGCAAATATCGTATAAATTTTTTTTTAATAATATTATTTTTAATATTAAAATGAATTTTTAACCATGAATATCAACTCATAACATTTTCATAAAAGTATTGACAAACAAAACAAACATCGTTACAAGAGCAAAAATGTAAAAATGATAAATAAATAAAAACAATACACAAAATGCTATAAGCAATGTATTGAAATATATTTATTCTACTTTAAAAACCATGATATCAATACAAAACCATGATACCAATGCAATATATATAAATAGAATATGGACACCATAAGATATTTTGTTATTTACTATTTGTTATACATAATTCACCCATCCTATAACATTGCATTTTTTATTATAACACTGCATATTTTATTGACATTATTGTTTAGAAAAAGTAAAATAATTTATTAACACTTTTCAAATGTTGTTATGCTAATGATAAAATAAACCAAACCTAATACCACTTCAAAACATACTCAATTTCACCCACAATAGACTTAAATTCCCACGAATGAAAAAAGCTATAAGTAGACTAACATCATTGTATGGAATATCAAAAATTGTTCATACAAGTGAAAGAAATACATAGTTTTAATCACAATCTTCGAAAAGACAATCATGGATGCTCAGAAATTTTTGTAATTGGATTACTTTATATATTAGTGGATAAAAATTTATGTCATGACGCTTGTAATACTAATAATAATAATAATCGATTTTTAAGGTCATCGTTAAGTGAGACACTAATTTGGTGTATGATACCCCCATGTTTGTGGGACAAGGTATCCCATTCTACGCAATGATTTCACTACTAAAGTCTACAGAGGTTTATATACACTACCACCCTCTTGATTTGAACCTCAGACCTCCTAAGAGGAAACACATTCTCTTAACCATTAGGCCTACTCATGTTGTACCTATGGGAAAGGTTTTCACCATTATGGAAAAGACCCGTCATGACCAGTAACATTGACATGCATATATTTAAATGTTCCTAAACGCTTTGCTAGCTATTTTAAATATTGGATTTTAAATTCTCTTATTTTTTTAATTAAGTTTATAGACATTAAGTATATCTTAGAGTTTTGGGTTGGAATACGATCTATGTTTTTTCATTTACAAATGAGAATGAAACAAGTGTACTGTCGATATTGATTATATGGGTGTCATCCAAAATTAAATGAGAATGAGACAAGTGTATTGTCCATATTGATTATATGGGTATCGTCCATACTTAATGATTAATAATTTGAAAAAAAATGAAAAATAACTTAATTAACATGTGATACGTACAGTTAGTGATAGTTGTAAAAATTGAAATTAATATTCAACTATTCAATTCTTAGATACAACTATGAGCTTAACTGTACCTATTATTAGATACAACTATTATCTTACCTCCAATGATTCTAGAACTATTAGCTTAACTTCAACTCTAATCACAACTTTATTGGATAACTAATAGATTAACTTAGTAGATACAACTATGAGCTTAACTTCAATGATTTTACAACTATTAGCGTAACTTCAACTCTAATCACTTTAGGGTTAGTCAAACTGCATTTGGCATCTTGGAGTCTTGCTAATGTGTAGTCATGTAAGAGTCGAAATCTTAATAAAATCGTTCAAAATCCTAATAAACTCGTCCAAACTCCTAATAAACTCATGCATCTCGTTACACCGATAGTTATGCCGATAGACGTATATATCTTAGAATTTTGAGGTGGACTACCTTCTATCCTCGTTCATCTACGGGAAAGAATGAGATAAGTGTCCTGTCTAGATTGATTCTATCGGTGTTGTCGAAGATTAATCAAGAATGAGACAAGTGTACTATCCATATTGATTCTATGGGCGTCGTGCAAAATTAATAATTAATATTGTTTTTAAAATTAGCTTAATTAACATGTGATAAGTACAATTAGTGATAGTTGTAAAAATTAAAATTGATCTTCAACTATTAGATTAGTAGATACAACTATGAGCTTAACTCCATCGATTATTAGATACAACTATTATCTTAACTCCAATGATTCTAGAACTATTAGCTCAAGTTAAACTCTGATCACAATTATATTGGATCACTATTAGCTTAACTATTAAATATAACTACTAGGTTAACTCCAATGATTTTACAACTATAAGATTAACTTGAACACTAATTACTTAAGGCTTAGTTCAATTGCATTTGGCATTAGGAGTCTAGCTAATGTGCAATCATGTAAAAGTCGAACTCCTAATAGACTCCTCCAAACTCCAAATAAAATCTCGCATCTCATATTTTGGCATCTAGCTAATATACAATTTGTATTACATGTTTAGATCTTCCATATAGATATACTTAGGTTTTTTATTCTTTTTAAAGGAGGTTAGTCTAACTCATAATCAACAATTTCAAGAAAATTAAAAAAGAATATCTTAGTTAACATCTGATAAGTATAAATTGTGATAGTAAGAAAAATCAAACTTCAGCTTCAAGTATTCAATTATTAGATAGAACTATTCAATTATTAGCTTGAATACATTGATGATACAACTGTTAGCTTAACTTCAACTCTAATTAGGACTTTTACTTGAACTGCAATTGCCAATATATTAACTTTTAAATTAACTATTAGATACAACTATTATCTTGCTACTTAACTATAGTGATTCTAGAATTATTAGTTTAACTCAACTCTAATCACAGTTAGATTGGATAAATATTATATTAACTATTAGATACAACTATCACCTTAACTCAAATGGTTTTACAACTATTATCTTAACTTCAACTCTAATCGAAGATATATTGGATAACTATTAGATTATTCTAATAGTGATTGAACTATTAAATTAAATTTAGATGAACTCCATCTCTTAGAATGACGAGTTGACCTTGATTGCAGTGAAACCATGCATCGAGAACAATCACTTAGGTAGTGTGCAACTTATGTGATAGTTGAACTCCTTCTGGTACTTGAGAGTCGACTTAATGTGCATAAGGCTTAGTCTCAGCTTTATAGTAATTTTTAAATTAACTATTAGACACAAGAGCTAGCTTAACTCCAATGGTGATACAACTACGAGACTAACTTCAACTATGAGCTTAACAACCGTAAATTAAGTGGTTGATATATTAGCTTATCTATAAAAAAAATTTAAAAAAATTACCACAAATTCATTAAGTATGTTATTGATATAGTCTTTTTATGATGAAACATCGCTTGGGAAACCCTGAGGGTGGTACTTCTCCCTTTTTTTAAGATGGTACCCGTGGCCATGATTACGGGGCCTAACTTGGTGAGGACATCAAGTGAGGCCCTGACATAGTCACCTAAAGATTTGACCATGAGACCTTCTGCTAGCATAAACAACTCTCAACCACTTGAGCTAACCCACGAGACTTATATATATATTAAATTCATATTATTAAAATTAAGGTACTTTAATTACTTTTTATAAAAGAACGTTATGAATTTTATTGGTCTACCGTAAATGTTACATTTTCAAATTGATTAATCAATAATATCGTATGAGAGGGATTTCGTAACGCAGATTAAGACAATTATTTTATGTTGATTGTGCAAGTCCACAAGACTTGGAAATTATAGAAACTTTCATCAAGTGCAAAGAAAAAAATTGGAAATGAGAAATAGCACGTGAGAGGGCGTTCTTGTTCAGAATGAATTGAATTTTTCTTTCTTTTTTACCATGAAAATAAATCACATTTTCATTACTTTAATGAATGAAAACGTTGTCGCAATTTTAACATAGTGTACCTAACACCCTTTTGAAACACAATAGTTAAGACATAAATAAGAAAATTTGTAATATATATCATTAAAAATATGATACACAAAATCTTTATAATCAACAGAAAAACATATTTATATATGTCCAACCTAAACAAGTTCATCATTGAACTATATTAAATCTATGTATTTCTAATTTCAAATAATTAAATTAGTTTTTATTCATTTCCATAAATTAATACCTACTCAAATTTTTACCATGGACTTCTTTCACATAATAGACCTATAGGTGTTTTTTTTTCACAATGTAGGTGATCATAACATATCATAAGCATCGATGTTCGTTAGTATAATGCATACACACATATTCATAGATATATTAAACACATCTATGCATATTGATAATTTATATGCACCCGCACATAATATAACCTTTGTAGCGATTTGTTTCAATAAATAACTTTATGGGTGTTTTAATAACACTTATGAAACATCAATGGGTTCTGACTATTGTATTGGAGTTATGTGTAATGCATTTCAAATTAATAATTTATTAATAATTTTTGTTAAAAATATTTTAATTATTATTTTAATTATTTTATTTTTTTTTACAAAAAGTCAAAAATAAAATATTTGTAATAATTATTATTTATTAATAGAATACACTGAAGGGGGTCAATAGTGGAAATAATTGTTGAAGACTGGTTGAAGCCACTGAGTGAGAACTCAAGAAGCAAGAGGCTTCATCCCCAAAATCAGGTGAGAAATCCTAGTTGACTGCTAAAGAGAAGGAGGGTCATAAATGACCAAGTCCTAGGAAAAATAATATATAATAGTGTGTGGATAAGAAATAGGAGACTAGCATTGGACGACGATTAAATCTGACAATGCAAGAGATAGCGCATTGAAGGATTTTGCTTCTGTGGTTCAGCAAATAGGCTCGGGGGTTCTCAAGCAAGTAACTTGGCTTCTCTGGGAGTTGGTTGGGAGAAACAGTTTTTCCACTTTTGTTTTCCTCACAGTGGTGCCAGGCTCTTATTATATGTTCTAAATTTACAGTAGAATGTTTTATTCTAGATCTGAATGATTAAGATAAAACCTAGCATGCATAGATCAACCTAGATTCATTTACCCATTTTTATTCAGTCATGTTTCATTATAAATGTTAAATGGTAATTAGGGAATCCCTTAGATTAGGAATTCATACATCAGTTAGTATTTTCTTTGTTTTTACTGGTTATATGCTGGAAATTGAATTTTGTGCTTAATGGATATGTTATTGATTTATATCTACTTCTCTCCTATGTGACAGATCTAGTTAGTATACATCTGCAATATTTTCCTTTATAAATATATCCTATTTTTCAATCTTTAAATCATCGAGACTATATGCGTATATGGTCACAAGATATAGCCTAGTTCTTTACTTATCTAGCATTACTTTAGTATTAAAGGATAGGGTTTTATTAATGTACACAATAGATCTATTATAAATAAATTTGCAAACAAAGAGTTATCTTCTACTCATTTAGAACAGATCTTACATAAATAAATCCATATGTTAAACCACTACAAAATGAATATAGTGTAATAAATAAACAATCTTTATGGATCCAAGTAAATAGCTATAATCATATCGAGGATACAAAAGAAATAATTATCTATGAATTAAACTTAGGTAAATTATGAACTGATCCTTTAAAGATCCACAAACTAAGAATCACAATCAATTACACTTTTCGAGTATTCCTTTACAACATTGAGGATATACAAACAGTCCCCTACAGGATAGTTACACGTAATATTTAACCAATCTTTTGAAATCCTTCACAGATATAGAAGTTTAATAAACTTAAAATATATAAGTAATCCACAACACAATTGTAAGCATATGCGCTAGCTGTTGTAGCTGCAATTTCCATATCAAAACCAAATCACTAAGAAAATCTTTGTCTCCCAAGTAGTGACATTAAATCCCATTGTTGATGGAGACCGAGCCTTAACAAAATATTTTATTTACTTCACAGGTAATCATAGACCATATGGGTCGTAATAACCAAAACAAACACTTAGCAAATAAAGAAATGGTCATAAGTACATCTATTGGCTACCAATTTTTATGGTAAGGTTAAGCACATAATATAGTGAATAAGCCATCTCCTTCATACTTCATGATTTTATAGACAAAGGAAACATTGCAGTATTTAATTAACTGTTGTGTTCATGGTTGTATGACAATCGAAGGATGGAAGCCATTGAATTAAAACAAACAGTATACAAGCTTAAATTAAAAAACAAAAATCTTAAATAGAAAATCACACAAACCATAATGTTGGGTCATCGGTTACATTAGTCAATATCACATACAAAAAAGTGGTTCTAATCCCATATTAGATGGATTCCACATTCTTTTCTTTAAAAAAAAATACAATGCATCCAAAAAAAAAAGTCAGAGCAAGTCATTGCAATAGACTCTTCCATGTAAACCCCAAGGGTTTTTATTTTACAACATTGTTAAATGAAGGGAATACCTATCTTCATAAATTGGATTGTTTTCCACTCTTAGCCCATATTAGCACCAGTGTTACCTACATGCATTGTTCACACTAGTCAGTGTTTTGAGGACGATTCTTTCATAGTAGAATATTGAATAAATAAAAGAATCATAAGCATACCTAGGCATTTAAAAACGCAATCCTAGGAGGACATGACCCTTTTTAATCCCTCTCTAGTGACTTCAACTTGCACACATTTTAGGTTATAGTCAGAATCAAAATGTTATTAACACAATGAAAAGAGGAAAAACAATTAAACCCTTACCTTGGCAAATTGCAAAGAGGGACATGGGTAGGCTCCTCCAGAGTACCCTTATCCCTCCTTTACGTATAAACATAAAACCATAAAATCGGTAAACTTCGTAAACATGGATTTTATTATAAAGTAAGCTAGAGAGACGTGTTTCAAAAGGCCTTCTTACCTATTAGAAGGAATTTCGTATGGCCAAATAAATGACAGGCTGTGTTGAAGCACCAGAAAGGAAGTGCAGACCATTGAGGAAGCCATGGTATCCAAAGTACCCTGAAAAGGTTAAAAAGAACAAGTTCATTAACACAACATCAGACTAGAAACCCTTTTTCCAGAACCTTTACCACAGAAGCAGATATTTGGCTCTTGTCGGCTCAAAACCAAAACAACCACTACATTAACGAGGGTTTCGAAAGTCCAAAAAAACATTATAACCATGCAAATCATCTTAAAATATCAGCGTACATGTGTAGGGACAATATCACTTCTCGAGCCATANCCAAAACAACCACTACATTAACGAGGGTTTCGAAAGTCCAAAAAAACATTATAACCATGCAAATCATCTTAAAATATCAGCGTACATGTGTAGGGACAATATCCCTTCTCGAGCCATATCAAGAACCCAGTTGTTTTATCAACTCGCAACCACGACAACATTTAAAGTGAAGCAAGAACCTTTTTTAACCTGCGGCCAGAGCAATCATGGACTTAAATCATTGCATGCGCGTTATAACATCAAGGTTCAAATAATGCCTTATATAGTTTGAACCATATTGTAATTATACCATACAAAACCTTTTGTTTATGCCAATAACCCTTAACATTACAAACAATGTTATAAGATATCCCATAATCATAGTATGCCAAACAAAAACCATTGCATCATAGACGATAAACTTATATTATTATAACAAAGGTTTTTACGATGATTAATACCATATGCCATTACAAATCCCAAGCCATTGTGCTTAATGGGAGGGTCATGAGCATACCATATCTTAGGCTATGGTAAGTCCTCATCCCTTTATTTCTCACTTGATAAACTTCTTACATAAGGGTTGGGATCAAGACTATGGATAGTCTCCCATGCCTTGGGGAAAGTAAGTTCATAGTAATATTAATCAATATAAAATCAATTAAACTAAGAACATCACCAATATGGGCATAGATGAATGTTTTGAAAGGAACTGGCCATTTCCTCAACCAATAGAACCTGACATAACATACATGATAAAGATAATAATAATTGGCATAAGCTAGAACATGAGTAATCTAGTAAGTAAATGATGGTATAACAATGCATGTAATTTTTTTTTGGATTTACAATTTTGAGGACCGGTAAATGACAATATAACGTACTATATGGATTGGTAATTTCTATGCATTGAAACATATTGAGTGGTGTGTTGGAAATGAATATGGTTTGATGCACAATCATGGATTTCTTTAAAGACACTTGAGATGCCACATAATACTGGAAAAACCTGAAACCTCTGCTTTGAGGTGAGAATTAGCGATACTTCCCTAATGTATTTGAAGATGAAGTAAAAAGAAAAAAGATAGCTAATTGAATCAGATTTCATAATATATAACATTTATGCAGAAAAAATGGGTGTAAATGATTATAAAATTATTTTATGTGAAATTGGGTATTCAAAATTTCAGCACATCATAACATATATGTTTGTGCGGGTGCAGCAATATATGAGGTAAATGATTTCAATTTTGTATAAACTCTTGCAGACATGTAAAGGACATATGGTCCTAGTGCAACACAATTTATTCATATTGTTTCATGACATTTTTTTATTATTAATTATTGAAGTTATAAATATCGAAATGAAAACATTATGTGCGGGTGCAGCACTTTAGAGGAAAAAATTAATGAAAACCTTGATTTCTATATATAATTTTGTAGACCTCTCTCTTCTAGTGCACCATATAGTTTTCTTGGAAAATGTTGAAGGCAATCAAAAGTTATATAAAAAATAGTCGATGTATCTATTTTCGAAAACTAACATGTGTCATTTTGAAAAATAATAATAAATAATTAAAACATACATTTGAAGGAAAAAATTACATATTCAGAATCGTAAGATTGTACTCTAGAATATTCGAAATTTTCATAAAAAATACTGTGTTTGTCAAAGAAAAAAACGCCATCAAAACTGAGCATATTGATAGAATTCTAAAAGACAGGAAATAGTCCTGTTTTTTTTCCTAGCCAATAGGTTTGGTAGTCCGAAGCTAATTTCGAACATAATCCCAAACCTTATTCCCGCCAAGTTTTTAAATTTTTAAAACACACATATGCGTTATAGCTTATCTATATCCCATATGTGCTATATTGCATATGCGATACATATCCCATATGTGATATAGCGCATATGTGATTGATATCGCATATGTGTTTTGGCTTAATTAATTTGGTAAATCAACAAAAAAGAGTAATGAAACCCTTATCCCATTATAATACAATTTAGACTCCCAATATTCCATCCAGATGGTGTATGGGGTGGCTCATGGCCCAACATTACATTGGTTAAGAGGGGGTGGAGTCAAATGAGGGAGAAAAAGGTGTAGAGGGAATCAAGGGATGGAGGGATGGGTAGGGGACATATATGTGGGGGGTTGAAGGGAGGAGAAATATAAGGGGAAGGGAGGGATGGGTATGGGAGATATATGAGGTGGTGATTGAGGGAGGACAAATATAAAGGGAAGGGATTGGTGGGATGGGAATAAATATAAGTGGGAGGGAGGGCACTGTGGTCTTAGACATTGTCAAGGGATGAAACCTCTCTTTTAGGCCCTAACTGAAGCTTCTAGGCATCTAGGACCACCAATAACACCTTAAACCACCATATGTTACCTATTGAGGCCATTCTTAGCTTTGTGTGCAGGCATTGACACCATTAGGTTATTTTAATCACTAATGATGGGTTTAGAGACCTTTGACATGGTTGAGCGATCACAAAACCCAAGTCGTAGACACTAAAGCAAGATTCCAAGGAGCTAGAGGAAAGAATAATGTATCAAGCCACCACACATGACCTATCTAGGGGGTCTTTGGCCTTAGATTATGTATATATGATTGATTGGTGATTATGTTTAAAAGAATAATGTGTTTCGAAGCCCTAACATAGTGGATGTGTTCATACCATTACGAAGGAAAGGGTAACTTCAAGAGGTGATGGTTGGTCATTTGAGTTGTGTTTCATGTTCATGGATTCCTATGAGACGAGCTGACACTTCGAAATCCTAGACACGAGTTCCATGAGTAATTTAAATTGACAACTACTATCAAGAAATAAGAAAGCATCAGGCTCTGTGGACTCTACAAAATGCTTCGTCTTTCAAATTTTATAGATGTGATGTCGGAGGGGCCACGCTGTATGGAGTATCAAATGGTTTACTATAAATACTGTTACTAAATATTGAAAATGGATGAAATCTCATTACTAAATATTTAATACACATATAAACACTCATTAGACTGATCACCACACACTTGTTTGAAGAATTCTTGTACCAGATGCTCTGTTCTATTCTATGGACCATACATTTGCAGAGGTCGATGAACAACCATCACATGAAAAGAAGATCACCCCCATTACTTTGAAAGCACCCTTTCAACATGATTTATATAATAAATTGACTATCTTCAAGAACAAAAGCTCAACTGATCAACATCTTACCTATAACTACTATAAACAAAATCACCAATCAAACGCATATCCCTAATCTAAGGCAAAGACCCCCTAGAGAGGTCATGTGTGGTGGCTTGATACATTATTATTTCCTCTAATTCATGTAAGCTTCCTTTAGTGTCTATGACCTAAGTTTCACGATCGTTCAACCATGTCAAAGGTCTCTAAACCTATCATTAGTGATAAAAACAACCTAATGGTGTTAATTCCCACACACAAAGCTAAGAATGGCCTCAAGAGGTAGCATATGGTGGTTTCAGGTGTTATTGGTGGTCCTATATGCCTAGGAGCTTCATTTAGGGCCTAAAGTAGAGGTTTCATCCCTTGACAATGTCTAAGACCCCAGGGCCCTCCCTCCCACTTATATTTATTACCCTCCCACCAATCCCTTCCCTTTATATTTTCCTCCCTCTGTCCCCCCCTCATATCTCTCCCATACCCATCCCTCCCTTCCCCTTATATTTCTCCTCCCTTCATCCCCCCCATATATGTCCCCTACCCATCCCTCCCTCCCATGATTCCCTCTACACCTTCCTCTCCCTCCTTTGACTGCCTCCGCCCCCCTCTTAACCCATGTAATGTTGGGCCATGAGCATCCCCATAGACCGTCTGGATGAAATATTAGGAGTCTAAA
Organism: Pseudotsuga menziesii; assembly: GCA_001517045.1. Lineage (NCBI taxonomy): Eukaryota > Viridiplantae > Streptophyta > Pinopsida > Pinales > Pinaceae > Pseudotsuga > Pseudotsuga menziesii. The sequence continues at coordinate 83,912 of LPNX010870399.1, read as the reverse complement.
TGGTATTATAATGGGATAAGGGTGCCATTATAGGTTTTTGGACGGGAGGGATGGGTCTCTAAACATTGACTATTGTCATGGAAGAGTAGACAATAATTCCCAAAATAAACAAGCATGCCTTATAGATGTAATATTTGGACTTTAGTTGGATGTGGGTGTCATTCTGACGTTTTATGCACTAAGGATGGGTCTCAGGGTCTTAACCATGGTAATGTGACAATACTGTAACAAAAACAAGTCTTAAACCACTACACAAGCCCTTTAAAGGGGATATTTATCCTTAATATGGGATATATGTGCCATTAGTCTATTTTATGCATTGAAGATTGTTCAGGAGGCATTGACCATGGCCATATAGGAACCATTATGAATATTTCCAGACAGGAGATAGTTCTATGGAAACTACCATGGTACAAGGATAGGTTTGGAGGTCTTAACCATTGGTATGGGGTCCATTGTAAGGTTATAGAAGTTTAACATATTTCAGTCCATAGGCATTTTTATTTGAGATTTGGGGTGGACTACCACCTATTTTTTTTCATGTATGCACTAGGACTGTAGAGATTTATTCTATGGAAGTCGTTCAAAATTAGAAATAATCAATATATATATATATATATATATATATATATATATATATAAGTGGTATCCCGTGAATGGGTAACTACTAACTAAGCATGGATAAGTGAAGTTTAATATTTGAGATGCACTCAATCGCATATAAGATATATCACATATGCGATTTGGAGATCACATAATAAAAACTGCCAGTTAATTAAAAAGAAGTGTATCCATATCGCATAAGCGATATAGCACATATGCGATAAAACGAACATGCGTTATATCGCATATGCGATATGTGTTATATAAAAAATGTTGAGTTGCGTGTTGTGGGCCAAGTTTACTATAGAAAAAGATATAATTCGTCTTAACCCATGCATAGAGAACTATTCAACGTGCAATTTAATCATTACTTACACAAATCCATAGGTTTTGTACAAGCTACAGTGGATTTCAATGGGGAATATATGTAATAAAGGTCAAAAGTCAGCGAGGAAGGTGCATACACTAGAAGAAGATGAAAATAAAAAAATAAAATAAAAAGAAGTAAGATTCAAGAAATCGTCGGCATTCAGTGAATGAGAATTTAGCTCCCATTTCCCCTCAACAGATACCTGGTGTAGAGGCTAAGGAATATAATGCAACATTAAAGGAAGTTGGTTATAGGGGAGATGATATTATTCATCCATTAGTAAACAAACAATCTTGTGAAGAGTTCAATCATTATGTTACTCCCAATGCAAATGTGACTCAGCAACAACCATGGCTGGTGGTTCAATCACCTAATCGAAGTTGTCAGCCTGTAGTGGATGTAAACATCACCCCATCATTTAAAACGACAAGAAATTTCACATAAAAAAGAAAGAGAATTCATAAATGCACACAAGTGGAAAAGAGCGAAATGACTTCCATCGATTGGAAAAGAAAAAGCATTCACAGGATTGTAATGTGGCTCGCTGTGTATTGGATGAATCAATTGTATGTAGATCCACAAGACAATGCCATTTACTTAAATGCACATCACAAATTGTTCCTTTGCATCCAAATACACTTAAAAGATATTCAGTAAGAAGAGACATCCTTGATGTAGAGGGACAAATGGAAACATTATGGGCATTTAGCGGTAGGTTTCCCTGCAAAGACGTGAAGTTATTCGAAGTAGTGAAGGGCCTAATGCACACGTTTTGGCACAATAACACTAGGCCTTATTCTAATACAAAGGATGTGTTAAAACTTTGTAGGGGTTCTAGAAACAATGAACCTCATGTTAAACATTATCTTGAAATGACACAAACTCAATTGTTCGAGATGTTTAAAGTTTCCCATGTAGAGCTAAGGCTCGGGAAAAGATATTTTGAAAATTCCAAGCCTTGGTATCTTAGAATAATTACCATCCGAAACACTTGTTGTTGTAGATACAACATAGATTTTGATCTATATCACCATACATTTTCACATATATGTCATTGTTTGCATCCCCACCATGTGCAGGAATGCTCAAGTACACTTCCTCCAATGTCATCCAGAGATTTCATCCATAGCACAATGTGTCAGAGATAATATGGGCAGGCACTTTACTTAAAACAATGCCTAGAGGGTTCTTGCAACAATTGTTGTGGGCTACCATTATGGTCTGATTGCATCCATGAGAGTGAAGATAAAGCATTTGGGAATGCAATTGTTGAGAAGCAGAATTATTAGTATGAGACATATGAGCAACATGATGGGAAAGAAAGCAGGAAGATTAAATTGGTGACTTCATAGGTAAATTGTTGAATATTGACATATTAATATTCATGTCCATCTTTTTATGTTGTTTTATAACACTGTTTACTTTTTTACACCAGGTGCAATTATGTGATTTTATTTCAGATTTTCATGGAAAGATCCAACAGTACAATCAACATGTCCATATGGCATGGTGGAAAGATGAGCAATTTAGAATATTCCGAGACATCTTCGCTCTTGGAACAATACTATCAGTAGTTGACTTTGCGGAAAATAACACCCTAGAACCACAAAATGAAATACAAAGTCAATACTATCACTCAGAGCAGGTGAGCATAATGGTGCATATCATGTATCGACATGGGCTAGATAGTAATGAAGAAAAACGTGTGATACTGAAAGAAAGTGACTACTACTTAAGTGATGACCGAACCCATGACATCCATTACATGCAGCATTGCTTTAAATTATTCTATGATCATGTGATAGCTATGGATATACCATTTTATCGTCATTTCATTTGGTCAGATGGTTGTGCTAGATGGTTCAAGAATGCACGTGTATTTGAATGATTGTGTTTGTTGCACATAAAATACAAGTTGCCACATATATGGAACTACTTTGAAACTGGTCATGGAAAAGGAGAGCATGATGGTGCTGGTGCATGCATAAAAACTCCCCTTTGAAGGGAAGAGATGACGTTTATAGGTGCTCTCCTTCGAGACGCTGCGTCTATAGTGAAATGGTGTGCATCTATCATGGGAGAATAGGGAATAAGGAAACACCTAGTGCGAAGAAAATTCTTGGAGGTGACAAATGTGGACCAATCCCAAACACATCGGGTGAACAGAGTATATGGAGTTCAATAGTTTCATTCAATTAGAAGCTCAGACAAATCGACCCTACAAATTTGGACAAGATTGAAGGCTTGCTTTTGCAGTTCCTATAGCATCAATTAATGAGATGATTGTGAGTATACATAAATAGTTGATTCATGGGATCGAGCGACAGTTGGCACCAATTTCAAGGGGTTAATGAAAAAGACAATTTGGAAGATGATCATACACATATTTCTACAAACTATGATCACATATCGGCTGCCATACATGAAGGTACAAAAAAGTAAATTAGCACTACCTAAATTAGAAATTTAATTTATGTATTTTTTACTGGACCTCAGTAGAATTTAATTTATGTATAAATTAGAAATTCAAGACCATATTCAAAAAATGTATTGTTAACTTGACCTATTTCCTTAAACAAGTCACATGTATGCAGTGGTTTCCCCAAAAAATAATGAATGGGGTTCTGACTATTGGTTGGCACGTTGGTTAGAGTGGAAACAAACCATTCTCAAACCTGTTACAGATGATGAAAATATTGAATTTCCAACTCGATCGATGGTTATACAAGGGGAGTACTTGACACTTGAAGCACAACATAAAAGGAAAGGTGGGTATGTATATCAAGATTATAGACCAGGAGCTATTGTATACCGCTTCACCAACCTAGTAGTTGGTATAAACATTAAGCTATGCACACTTTGTAACAAAAATAGGTCACATGTACGATACTTTCTACCTCATATAGAGAACGAAAGATTGATGGACACAATTGGCAGCAGATATGAATCAGATGGCCTACTTGTCTAAGTGCATTGTCAGGTGCGTTATTTAACCTTTAAAGTGCACGATGAAGCACAATTTAAATTATTTAGCCTAAGTTTATTCCCAATGTAATAAACCTATGATTAACAGATGCCATTCACATACATAATATTATTCAAAGGATACCGGACACTATAAACACGATCGTACAACCTCAGGTGAGTTATCTATAACTAATGTTTGCACATTTTCATTGGGTTCTCTTTATTTTCTTATGAGAGTACTAATGTTTAGCCTTTCGTGTGCCTAGGATAAAAACACCATCTAATAGGTATAACTCCCGATTCAATATTATTCCATTGCTAATGCATTCTTTTATACATTAAATGTGACGGTTGTGTTTCACCTTCTGCCCAGCCTTTTCGGCTTCCTAACTATTCAGATTTCTTTATTTATTTACAATATATAATCCCTAAAGATTATATTCTAACAATCCCCCTCTTAATCCGAAGGGGTGTTCGTAAGTCCGAGCATGTTTCTGAATCTTTCAAACTTTTCTCGTCCAAGCACTTTGGTGAAGATGTCTGCAATTTGATCATTTGTGGAACAATGACGAAGATGGACTGTCTTGGCCTCTACATGATGTCGAATCAAATGATACTTTGTGTTGATGTGTTTGGTTCAATCATGGAATCTAGGATTCTTAGCCAGCTTGATTGCAGAAGTATTGTCGATCAATAATGGTGTGGAGTCCTCTTGTTTTTCTTGCAAATATTCAAGTATCTTCCTGATCCATACTATTTCTTTCGTTGCTTCAGCTGCAGCCACATATTCTGCTTCTGTTGTTGAATCTTCCGGAACTAACTGTTTGCGTGATCTCCATGAGACAGCTGCTGATCCAAGACTCATAGTGTATCCAAAAGTTGATACTCCTGTCTCCTTATCGCCATCAAAATCTGAGTCTGAGTACCCAATAAGTTTGAAGTCATCCACTTTAGAGTACTTGAGTCCAACGTCTTGAGTCCCCTTCAAGTATCTTAGAAATCTTTTTGCAGCTGACCAGTGTCCTTCACAAGGTTTATGCATGATCCTTGAAAGTATGCCAACAACATAAGAAATATCTGGTCTAGTTGTTTTAAGGTAGATAAGGCTTCCTACAAGTTGTCGATACTTGGTCGCATCCTCAAATTCTTTTCCTTCACTTGATGTGAGCTTCATTTTCTGTTCCATTGGAGTAGATATAGGGTTGCATTCTGTCATGCAAAATTTGTTTAGTAGTTCTCCAACATATTTTTTCTGAGATAGGAAAATATACTTAGGATGTTGAGTGACTTCAATTCCTAAGTAATAGTGGAGATGTCCCATATCTGTCATTTCAAAGATCTTTTTCAAATCTTTCTTTATGGATGCTATATAGCTCTCATTGTTCCCTGTCATCAAAAGATCATCTACATACACCACAAGATACACAACAGATCTTCCAACTTTCTTTATAAACAATGTTGCATCATTAAGATCAAAATGTTTGAAATTTAACTTCAAAAGATGCTCGGTTAACTTTTCATACCATGTGCGAGGTGCTTGTTTTAGGCCATACAAGTATTTGACAAGCTTGCATACCTTTTGTTCTTTTCCTTTCACAACAAATCCTTCTAGCTGAGACATGAAGACATTCTCTTTCAAGTCTCCATTCAAGAAAGCAGTCTTCACATCCATTTGATGAACTTTCCACCCTTTCTGAGTAGCTAAAGATAGTAAGGTTCAGATGGTAGCCCATTTTGCTGTAGGAGAAAATGTTTCTTCATAGTCAATTCCTTCTTTCTGTGCATAGCCTTTTGCTACAAGCCTCGCTTTGTGCTTGTCAAGTGAGCCATCTGATCTGTATTTGTTCTTGTACACCCACTTGCAGCCAATTGGTTTGGTTCCAACTGGAGGGTCAACCAGCTTCCAAGTTCCATTCTTCATGAGTGCATCATACTCATTCTGCATAGTTTCTTTCCACTCAACTCGAGTAGAAGCTTCTTCAAAGGAAGTTGGTTCAAAGTTAGCAGATAAATTAAATTCACAATCAAATGATACATCCATGTCATCACCTGAATTATCTGCTCCTCCTCCATCTTCAAGTCTTTTCGAACTTCTCATTCCTGTCTTTCCAACTTCATCTAGATGGACACTTTCAAGTGTCTTTGTGGCCCATTTAGGAATCTCCCATGATGGTCCTGGTTGATCAGCTGGTGGTGCTTCATCATTGATTAAGATTCTTTCAATTCTCTCAATCACATCATCCAGTTGAACCTCTTGTTCAGGTAAAGTAGCGGGAACTTCTTTATGCGGGGGAGTTGGTGCCTCATATGGAAATTCCAAAGGTTGATCCAAAATAGGAATCCCCCCTTCAAGGTTTGGAATTTCATATTCATTTTCAGAATATGTCTTTGGATGAGGATAACTTTCCAAATTATCAAGATGTCTCTCAATGGACTGGTCATTTTTATTAGTCTCAAGAAAAATGACATCTTTGGAAATAACAAATTTCTTGTTTACCTCATCATACAAATGGTATGCTTTGGAGTATTCTGCATACCCCAGGAAAATTCATTTTCTGCTTCGAGCACCAAGCTTGTTTCTTTGCTCCTTTGGAATCAAGGCATAACAGGTGGAACCAAAAAATCTGAGATGACTGACTGAAGGGAGATGGCTAAACCACATTTCATGTGGAGTCTTGTTATCAAGAGCATTTGAGGGACTTCTGTTTCTCAAATATGTTGCACATTTTACTACATCACCCCAAAACATTAGTTTTACATTCTTGAAAAACATCATAGAGCGAACCATATTCATTATGGTTCTGTTCATTCTTTCTGCTACACCATTTTGTTGAGGATTGTAGGGAACTATAGTCTGATGTGCAATTCCATGTTGGCGAAGATAATTTTGAAAAGCATTTGAAGTGTATTCTTTCTCATTATCAGTACAAACTGTACCAATTTTTTATTGTGCTTGTTTTTCTATCAATGCATGAAAGTATTTGAATTTTTGAAATGCTTCTAATTTTGTCTTTAAACAGTAAATCCAGCACATTCTTGAGTAGTCATCAACAAATGTCATAAAATACTTATTCCCATTTGCTGAAGGAGTTGGCATTGGGCCACATAAATCAGAATGTACTAATTCTAATTTCCTACTTGCTCTGAAATTAGATTCATGGAATGGCAGCTTACTGTGTTTCCCTAATATACATGCATCACATTTGTTCTTCTCTTTAGGAATGGTGGGAAAACCAAATACACCATTCTTTCTCAACAAACGAAGATTTTTATAATTCAAATGACCAAATCTTGCATGCCACAATGAACTAGATGACAAATTACCTTCTCCATGCTGAGAGAGGTAGGCATAGTTATGAACTCTTGCAGATGAACCCTTTAGCTTCAGCAGCTTCCCATCTTCGTATCCAGTCATGATGACTTGGTTGTCAGAGGACTTTCTTATTTCAACGATTCCATCAAACATGTCGATGGAATGGCCTTGTTGTCGAATCTCCACCATGGACAGAAAGCTTCTCTGCAACTCTGGAAGATAAAGAACGTTCTTCAACAAGAAATCAGGGAATCCAAGCATCTTCAGTCGAATGGTGCCCATTCCCTTTGGTTTAATGCTTGAATTATCTGCAAAGTAAACTATGCCATCTATTGTTTCATTAAGTTCTTCAAAATAGTCTTTTCTAAATGTCATGTGTGATGTTGCACCAGTATCAAGCAGCCAACAATCTTTGTAAGATGAAAGTGAAGTCATTTCATTAATTCCAAGATTACAATGTGCAACAATACAATGAGCAAAATCAGAAGATTTACTAGCATCTTGATTTTTATTGTCATCTTTCTTCTGGTTATGCTTGTCTTTGATGGAGTCCCATGAATCCCAACACTGATCTGATGTGTGCCCAGTATTTCCACAATGCTTGCACTACAAATCTGATCTTTTGCTGAAGTTGTTTCTGCCCCCTTTGCCTCTGAAGTTTCTTCTTCCTCTGCCTCTCTTGCTTCTTTCTCCTTTAGGATGATCTTTGGATTGGTCTTTGGTCTGGTTCTTTGCTTTTTGAGCAAAGCAAAGTGATTCTCCAGAATGCTCGGTTGTCTTCTTACCAAAGGCTTTCTCTCTGTCAGCTATCTTTTCTACCAGGGTGTCAAATGTTAGTGATTTGAACTTGTCACTAGCTTGCAATGAATCAAGATAGTTGGAGTGAGTAGGATACAAAGATTTTACAAATGCTGCAAGAGGAAGATATGGTTTCATACCAAAGGCTTGAATCTTGTGCATGATAGCTTTGATTTCAGAGGCAACTAACATGGGATCATTGTCTTTTACTTCAAGACTGAATAGTTTTAACATTAGTTGAATAACTTCCATTTCAGAGTGTGAATCATACAGTTCTTTTAATGTTTTTAGTGGTTCAAAACATGATTTTGCAGGCAATATGTGCTGGCTCACCTCTTCACTGACTGTGGCAGTGATTGCCGCTAAAGCTTTCTTGTCTTTTGCTCTCCAAATGGCCTTCTCTTTCTCGGATTCTGGAGGTTCAGGGTATCTGGTTATGGTCTTTCCAGCTGCTGTCTCTATTGTGGTGCCTTCGCAAATTCCGTCCCAAAGGTCATTGTAGATGAAGGCAGATTTGATCTTCCTCCACCATTCTGAATAAGTGTCTTTGCCAGTGAGAGTGGCACCAACTATAGATGCTATAGATTGCATATTTGACACCTGTTAGTGTAATTTACAAGAATGAACTTAATATGACAAAGTGAATGAGATAAAAAACAATAACGTTGCAGGTCTACAGTGTCTGCCAAGGTGATTTACAATCTTAATATCTCAACTTCAAGTTTTAAAAAAGATACAATAACACAGAAAATATGCTGTCAATAAGATGGCCAATCTCAGCAATCTCCTTTCACGTAGAATGTGGTCACAACTTTAATCTTCAAGTGGATGTTGCAGCAGTCTAGGTTTACACATTTCAATATTGCAACTCAAAACACCAGCAACATGTATCATTCAATGGGGTCTCTAATACACCAGCAACAACATATATCTTCCACACAGTATCAAGTAGCAATCAAGAGCTCATTAAATACACAACAAAGTGTACAAGTAAAACGCAGCAGTCATAGCTCATTTGCCAAGTTCAGGAAACAAGAAGCAACATATATACAGCAGTCTTTGTGATGAAAAATATTCAAAGTAAAGCTTTAATCTACAACCAGGATGTGAAGTGCAGCACACATTCATGAGCAGTCACCATAGCAGGCAGTCACGATAGCAATCACAGCACAAAAAAGGTAGATGGAGGACGCGCAAAGGTAGAAGTCTCAAGTATTCAACACAGTATCAATCAGAGAAATGGTCTTCATGCAGCTTCAATCTTCACATAGTGACGATTCAACATTCTCCGTTCATACTCCTTCACGCAAAAGAGAGCATCGATTCTCCTCCACGCTGGTATTCACGCAGTATTCAGTCTTCAGCAAGATTCAACGATCTTCATAGGTTGGATCATTACACATTCTCCAACTTTTGCAATGCAACACCATTTCAACATGAATGCCAAGGCATGAGCAATAATTTGTAGATCGAACGAAGGTCTATCTTTAGTGAATAATAGTTCACAGCTCCAACAATACACAACTCCACCGATACTACACTCTCAATGATATCAAGGCACGAGAATGCAGTCAACTAAGTCGAGAATTTTAGAGATTAGGGTTGGTGTGGAAAAATTCTCCATACACATTAGGTTTGCAAGTGTGCGAGTAATGACCGAAATTGGCAGACACAAATATCAGAACAGGAGCAGTGGACTGCAAGCCTACTAAAGGAACAGAGTACAACCAATGTTGAGAGTATGGGTTTGCAGGAAATAACACTGTGCAACATGTGAAATTCGTGTTTGAGTAGGATCTTGAGTCTTCAGCAAGGCTCCATGGAGTCATAATCGTACTCCACGCTCTTGAAAAAGAAAGGTCTCCACGCAGGTCTGAAAGGGAGATCGTAGTCATAAAAACATATATACTCAAACTCACGCAGCAGAAGGAGGAGATCGCAGTAGTCTCAACGCGGTCTCAAACTCCAAAAATATGGACTCACATAGTTTATGAACAGTCCACACAGAAAAAAAATTAGGGTTTCGTGACTATCACAGGGATTATCACATCACGCAGAGGATGGATGGGGCTGAGCGGAGCGTTAGAACAGCTAGAGCATGGACCAGTGCATGCAATCTGCAGACTGAGGAAAGGCCAGATGAATGAGCAGACTGGAAATAGGCAGGAGTTATGGCGGCGCTCTGATACCACTAATAGGTATAACTCCCGATTCAATATTATTCCATTGCTAATGCATTCTTTTATACATTACATGTGACGGTTGTTTTTCACCTTCCACCCAGCCTTTTCGGCTTCCTAACTATTCATATTTCTTTATTTATTTACAATATATAATCCCTACAGATTATATGCTAACACCATCTATGGCACAATGAAGGCACCAAGAAAAAAACAGTGTCTTTAGACACCAAAAAATAGAAATAAAAAAATAACGTGCTCCCGAGTTGTTGAATTTTTTTTTTGGATGTTTTTTATTTTAATGTACATTTAATTACATTGTTGGGTCAACTCTTGCAACTATTTCATTGGTGGGTCAACACATGAAAACCCTCGACCACGCTTGTTTTGGTAGGGTTCCCATATCGACCTTTCCCATACATACTTGCAAGAGCCAATTGCATGCAATTTTGCTGCTCCATTTCATTTTTTTCTCTCGGACCGAAAGTCACCAAGTGTCTCTAAACTACATTTTCATGCGACTTTAAACTGGACATAACTCGGAAACCATAGGTCAGATCAAAGAACCATCGACTCCGTTGGTCTCATGGCATGCAATTACCAATAGGTGGCCCTCTCCCTCATGTTTTCAAGGATGAGTGACTTCATTGTGAAATGATAACATAATCTAGGGTTTTGCTTAGCTTCCTTAAATGCAATTCTTGCATTGGTGGGTAAACTCTGCAAAATGCTCAACCGTGACTCTTACAAGTTATGAGATGGAACTAGAAACACATGTACAGTTACAAATTGAAAACCAACTAGGGTTTCATGAACTACAAATTGCATGTTATCACTAGGGTTGACAAGTTATGAGATGGAACTAGGGTTTAGTGACCTCTTTACAAGTTATGAGCTGGAAGTAGAAACACATGTACATGCACAAATTGAAAACCAAATAGGGTTTCATGAACTACAAATTGCATGGTATCACTAGGGTTGACAATTTATGAGATGGAACTCGAAACACATGTACAATACAAATTGAAAACCAACTAGGGTTTCATGAATTACAAATTGAATGCTATCACTAGGGTTGACAATTTATGATATGCAACTAGGGTTTAGTGACCTCTATACAATTTATGAGATGGAACTAGAAATGCATGTACCTGTACAAACTAAAACCCAATTAGGGTTTCATGAACTACAAATTGCATGCTATCACTAGGGTTGACAAGTTATGATATGGAACTAGGGTTTAGTGACCTCTTTACAAGTTATGAGATGGAACTAGAAACACATGTACATGTACAAATTGAAAACCAACTAGGATTTCATGAACTACAAATTGCATGCTATCACAAGGGTTGATAAGTTATGATATGGAACTAGGGTTTAGTGACCTCTTTCCAAGTTATGAGATGGAACTAGGGTTTAGTGACATTTTTACAAGTTATTAACTGGAACTAGAAACACATGTAGATGTACAAATTGAAAACCAACTAGGGTTTCATGAACTAGAAATTGCATGCTATCACTAGGGTCGACAAGTTATGATATGGAACTAGAGTTTAGTGACCTCTTTAAAAGTTATGATATGGAACTAGAAACACATGTACATGTGAAATTGAAAACCAACCATGGTTTCCTGAACTACAAATCGCATCCTATCACTAGGGTTGACAAGTTATTAGATGGAACTATGGTTTAGTGACCTCTTTACAAGTGATGAGATGGAACTAGAAACACATGTACATGTACAAATTTAAAACCAAACAGGGTTTAATGAACTACAAATTGCATGCTATCACTAGGGTTGACAAGTTATGAGATGAAACTAGGGTTTAGTCATCTCTTTATAAATTATGAGATGGAACTAGAAACACATGTACATCTACAAATTCAAAACCAACTAGGGTTTCATGAACTACAATTTGCATGCTATCACTAGGGTTGACAAGTTATGATATGGAACTAGGACTTAGGGACCTCTTTACAAGTTATGAGATGGAACTTGAAACACATGTACATGCACAAATTGAAAATCGACTAGGGTTTCATGAACTACAAATTTCATGCTATTACTAACGTTGACAAGTTATGAGATGCAACTAGGGTTTAGTGACATCTTTACAAGTTGTGACATGGAACTTGAAGCACATGTACATGTACAAATTGAAAACCAACTAGGGTTTCATGAACTACAAATTGCATGCTATCACTAGGGTTGACAAGTTATGAGATGGAACTAGAAACACATGTACATGTACAAATTGAAAACCAACTAGGGTTTCATGAACAATTGCATGCTATCATTAGGTTTGAGAAGTTATGAGATGGAACTAGGGTTTAGTGACATCTTTACAAGTTATGAGATGGAACTAGAACACGTGTACATGTATAAATTTAAAACCAACTAGGGTTTCATGAACTACCAATTGCATGCTATCACTAGGGTTGACAAGTTATGATATGGAACTAGGGTTTTATATGGTATATTAGTATGGTATGGTATGTTAGTATCGTAGGGTATTATATGGTATATTAGTATGTTAGTATGGTATGATCTATTAGTATCATAGGGTATTGTAGGGTATGATTTTAGTATTGTAGCGTATGGTATGGTATATTAGTATGGTATTGTGTGTTAGTATGGTATGATGTTAGTATGTTATGGTACATGTTATGTTATGGTGTGTTAGTATTGTAGGGTATGGTGTGGTATATTAGTATGGTATGGTATGTTAGTATGGTATGATATGTTAGTATCATAGGGTATTGTAGGGTATGATGTTAGGTATATTAGTATGGTATGGTATGTTAGTATCGTAGGGTATTGTAGGGTATGATGTTAGTATTGTAGGGTATGGTATGGTATTGTTCACATGCATGGATGACTTAAAAGTAAAAGCACATGTATGATGTTATGATGTTCGTGGTATGGCTATGATGTTATGATGTTAGTGTATGCAATTTAGGTAGTGTATTGTATGGTTATGATGTTAAAATGTTGAGGATGGCCATAATGTTAAAAAGTTGATGATAGTTAAATTTAGGTAATTGTATGGTATGGTTATGGTTATGGTGTCTAGTGATTATCTCCCATGACTTAGTTAATAATTACTTGATCTTCGTTTGATGAGTCATAAATTCTTCATTTAAGTATTGGAAATTCATACTATCACATAGGTGAACCACACATATCTTAATATCACAACGGTGAACCACACATTTCATGTTCTAAAATCAAGTCAACCATATATGTATAAATTTGAATCTTACTTTATATTATATATGTATACAAATAATGTTACAAAAATTGGCATGCACATGGACATAATACAAAATAGTGTATAAAACTTTGCATTTGTGTGTATTCAAACAAAAATTTACATGTATGTACCCCCCCTATACATTTATTCTATTTACCCCCCCTTTCAATGTCGTTGTCATTGTCTTCTGAGAAGTCTAGATTTCTCTTCTGGTTGCTCAGTGGTGATCCCCAATGCTGAACAAGAGGGGCAGCTCGCATTAGAGGAGACTGCTGAAAAACCAAATTTGTAAGTTAGTTAACCAACCTATAAAATTTCTGTGTACATTTGTTTAAATTCCAAACCAATATCAAATTTTTACTTACTTTTCATTAGTAAGTAATGGTGGGTTGTGGTTCCTCACTAGCAACGACCCCGATTGGGTGCTCTTCAAGCACCACTTGCTCACTATCAAGATGCATAAAAATATATATATATTCCAATGTTAACAAATCATTGGGTGTAAGAAAAACATACTTGCAT
>LPNX010870399.1:5013-69818 GCA_001517045.1 Pseudotsuga menziesii | reverse complement strand
GGGGGGGGGGGGGGGGGGGGGGGGGGGGTGAGGTGGGTGAGCAATGATCCTGATTGGGTGCTCTTCAATAACCAATTACTCACTATCAAACTACATAAAATAATATATATGTCAATGTCATCATATAAATTGGGGAAACAAGGAAAAATATACTTGCATGTACAAAAACAAATACAAGCAAGAGTTTCCGAATATATACATATACATGTGGGACGTGAGGAGGTGTGTAACTAGTGGGTCAAACAACTGTCAATGGGATAAAAGGATTTCTACATGCATTAGCGAAGAAAATCGCTTGTTGGAAATCATCATCAAAATCATGTTCCTACGTACAAAAGGATAAAGATGCAATTAGAAAATTTCAAAAAAATAAAAAAGTACATGTTGAATCATTAAAATCACAATTAAAAGAAAGCGATACAAAAACGTACCTACTGGCTCATCAGAGGTGGGTCACCGATTTGGTTATCTTCAAGAACCGGTGCCTCACTAGAATACTGCATAAATTAACATCAGTCAATTTCAGATGATAAAAAGAAAATGAGACATATATACTACATGGGCGGAAAATGATGTTTTCAAAGAAAGCGAAACATACATGTACCTGGTGGGGGGGAAGAGGTGGGTCACCAACAACCTCACTTTGGTTCTCTTTAAGCACCACTGGCTCAATAGATGCTTGCATAAATTCACATATGTCAATGCCAGATAATACAAATAAAATGAGACATCTACAACAAGGACAAAACATGATTTTCTCAAAGAAAGTGAAACATACAAGTACCCGAGGGCGAGGGAGAGGCGTGTCACCCATCAAGATATCATGCTACATAAAAAAACATAAGGATACAATTAGAAAATTTCTAAAAATTAAAAGCATGAATGTTGAATTATTTAAAGCATAATTAAAAGCATAGCTGGGTCCAAGAATTTTCCTCTACATGGGAGGGATTAGGCTGGGATTCAACAAACTCATCCTGCTCACCCTGCATAAAACATATTGTATCTAGATTAGGATGTATTGAATGTTACAATCTATACTATAAATATGTAAATAATGATGACAAATTAAAAGTATAGTTATTATAGCTAATGGTGAAGAACCAAACCCATATGCATCATTGATTGTTGCATCAATGTTCTCAACATCAATCGATGGACTATGCAAACCTAGGGTGTCATGGGACACCAACTGTATATTTTTCACATAATTTGTTAGATGATTAAATAGAAATAAATTGAGAAACAATTGAAAATTGTGATATAAAACAAAATATAATATGAAAATAATGAGTTTTACTTACATATCAAAGTAATCCATCATCCCAAAACTCTGAAGCAGGGCCATAGGATATGCCTCCACATGTTCATGGGCACTTCACTTAGTGAACCTCTTACATAGCACGTGCGATCATGGGATATTAAAGAATACCCTTAATTTCGAGAGATATTGACCCAAACTCTTTTTGTTGAAACCCCCTCCCAATACATAAAACCTCCTCCCCACCCCTTTTTATACCTCAATCCTTATAAACCACCCTACCCACCCCCACCTTAAACCCCTCATCCCCCCAATACCTGCAATATATTGGTTCGATTTTTTATAATTTTAAAACCCACAATATGAACTAACGTGATAGGATATTGGTTAACAAGTGAAGCCCCAGTGCACATGTTGTGCAAGGGTGTGGAGTAACATGACACTCTCAACGCTCTACGTCTCCAATGCGATCTGTAGATGGATATTTACTGTGCGATGGGATAGCCTCAGAAGTACCAACCCCTTAGCCTACATTTTCTTGGACAACAATCCCATGCTGAAGCAATGTATCTTCCAAGTTGAATAAGGCCTCCAATGTATCATCAATCACAATTCCCATAGGAGGATATACCCGAGGGGGTTTTGGTGTGCATGTAGGGCATGGCACATGGTTAGGATCGGTCCTATCCCCTTCCCTATCTTGGGGCATACCATGACCCACATTGGAAGTCTAAAATATCAAAATAGTTCACATGTTTCCCTAGGATGAATTTTGCATACAAGTTCCTCAAGAAATAAAATGGGATGTCGCTATTCCATGAGGGTCTTCATCGAACATCATATACTAGTGATCCATCCAATTGGCTTTAATATTTGGTTCCACACACCAGTCTAGGGAAAAGTTTGCTCGACTAGTGGGTGGAACCAATCGGGTGCTAGGGTCCCGAAATAATGAAAACAATTGGTCTTTTGTAATATTTATGTTTTTGATGTCTTTATAACTAAAACCATCGGAATAGTATTTCCTCATGGATTCTCTGTACGAGCTAATGTTGTACAGAGATTCTTGGGAATTGGCAATTGTGTTTTTTATGATATCCAATGTCTTGGCTAAAGATTATCTCAAATGATCCCCCCCTCTAAAATATGAGCTAAGGTGCCTCAATGCACCCAAACGTGTCAAAATCTGTGAATTCTGCTCTTGTTCCCCCTCTGTGTTTGGGTTTGTGTCCATGTTTGGGTTCGTGTTTGGGTTTGTTTTTAGGTTTGGTTCATTTTGCATAGTATCTTGAACATTCATGTTATCTGTTAAAATTAAAACAACAAATTAAAAATTGTTTTAATATATCATTCTTTGATTTAATTCAATTGTTTTTATTAAATTCGTTTTAAGTTTTTAACAAATATAAAAACTATAAAATTAACAGAAACAAACAAATATTGAATACAACTATGGATGATATGAGTACTTTCCTTCCATTGGAGCCAGTCCACCTCTACAGCCACCTCCAAACACTCTAACGCAAAACGCTGGTGCGGTATTTTGTAGTTTCGATATCGCTCACTGTGCAAATAACAAATTAAGGCCCGTGGCCTTTGTTTTATTTTTTTTTGGTTTTCCTTATCGCATATGAGATATATTGCAAGTGAGATATATCGCATATGCGATATGTAAAACTTTAAAAACCCACATGCGATATCCGCTAACTAACCTTAGCCTCGTCTTTGGGCTCGGGTTTTCGGAACGTAGCATCAATAACGCATATGCGTTGTGGATTTACATTTTGAAAGTGCGTTTCTGATTTCTAAAGTGGTAGTAAAAGGTGGAACCAACTTCGTGCGAGCGCCCATATACCACTGACACTGTGCATTGTGACATCACAATGTTGTTATTACAATGTATTGTATGCACTAGTGTATGTGAATTAAAACATAATGACTAGTGTATTAAAAATAAATGTATGCGTGGCTAATGTCACAATATATATATGTATGTGTGTTATTTATATATAGGCAGTGGTGTGTTTACATTGTATGCAGCCACCGATGCATTTTAATTATAGAAGATGCATTGGTGGGTGTGATAAAAATATAAAGCACTAGATTAAAAAAATCCTCTTAAACCTTCAAGCTTTCAATATCTTTTTTTAATTATAGTGAGTATATTCTGTAGCTTCGGAAAGAACTTCCACCACCAAAAACAAATATTGTAGCAGAGGACTTTTCGACATTTTTTGCCAATACTATATCATTCAAAACTTTGTTATAAACTCCACTAGAAAATCTTGTAGTGGATATCACTGAAATAGTGAGAAAACATACCTTTAATTTTTAAGATAACCATGGACTAACCCAAAAATTGAGAAATTTCGATCTAGCATTTGGGGGGTTATGTATCGCACTATAAAGTGCCTTGCAAACTACAAAATAAGGTTTTTTTAGGAAGGAACGCTCTTTTACAATGACAATGACAATGACGCCCTAATATCATGCTTAATATCACTAAACCTTTTATTTAACTTACTTGGTTGAAAACTACTTTAAAAAACAAGTTCTGCAGGGTAGTAATAAGATCGCAGTCTATACTCGAGAGGCAATGCAATCAATGTATCGTAAACAATTACAAAGAAAACCTGTGACGAAAAAGCTATTAAAATATGCCAGTACTTGTTTATATCATGTTTATGATACACAATTGATAGAGAGCCATGACAAACTTCATAGCTAAGGAAGTTATGTTAACATTAAGAAAGATATCTCAAATAAGTCCAAATCGTTGGCATCATATACTAAACTTAAAGTATGTATTTATGTAAGTATATTTGACGCTATAACAATTTAAGAATTGATCCAATGTTAGAAATACACCAATATAAATAACCATATCACATCATGATGAAAGGGAGTGGATTCTTTGCTAAATTGATGATGTTTAGGGCAGTCCCAAGGGTGAGCTTGTTAATGGGTTTACCTTTGCAGTTGATCTATGGTGACTCTATGATTATTATATCTTGGATAAACAGTTTCTCCGCACTTGATGTTCCAAATCTGATGCACTGGTGTAAAGATATTAGAACCATGCTCCAATGGGTCCCTCCGATGATTTTCAAACACATCTTCCGTGAGCATAACTCGTTGGCAAATGGTCTCTCAAAACAGGCATTGAATCTGGAAATGGGGTATGGAAAGTTCTCCAAGACTTTGGATGGGATGGTCATCAATCATGGCCAATTGTATCTTTTTAGTGTTGTTGAGCATTGCTTTTTTCAGCTCTGTCTTTCAGCATTTGAATGATTATTTTGGGTGGGTTATTTATATGAGACCATGCTGCCAGAAGGTTATGCTCTGGAATGTCTGTTTGACGACCATCTCCGATATTGCATAATAGTTTTGACCTGATTTATCAGAGATGATGAGAAAAGTCTGCTATGATCAGACTTTATTTATTTGATAGTTATGTTGGTTTACATCGTTTTTCCATGAGATGTAATTTTCAGCATCCTTTGTTTATTTGTACTTGATGTCTTTTGATTCCTATAAATAACAAAGACTGGTATTTTTTCCTCTGAAAAAAAAGTATAAAGATTGAGAAACCTCTTTAAAAAATGATTATTAATAAATATTTCCAATGCACATACACTATAATTTTGAAATGATGTTTTTAAGTAGTGCCTGAGTATTCCTTTGACATAATGATTGTTTGTTGTGTCTATCGAGATGAAAGTTCAAGGCTCTTGTAATCTTTTGAATATTCCTTTGACACAATGATTGTTTGTTGTGGCTATCGAGATAAAAGTTCAAGTCTCTTGTAATATTGTGATAGCTTAGTAGTAGAAGGACATATGGATTCCTAGTCGAAGGAGATCATGGAGATGAAAGGATCTTAAAGGGTCTAATCAAATGACAGTAAAATATCAAAAACTTTGGTTCACCCTAAGAGTATGAAGTATGAACCTTCGGGCACAATCATCGCCATGTTGAATCCATACAGCATACCGAAGTATGAAGTATGAAACTTAGGTTACAATCACCGCCACGTTGAATCCATGCAGCATACGTAACTTTCGAAGGGAACCACGAGCGCCAAGTTTGATATGACTATGAGCCTTCAAGAACCATCACCACAACATTCAAGCTATGCAACATACATATGTTTAAAAGGGAAAATAAAAATTTAATAAAGGTTTCATTACTCTATTTTTTGCATATCATAAAATTTTGGAGTTTTCACGGATTATTTTAATGGTTAGGCATACTCAGATTTGCTAGGAGATATACATTTTAAATTGATCGATCAGAAATTTAGAAAGGAGTCGCTTGAACATAATTGCACAATACTATTTGGTAGCATAATATCATATATAATGATTCAAACCACTCCTTGGATGGTTGGAAGACTGAAAAATATGCCTTCCCATGGAAGACTTTAATATTATTAATTTCTTTTACTGCCCTTTGGAACTCATAAAACTATGCCTCACTTCCTTATTTGGAAAAAACATTTTGGACAATTTTTTGCATATCATAAATTTTTTGTAGTTTTCACGGGATTATTTTAATGGTTAGGCATACTCAGATTTGCTAGGGGATATACATTTTAAATTGATCGATCAGAAATTTAGAAAGGAGTCGCTTGAACATAATTGCACAATACTATTTGGTAGCATAATATCATATATAATGATTCAAACCACTCCTTGGATGGTTGAACAGACTGAAAAATATGCCTTCCTATGGAAGACTTTAATATTATTAATTTTTTTTACTGCCCTTTGGAACTCATAAAACTATGCCTCACTTCCTTAATTGGAAAAAACATTTTGGAAAACTCCAGCCTCATACCTTATTAGAACTTTATCACTACAGAATATGATAGGAGGGCATGGGAAAATAGGTTAGGATCAACATCCATATTAGAGGAATAATAATTAATTTCACATGTTTTTTATTCATTCTGGCTTCATAATTGAAGATCTATGGAAATGATTTTTGAGGTATGGAGGAGGACAATATTTGGATCTCCATCATGTGTGGAAAGAAAAGATTAGAACTGTCAAGTTTTCCTTAAAAGATTGGTCCAAATCTTCCTTTATTTATCTTGCTCAAGAATGACTAGATATGAAAAATAAGCTCGAAGTCCTTCAACCTATAATTGAAAATGGAGAGGTTACCAAGCAAAGCTTATGGAGGAAAGAGATGTATAACAAAATCTATAAATAAAATAGAAAAGAAGAGGAGATGTGGTTCCTGAAGTCTATGAGTCTTTTGCTAAAATATGGCTTATAAAACATGGAATTACTACCATTGCATAAGGTTCCCAAAGGTGGAGGCACTTGGAATAGGAAGCTATTGATTTTGTGGGTTCTCAGAGGATTCCCGAGATCCCTGTTGGTTTTACACTGTACAAATCCTGCCATAGTTGAACACAAGAAAGGGATGGTGATAAGCATGTGTGATGAACATGCCAAAGAAAACATCCATTGAAATTATAGATGGCCTTACAAAAATTCATTGTTTACCTGATCTTAAAACTGTTGAAGAGTGTAATCTCACCCGTAGTTAGTTAGTGAGTTAGGTCATGAGTTAGGTCAAGCTACTATTGTCATTTCTATTTTCTATTTAAACAGCTCTGAATAATGAGAAGGAAATCAATCTGCCCAGTGTGCTTCTCTCGCTTCATTCTATTCTTTCACATGGTATTAGAGCTTACGACCTGATCCTTCCATTGTTGGGTAAGCCTTTTCATAGAGTGGAAAGC
Source organism: Pseudotsuga menziesii (assembly GCA_001517045.1). Taxonomy (NCBI): domain Eukaryota; kingdom Viridiplantae; phylum Streptophyta; class Pinopsida; order Pinales; family Pinaceae; genus Pseudotsuga; species Pseudotsuga menziesii. Next base: position 62,799 of record LPNX010870399.1, on the reverse strand, counting down.
ACTTTAGCTCAGAAGCCATTTCTTCAGTGCCTTTGGCCCATGCATTCTCCATATTGCCGCATCGAACACAGTAGATCCACTCCATCCCTCGATTCCTTGGCATAGTAGCAGATCTATTTTACCGATTCTCCCAGATCTGCACAAGAGATGATCTGTATGTAAAGATTTGATCCGTGGACTTTAACTGCAGGAGTGCCCACCACAATGATCGAGTCGTAGATCTACAATTGGGGACTTCCAGACCTAAGTGCGGAAAATCCACATTGATTAGAGGTAGATCTAAACATATAATTGCAAGTCCCTCATGCTGTTGGCGTGGCCGACCTTAGAATTCCTCATCTATTACTCGTATGGTAGAGATATATTATGTACGAGCTTTTATGCAGGTTTTCTTTGTCATTTTGAACAATTTCAAGCTGGCTTTGTAATTTCCCTCTCTTGATTAGAAGGATTTGATCCGTGGTCATTTTTCTTTAGATCTAATCTGGCATAATCGCAAATCTGATCAAAGATCCAATTGGCTTACTCCAGATTGAGTTACTCTTGTAATTTACAAGGTTAGAGGAAGACAAATAAATGACAATTTTCCTTGAATTCACAGGACGAACAGATAGCAAAGACAGAAGACATTGCTTCCTTTAGCCTTACCGAAAACAATAACACCATTTTTGCTCCAAATATGTTGTTCCTCAGTTTCCGCAGAGATCATCCAAATTGCAGTGGTGCTATCGCAGTGGTGCTATCAGTTTCCGCAGAGATCATCTAGATCGCAGTGGTGCTGGTCCGTATTAGTTGAGTGAAGGCAGCGCGCACTCTGGATCTGAGTCCGATTCCAAGACAAAAGGTTGTGATATCATGCCTATTCACTGATCGTGAATGCGATTCAACCAAAATAAGCTTACGTGTATTCATTGAAGGGGAATCTCAGTAGATCTCTTGAATGGATCTCCATTACTGTCTCACCAGATCTGCGTTGTTTAAATCGCAGCCATATATATATATATATTTGTCATATCATATGGCTAGTTCGAGCTCATTGAAGCCAATCTCCGAACCTGTTCTGACCAAATCTAACTTTGAATTTTGGTCTATCAAAATGAAGACATTTGTACAACTCAACAAATGTTGGGATATGGTGGAAACTGAGTTCAAATAACCTAAATCAGTTTCTCTGGCCACAATGAATAATGCCCAGAAGAATGCTCTTGAAGCTCACCGAGACCGAGATCTCACAACCACATGGATGATCCAAAGTTGCATTGAAGAGTCCATTTTCCCATGGATCTTAGGTGCTACCAGTGCACCTTAGGCTTGGAATTTTCTTGCATCAGCCTACAAAGGAACCAGTCATGTTAAAATGGCAAGACTGCAAACCCTACGCCTTCAATTTGAAAGTTTGAAGATGAAAGAGTCAAAAACTATGGATGCGTTCATGACTAGGGTTTCGGGTATTTTGACCCAATTCCAAACCTATGGTGAACCTCTAGAACAAAAGATCATTGTTCAAAAGATTCTTCGGTGTCTCACCAATAAGTTTGCTATGGTAGTGACTTCCATAGAAGAAGCAAAAGATCTGTCTAAATTCACCTTAGAGGAATTTACTGGATCTCTTATATCTCATGAAGCACGATTCACTTAAGAAGAAGAATCGTTAACCAATGCATTCAACACTCAGGCTTCCGTTAATAGAGGTCGAGGTAGAGAAGGATGAGGTAGAGGAAGATGAGGCCGATGGTATCGATCTACAGAAGACAGAACCAGTCACAAGCATGAACACTCGGAGCAATCAGACCACTCTCACAACTCTCAAGGCCAGAGGGGAAGAGGAAAGAGATGGACCAATAAGTCCAATGTTTAGTGTAACTACTGGAAGAAGTATGGGCACTATGAACGAGAATGCAGAAAGAAGCAAGCGAACCACAACAATAACTAGAACAATAGCAGAGCCAATGTATCCAAAGAAGAAGAAGGCTTGTCAGAGGTGATGTTTCTATCTTATCAAGCAACTGAAGGACACTACAGCTCATATCTATGGCTACTAGATAGCGGTTGCAACAATCACATGACATGTAACAAGTAATTGTTCTCTAGTATGGATTCCTCTGTTGTCACGAATATCAATCTAGGAGATGACTCTCTGGTTCTAGCAAAAGGAAAAGGTATTATTCATGTACTTAGTAATCAAAATGAAAAAATGTCCATTCATGAGGTGTTTTATGTACCTCATTTGACTGTAAATTTGATCAGTATAGGTCAATTACTTTAGAATAAGTATGATTTTAGGTTTCTTGATACATACTATGCTATCTATTATAAACCTCCAAGTAAGAGACTCATAGCCAAAGTTGAAATGACCAAGAATAGAATCTTTCATCTTAGTCTTAGGAGTGCTAACATTCCACATCCTGTAGTTCATACCGTTTCTAGTCAAGATGAATCTTGGTTATGGCACTATAGATTCGGTCATCTTCCCTTCAAGGGTCTAAATCTCTTGAAAAAATAGTCAATGGTCAAAGGATTACCGGTTATTCATAAATAATCCAGCACCTATGAGGATTGTATCACTGGTAAACATCATAGGGATAGTTTTTCCACTTCCACATCTTGAGCCAAAGAGCAACTTGAGTTATTTCATACAGACCTTTGTGGACCCATGCAAACCCAATCCATAGGCGACAGTTTTTATTTTCTGACCTTTATTAATGATTTTAGCAGAAAAACATGGATTTATTTTCTCAGGCACAAATCAGAGACCTTATCCAAGTTTAAAGAGTTCAAGGTTCTCACTAAAAAGCAGTATGAAAAGTCCATTAAAATGCTCAGGTCAAATGATGGAGGTGAGTATGATTCACATGAGTTCTCAGAATTTTGTAAGAACCATGGCATTCAGAGACAGTTAACCACCAGATACACTCAATAGTAGAATGGAGTTTCTGAATGGAAAAATCAGACCATCATGAACATGGCCCGTAGCATGTTGTCACACAAGAAGCTGTCAAATGAGTATTGGGCTAAAGCTATTGGATGCTTAGTCTACTTGCTCAATAGAACACCCACAGTAACTATCCAAGACAAGATTCCTGAAGAAGCATGGAGTGGCACTAAGACTAGTGTCTCACATCTCAGAATCTTTCGTTTTGTTGCATTTGCGCATATACCTGATGAAATCAGAAGAAAGTTAGACAAGAAAAGTGAGCGTTGCATTTTCACTGGTTATAGTGAACAACATAAATGCATACAAGCTATATAATCTTGTCACCAAGAAGCTTGTGATGAGCAGAGACGTAAAGTTCATTGAAGACAAATGCTGGAGTGATCCTTCAGACATACAACATGAATATCGCTCCTATCAACCAGATCTACCTATTAGACTTCCAAGATTGGAAGTAAAGAAGCAAGAATATGCAGCAGATGGTCCACAATAGAACCAGAAAACCAAAATCTTGAGAGAGTTATATGAACATACTCTAATTCTAGACGAGCAACTACAGTTTTCTCTCTTCCCTTGTTAGCCCACATCTTTTAATGAAGCAGTGAAGGATGCACAGTGGGTAAAATCCATGAATGAAGAGATTGATTCAATAGAGAAAAACCAGACTTGGGATCTTGTTGACATCCCTGCAAACAAAACCAGTATTGGAGTCAAATGGGTCTATAAGACCAAATTGAATGAAAAAGGAGAACTTGAAAAGTACAAGGCAAGGTTGGTTGCCAAAGGTGATGCACAAAATTATGGTATAGATTATGATGAAACCTTTGCTCCTATAGCAAGGATGGATACCATCAGAGCTGTACTTGCCATTGCAGCACAAAATCAATGGCTTGTGTATCAAATGGATGTGAAATATTCCTTTCTTAATGGTATTCTTGAAGAAGAAGTTTATGTAGACCAGCCACCTGTTTATACTGTCAAGGGTCATGAAGACAAAGTGTATAAGCTCAAAAAGTCCTTGTATGGTCTAAAACAAGCTCTAGGAGCTTGGTACAGTAGGATTGACTCCTACCTCATCAACAATGGTTTCAACAGAAGCAGTAATGAGCCCACTCTGTATGTCAAAAAAGAGCAAGGTGAAATATTGATGGCATGTCTTTATGTTGATGACATGATTTACACTGGTAATTTGATGCTTAAGATTTCAAGACAGTCATGAAAAAATAATTTGAAATGACTAATCTAGGACTGATGAAGTACTTCCTTGACCTAGAAGTTACTGAAACTGATAAAGGTATTTTTATTTGCCACCATAAGTATGCTACTAATATTTTGCAGAGATTTAGAATGGATAAATGTAAACCAACAGAAACCCCTATATCTCTTGGCACCAAGATAACCAAGAATGGTGATAAACGAGTAGTAAACAATACACTCTATAAACAAATTGTAGGCAGTTTAATGTATTTGACTGCAACTAGACCTGATTTGATGTATGTTGTCAGTCTTATTTCCAGATTTATGGAGTCTCCCAAACACTCTCACTTGAACGTTGGAAAAATAATACTGAGATATGTTGCAGGCACACTTGGATATGGCCTCTGGTACACTCATACACCAGTCAGTACTCTTACAGGGTACACTGACAGTGATTTTGCAGGTAGTCTTGATGATAGGAAAAGCACATCTGGTTATGCTTTCCATTTGGGTACAAATATGAGCTCTTAGGCATTTCAGAAACAGCCCATTGTGAGCATGCCTTCTGCAGAAGCAAAATATGTAGCAGCCACCACAGCAGCTTGCCATGCAGTTTGGTTAAGAAGACTGTTAAAGGATATGGCACACACTGCAAAAGATCCCACTTCTATTTTCTGTGATAATAACTCTGCAATACAATTGTCTAAACATAATGTATTTCATACAAAAAGAAAACACATCGACACTCACTATCATTTCATTCGTGAGTTAGTAAATGATGGACAAATTTATTTACTGTTATCAGAGAGAGCACTTGGGCATAGACAGTGCTGATTATGTACTACCATTTGAGATTAAGGGGGTGTGTTGAAGAGTGTAATCTCACCCGTAGTTAGTTAGTGAGTTAGGTCAATCTATTATATTCATTTCTATTTCCTATTTAAACAGCTCTGAATAATGAGAAGGAAATCAATCTGCCCATTGTGCTTCTCTCGTTCATTCTATTCTTTCACAAAAATTACCCAAGACACTCCTACCCTTTAATTCTTCGTATTCCTAGCTCAATAAAGATTCCAAAAACTCTTCAAAATGATATCCTCTATACAGAGACGACTGTTGTTCATCCACCATGCTGGTTGTAGGAGCAATAAGAGAATCTATTCTATGGGTATATAAAGTAGGAATTGGCATGCATGTAATAGATTATATGTTCGTTATTGCTTGATGCTCCACACTTTTAAACCTCCCATTGCTCACAACCTATTATTCAAACCACATACAAAACCACTTAGAGTGAATACTATCAAATCCTTAACATGTGGAAACATAAATGGATCTGATTTTTATTTCTATGCTGCAACTAAGATCCCAAATAGACCATGAAGGCATTATCTATGGGTTCTACTGCAACCCACTTTCCATTTTTTAGTAGTTACACGCTGCTTACATCCCTTTGCATTAAAAGAGTGACGATGTTTGCATCTGAATGGATTTCTGCACCAATAGTAATATTGAGGTTTGAGCATGATGGATAGTAATTTATAGCCATAAATTGTCTATTATTTACAAGAATTTTATTCAAGTAACCAAAATCAATCTCTATAACTTATGAAACTGCAGCTAGCAACCTTAAGATAACCGATCTAATCTCAACAACTTACTTTCCTGCAATATCTCTGTAACATAATATTTGTGCATAGTGGGTTGAGATCAATTAGTGCTAATGCTCTATGTCAGATATTTTATAAATGATAAATTTTTGTTGATTACCTGTAGGCTACAGGTTTCACAAGAGAATAGTAGATGAGTTCCTCCAAAGGATAACAACTATGCATGAAATGGTAATCCGAGTTCAGGACTTTATTTTTATCAATTTGAAGCTCAAGTATAAACCTTCTTTGGGTTTTCTCAGTAAACACTTGCTTGGTATAATTAACAAAATGGGGAGAAGATGGAATGCGGTAAGGCACATTCATTTAAATATGGCAAAGCAGTATAAGATGGTGCAGTAACAACTAGCAATCAACATAAAAAACTGGCGGTGCAACTGCAACTAGCTCAATGAGACATTTTAGCTTGATGAGACATTCTTCGATGAAACATTCTTAGCCACTTCATGCTTCAAGATGACACATTCTTAGCCACTTCATGCTTCAAGATTGGAGGTGGAGGCCACGACGACACTATTTGGCTTTGCATTGATGAACAATGGTTAGTTGCAATTAATATTACACTAAATTTATTCTTCAAACCTTAGGTTTTCGCTGCCGCCTCTGCAATAACACCCCAATCCAATTAGCCAATGAAATTGCAATTAATTCAAATTAAATATTTGTAAAAAATAATTAAATGTTCATCCTAATGTAAAACTTTGGAAAATGTGAAAAAATTTATGGTCAACCAGGAAACTAATATGCAGTCAATTCCCTATCGATTACAATATACCTACCATGGCTTTAGGCACGTATAATAAAAGCTGTTAGGTTCAAATTCTTACTTCTGTTACTTTTTGCAAAAGTTCAGATATGACTAAAGAACATCCAAAAGAATATTGTAGATGTTCTATAATGAAATAGAACCAAATTACAAAGCCAAATTATGCTATTATATCTATAACTAAATAGAACAAGGGAGGTTGCTAAGCAACAAGTCCCTTCCCTAAGTTACTAAGCTATTTAGCAATGACTCTAAATTTCTTTGATATGTGTTGTAGTTTACCAGCAATGACTATTAACTTTTTTGTGACCTATAGTTTACAACAATGACTTTAACTTCTTTGTGACTTGTTGTACTGAATCGAGGATTCAGGTTAGACTAGAAATACAACCCTGATATCATAGATATTTGATGACATAGCAATAAAGTTCGTAGCAAGAATCTGTCATAGAGTGATTTGATCTAGTGAAATTAGAAATATAAAACCAATGATACTTTCTGTGTTTGTTGGTAAATATGTTGGCCATAAACGTCAAGCTAAGCAACTCTCTTTCGTTCTCTATGGCCCTTATAGTAGGTTATAGCCTTCAAGCAATTCTAATGGGGTAATACCTTAAAGTTAAATCTAGATGATGTAATACAATTTGATTAAAAAGAAACATTTAGTTTAACTAATTTTAAAAAGCCTTTTGTAAACATGAATATGCTCTAAAGCATGTAGGTTCCTATCGTATTAGATCATTGAGATAGACTATATAATATCTTCATTAGACATGTGAATATGCTATGAAGCATGTAGGTTCCTATCGTATTAGATCATTGAGATAGACTATATAATATCTTCATTAGACATGACATTGTAAAGAGAGACTCTAATTAGAGAGAAAATACAAACCTATTAGGAAATAATCAATTTAGTTCAAAAAAAACTAAGGATAAAGGAGTAGCTTTTAATAAATACAATCGCATAGTATAAACCGTTCATAACTTCAACATAAATTTATGAATAAATGATCGATGAATAAATTCTATCTCTATAAATGAGAAAATTAAAAAAAATATTAAATTGACACACTTATTCAGTCAAACACGTCTTTATTGATCTGGGCATTTGAATATTTCATAGAAGCTTTAATGCTTCGACGGTTGCATCCCGATATCTTCATCAAAACATTGCATATTAGTGACATTCTAATATCCTCCTCCTTTATTGAGTTGTGATTTGGCAGTGAATTAGGGTTTAGGGCCCTCGAGCAATACATGGAAACCTCAAACATGGAAGGATTGATATCATTGGATTTCTCAAACAGTTTGAAGCAATAATTAAAGCTAAGGAGCAAGCATGCCAATCACAAATAATGAAGACAAATCAAATATGACCCAATCGTGGATTCAAATCCATAGTCAGTTGTCGACCGAGATGACTTCATTAACTCAGTCGATCTTGTTTCCCCAGCAGCAGAGCTTACACCGCTAGTAATTGAAAAAGCATCCCGAGGAACATCAAAGACATAAGGGATTTGAATCATTTGTTTCTTAATATGGGAATGGGAACAAACGTAGGAATGCATGGCGATACATCAACATAAGATCAATTGAGTAAACTATTATATGTTGCATATGTTTAAATAGTTTTAAAAATTTATTCATTTTTTTACTATCAATGTATTAAATTATAAGATGCATTTTGACACCGTATAAACACAATTGTTCTTTAAAAATTGCATAATCGCTCAGCACCTTGACTTCAGATTCAAGCTTCGTGGACACAGTTGCAAGCCATGCATAATGAAAACCAACACGTATTATCTTGAGGTTACAGATGCCAAGGTTTCTTCCAGATAGTTTACTTGTCTTCCATGTTGTGAGCACGCAGCAATAAACATGACGGTTGGGATATTATCGTAGAACAAAACATATAATGTTTTCCCGATTCTCTGAACGTGGACCACTTTTATGCCAGTTCCAATGATTCTCTAACACTACCATGGTAGTCCAATAAATTAAAATTTAAAAAACTCAAAAGAGGTAACGGCAGGAGCACTTGTCGGCTGTTGCTGTTTTAGGAAAAGGTATTCGTTAACCCAGGAAATACAATGCTTAGCCATGCGAGCTATTGTAATTCACTAATATATCACTCATGGTTGCTCTGTTGTTGGGAATGATGAATTGAACCCCTTGTCCTACACAATTATATCATGAACTAGACAGACCCCAATTGAATCAATAAAACAAGACTGCTACAATGAGGAGTAATATCCACACATCATAGACGTTTATAGATATTGCTAGAGGCATTGTAATTGTAATGGACTATTGCAATGATAATTGAGCCGTCTTCTTCTTCTGTCGTTCCAGCTGTTGTTGTTAAGTAGGAAGATGTGATACCTCCTCTTCCATCAGGTGGTGCCTCCTCTTCCACCGTTCCATCCCCTCCCCTGTGTGGTGCCTCCTCCCACCGTGCCTCCTCTTCTTCTCCATGCATTCCAACGGTGGTCATTTGTCACTCCCAACAATCGGTTGCGTCTTCCTCTTCTCAAGCTGATGCTTCTGTGGATGATGAAGGAAGCTCCTCTTCTCCTCGAGGGATTCCCTCCTCGTTTTCTGTTGTTGCTGCTCTTGAAGGAGACAATGTGGAGTTCGATCTGGACGGCTTCATAGACCACATATCCAAATGCTTGGAACTCATGAAGGTTAAATGTTTGATATTGATATTGTTATATTTTAGATGGGAACCTGCATATTAAAAAAAATAGCTGACAGAATAAATCAAATTTCCATTTGCTCTAAGAAGGGAAACAAAAATCATCACAAACAAAGGGGCCTCAACAATATTTCCCCCTACTTCCAAAACACTCTCCAAATCAAAAGACTTCTTATCATAGGGAATCACTGCCGTTGTGCGTATTAAACTTAGACCCTTGTGGCTTGACAATGTTTAGAACATTTTATTCATAGGCTGAACATTTTATGTCACCATCATCTAAACTATTTTTTTTTATCGTTATTTTATATATTCAGAAAGGTGTTATTCCTAGTGACTCGATCAAGACAGCTGTTAGCAGTCTCCTTCCATCATCTGGACGCTCGATCATGGCCATGGAACAAGAGGCTCGATCATGGCCATGGAACAAGGGTCTTGGAAGAATGACCTCCCAACTTCATAAAGGACGCCAGCTTCTTTAGGACATTCATAAAGGTCAAAAAATTGTTAAGTGTTATTATAATGAAATATTCGTTCCTAAAAAAGACTCAGGTCTCAAAAATTACTCAGATTTTCTAAATCCTTCGAGCGAAACAAATGAAGGAAAATAGGACATGCCACGTGAGCACAAAGCGAACATCGTGAACAAAAAAAAGTGTCTTCCATGACCTTAAGAAACCGGGAAATAGAGAGAATCACTGAAAAATTCGGCTCGCTTAAATTTTGATTTGAACTGTATCTATTTCGTATCATTTGGACGCTGGATCCTGGCCATGGAACAAGGGTCTGGGAAGAATGAATTCCCAACTTCATAAAGGACTCCAGCTTCTTTAGGACATTCATAAAGGTAAAAAAATTGCTTAAGTATTATTATAATGAAAAATTTGTTCGTAAAAAAGAATCAGGTGTCAAAAATTACTAAGCTTTTCTAAATCCTTGGAGCGAAACAAATGAAGGAAAATAGGATATGCCACGTGAGCACAAGGCGAACATCGTGAACCAAAAAAAAGTGTCTTCCAAGACCAGAAGAAACCGGGAATTAGAGAGAATCACTAAAAGATTAGGCTCGCTTAAATTTTGATCGCCCAGATATGGTATTTTCCTAGCTCAGGGGCAAAGAAAAAGGAGGAGGGAGCAATACCAACTCTTGGGTAGGCTTGCAGGACATACATAAGAGTAAAAAGAGGGGTTAAATAATAAATTTACTAGCTACTTTTCTTATAGCTTTGCTAATTACTTACATTTGCACACCATGAAAATGACAACTTTAATTATCACAGTTATAGTGATGCGAATGAACTTAAAATTGCCCCGAATGCAACCCCTCGCTGGTTTATACCTCATGCTTTGATATATATCTCATATTAAAACCCTAGAACATTCCATATATTTCTCCATCCTTGGCAATAAAATTATTTTCGTTAGTTCCAATTAATATGGTCTTCATACCAAATATATATATATATATATATAATAATGTCATAAAAGGATTTCTAAATCTCAACAAAAAGTATTAAAAAAATATAATGTCATGAAAGAATTTCTGAATCCCCACAAAAAGTATTACAATGGATATTGAATTTTGTTTTTTCAAAAAAACCATGGAAAATGATAACTTTAGTTATTACAGTTATAGTCATGCCCAATGAACTTAAAATTGCCACGAATGCAACACGTCGCTGGTTTATACCTCAAGCTTGGAAATATATCCCATATTGAAATCCTAGAACACGCCATATATTTCTCTACCCTTAGCAATAAAATTATTGAGGTTTGTTCCAATTAATATGGTCTTAATACCCAAAAATATAAAGTCATGGAAGGCTTTTTAAATCCCAACAAAAAGTATTTACAATGGATATTGAATTTTGTTTTTCTCGAGAATAACCAAGTTAAATGAGCGTACTTCATAGGTTGTTTTTTCATATAAATCAAGATATGTGAGAGTTAATTTTGACTAGAGAATGAGTCAAATGGTTTAGATCTTACCATGTGTCATGTAAAGAAGTTTTTATAACATTTTGCTTTGTTTGGCCGGTTGAGGGCAAGGTAGATAATAGTTTTATTATGGTAGTTTTTCAAGGTTTTGGGTTTTCCACGTAAACATTGTGTGTCTATCTTAAATGTGTTTCTATGTGGATTTTTTCTTCTCTCATATTATTGTATTATGCTTGTTAAAATATTAATAAGTGGTATGAGAACCATGGTTGTGATATAATTGTGCTCATTGTGTTGTACTTGGTTTTGAGTTAATTATGGGGGTGCATGTTCAATGGTACCCAACACCCTAGTAGTATTTTTGGGTTCTTGGTTAGAATGTAATTTCTTCGGGTGCAAGAAGCACAATGTATCGCTCTTATGTGCAAAAAATGGATGTTGCATCAAGTGTAAAATGAATCACTCGGTAGGTACAAGTGTGGTAGGTGTACTCGTAGCCTAACTTGACATAGATCAGAGAGGTTGAGTCTTCGATTGTGAGAGAAATGTGAGATCATTTAATCTTAGTTGTGGGACAAATATTGATGAACCATGTATTTGAATATAATTCCTAGAGACCTCGTGATTACAATGGTTAAGGACCCATGTAATCCAGTGGATGCATTTTTTTATATGGACATAAATCATAAGGTTGGATGCAGGACGCTACCATAGCATTAACCATCTGGGCAATTGCCCCATGAACATGTATGTACCTAAGATGCTGAAACAAAATGCTTTGAACTAGAACAAGAACATGCATACATGATTATTTATCATACAACGGAAGCAAACATACGTTCATATAGGCATTCAACATGTTCATCATAATCATTAACAGTAAATATGATTGCAGAAGTAAAATAGACAAGGTTACTTATCTTAAAAATAACTCGTCCCACAACCAGCTACGTCACTGCAACGTTCCACCCAACCATAGGCTAGCATGCTCCTAAATTTCTCAGCAATGCTGCCACCCCCGAGCTGGGCATGATTCCCCAAGGAATAAGGAACAAGCAGGCTTACACATAGCCAATGATACACAAAACACAGCCAAGCCAACGCAGTTGGGTTTATCAGGCCATCAGTAAGACAACCAAGCCAACATGGTCAGGTTTATCAGGCCATCAAGGAGCTAGGAAAGGCTAAATGCTAAGCTGGTGAGCCCACTATAGAGCTAGGAACACCTACACCAGAACTAGCCTGACTTCTAAGACACCCACACACACCCAACACAAGGAATCAGTCCCTTCTCTACTACACAGTCCCTCAGGCCCTCACTTCCCTTCCAGTGCTATTCAGGGGTTGTGGAGAAGAAAGCCATCTCTCTAGCTCTGTCTGTGTGGTTTCCAAACACACCAGGTTTATCAAGCAAACTAAGCCCCCATCCCTAATCCCAACGCCGTCCAAAGACCAACCACTGCATACACGCAGTCACACAAGTGATTCATAGCTTGGGCAAGGAAAACAATTCCTGAGTCGTTCTTGGTCCTATCGTGGCCAAAACGACTCCAAAACAACACAGATCATAAATGGGGAAGGAAAATCAGCCTCCCAACCTGTGCGTGAGGGAAATTTACACTAGATCCCAATATATGGATGGAAAACACACCAGATTCCTCTCTGTGGAAAATGTAAATGACAGTCAAAATGGCTCCCTCTCCTGGATACATAATACCAAACAGAAAAAGAATTGCTCTACGTGATACATAGGGCATCTTTTGTTGCGTGAGGATGAGCAACAATGGAGAAGTAAATTCTGTTCTCAGCTTGGACAGGGGAAAACACAACGCACAAGCCAGAAATCGATGAAGGAAATCGTGGGTGAAAGAACACGGCTCCTAGCTCACTACGTGGGTAAAAACCAGGAAGAATCCTGTGCGTGAGAATGAGCAAGAAATGGAGTGAATCCCCTTAGTGGTTTTCCTACCTACGTAAAGATAGAAGTCTGCTGGTGGAGTGGGCGTGTGGGAAATGACTGACAGTCCTGCCACTCACCACTTCCCAACAATAATTGCCCTCAACTAACATCAGCAGTTTGAATGGGTGGTTGACACATGGCTTTTTCCCCATTGGTTCAAGGTTTTAACAATCCCCCCCCCCTTATCCTTGGGAAAATCATGCCCTTTTCAATATGGTTGCATTGACATAGCTGGTCGGGGTTATTTAATTAAAAATGCATATTTACATGATGCCAAAACTTAATATATGTCGTGTACCACGATAGACCATTGACATAGATTCCAATCGCTGAAACATAACACAGACAAATCGATGGTGGGGCTTCTGCCCTTAGCTTCACACCATGATTAATTACAATATATAGATCATGTACATTTAATGCAAACGGGGTCAAAACCAGGGTGTTACAGCAGGTACAAAAGGAGAACGGAAAAAATGAGCAAGAAACCGAGCATGGGAAAGCGAGAGGATAAAACAATGAATGGTGATGGTGTGCTCACCATGAAGACACATCAAAACAATTAATGGAACTATTTGCTTGTAAATGGGAATATAGATGTACAATACGTCGTAAGGCATGCATACATGTGGTAACTCACTGGTAAATTATGGAAATAGACCTAGGTGATATGGGGTGTATCTGAGATTCCTCGGTAAAACTTTGAGGGGGGTTGTTGTTTACTCCAAGTCAAGTTTAAAAGGGTATTTGGTGTTCAATTGTATTTTGTGGCCCATGGTATTGTGCCATGATATTACATGTAAAGAAGCCTTTATAAGGATTGAGGATGATCCATTGTAAAGTGGCGTGGAGGTGAGTGGTGACTGGCTCGCTTAGTTCAACTTGGATATTTTAGGTCAAGGAAGATAATAGATCTATTATGGTGTTTTTTCCCGGTTTTTAGTTTTCCACATAAACATCGTGTGTCTATCTTAAATGTATTGCTACGTGGATTTGTGTTCTCTCATTATTAATTCTATGTATACTCATTTAATTCCTAAGAAAATGGTTAGTGGACATCGATAAGCACAACAAACCACCGAGTTTTGTGGGGATTGATGAATATTAAAAAAAAAGCTAAACATTAAAATAATTAATAGATTGTTATAGTTATCCATTTATGGTATAATATAAATATTAAACTAATTAATATAAACATAAAGCACATACTATTTAATAATAAAATAAAAACTATTATTGTTAACCATTTCTCTAAACACCACTTAACTGAATGGTTGGAGTGCTAATGGGCTTTCTGAAAACCCTAATCAGTTTTTTTCTTAGAGTTAAGCCATACTCGCCTAGTACCAACCAAGATTAAAAAAAGTGGGAACCCAGAGTACTTTTACAGCTGATTAAGGTTTGTTTTTATTTCATATTTTTTGTTGGAATGTTTTTTTTATAGTTTTATTTTTAGTGGGGTTCATGAATTATTTCAAAAAAAAAAATGTAGGCCTTTAAAATGTATCCTATAGAACTCGGTTTTAATTCCACCCTATCGCCATCCTTATCGAAATATCTGCCTGTATCTATGACACTAGACACATAGAAAACAAAGAAGTTTCTCCTTGTGATTCCACACAAGCGTTCGATACAAAAAATGTATGTATTACATCTGATTCTTGCATCAAACATTCGAAGGAGGGAAGGGTATTTGGATGGTATGGGAACCTATTTTCTCAATATGTTCATTCCAAAGATAGGGGTTCTCGAAAAGAAGTCTGCTTCATTTTCAAACTTTGTTGCTTATGAATTTTCAGTAACTATTAATGAAAATGAGAAGGGAGAGAGTCAAAAGGGATTTTCTTCATGGGTTGATTGTTATAAGGGTTTCACTTGAAAAGAATACAAACAAAATGATCTTTTGAATGACCATGATGTATTGTCATGGTTGGTTGTTAAGAGATCAAAGGGAAAGAATGGGAAGGTTTTCGTCACGTTATTTTGGTGGATGGTGAATGAAAGGAGGATAGGAGAGAAGTGGGTATTTTTAAAAAAACCTACAGATGTGAAAAAAATAGAGTCTAAAGGAAACTAAAATTAGTCAAAGTGAAGAAAGATGTTGGTGATTTCTATGTAGGTTGTGATATTACATTGAATAAGGTCGAAGGCTTGGTGTAGAGGGATCTTGTATCCATAATTGGATTATATAAAGATGAATTGGCTAGATATGATACATTGGGTCAGTGAAAAATGGAAACCTTTGTTAGGTTAGATTCCTCAACTTCTCTAAAGAGTATGGATGGTTTTGTTTTATTTTTATCTCTAAAGAGTATGCTCATAACATTTTGAAAGATTATTGGGTGATTTGATAGAAAACATTAGTGTTATGGGATTGGGTTGTGGATTCTAACCCTTTGACCCAAAATATTTTTAAAAGACATGTGTGGTTACTCTTATCGGGTCTATTGTTATAGTTCTGGTAAGAAGAGATACCAATAAGGTTGGCTAATAATTTTACAAATTATATTGGTGTTGATAAATATACTCTAAGTTCGAGTGATAAAAGAATGGCTAGAGTATTTGTAACATCCCCTTACTACCTAAACCTGACAATGCAAAGTGTAAGTAAAAATATTTGTAAGTATTGATTCTAACTTCATAAAAGTTATGGACGCAATTGATAGGGTTAGGATACTGAAATCTTGGAACAAATAAAGAATGATTGGCGATGAATCCACTAGGGGGAAAGGTAAAATATGAGTGGATCCTTGGGAAATGGAAGAAGAATAATAATTTCCTTAATGAACTAAGCTCTTAGGTGTCATCCTAAGTCAATATAATATCCCTAATCCCTATCATTGTAATGAAATATGAAATGTTAGTGCATTGTTGTAAAAGTTTGTGGCATGGAGCTGAAGGTGAAGGTCGTGCCGATGAACCTTATAATAGTTTGATTATTTCTTATCAATTGGCTAGTTAAGCATGGTATGTATTATGTAATTGGAAAATTATTAAATACTAAGGCAAACCTAAGGGATGAATGCGCATGGAAATGAAAACGAAAAGGTCAACATAATCCACTATTGGGGGAGGGGACTTCAAAGGATAGAGAAGTATAAAAATAAAAAATAAACAATTGATGAAAACTTGATGTCATCTTGACGAGAATGTGGTTATGAATAAATAGCCTATGGATGTATGCGATCAAACAAAAGTGAGTTCGCATTACTCATTATAGACATAATATTATTCTAAAGAGCATGAGATTAACATATATATATAGAGAGAGAGAGAAAGGAAGAAGCATTGTTTATTTAAAGATAGATAGTTATTAAGCTCCCTCTCTTAAAATATTTGTAAACAAATTTATTTAAATTGTACCCTTGATGTAATGTCCCCACACCCCATAATGTAAATAATTTAAATTTTTGCTTCAAAAACCCTTTTTTTCTGCACTTCTCCCTCTGTACTTTGCTTTCCACCTTTCTGATGCAGAATCGATAATTGGAAGCATAACATGAAATGTGGTCATCCAAATCACATTCTTCCTTCCTGATGTAGGAGCATCCAACTCGAAGTTCATCGATTGATGAATCAACTTAGCATCCATCTTGGAGTTTGTTGACTGAGGAGTTAGCTTTCCTTGTAATCAAGTTCTATATGGACAGGGTTCAATGACAAGTAGGTATAATTAGTTTTGATTGTAATAAGTGGCAATTTTTCCTTTTTTCTCCTTGATCCCTCCGTGGATTTCTCAAGGATTGATCTTTGTCGATAGAGTTTTTTTGGGGTTTCAGAACCATCTTAGTCAGATTCGATAGGTTTTCTGAGTGTTATAAATTAATTTGTGTAGATTAGAAAGAGGCATAGGAGTGAGCAAGTGAGAGTAACAGATAGACAGTGCGAGAGGGGAGTGTGAAAGAGTATGCACATAAAGAGTGTTGAATCTTGTGTATTTGTAAATCCGATCAAGTTGAATAAAGAACACAGATTTACATTATGTGTGTGTGTTGATGGACTTCAAATTTTATATAATTTTTTAGAAATACAAATTCATCCCGCATTCACTCTATTCTATGTATCAATCCTTTAATTTACGAACTGCATAGAAATTGATCCTTTCAGTGATAAATTTGGCGATCTACGAAGAAAGATATTAGAGAAGATCGAATGATGGAGAAATATCGTGACAGAAATCAACGGTCACAATGTGTTCCACACTTGGAAACAGATCAATGACTGAGAATCAAACCGCGAGAATCAACGGTGTGGAAAGGTTGAGTTTACAGAATCGAGAAAATGGAAATTGTGATCCTGCATCCAGCATACGGAATAAACCATTGCAGACATAACTAGTTGCAAAAATAAATATTGTGAAGTCACATCCCGCATCGCGTAAGTTGCAGAAATGAGAGTTGCATAAGGAGATTTGCGAGGAACAAAATTTGTAGAGCTTGCGGAAGGATGATTTCAATGAGGAATTCACCTGTAAATTGAAGTCTTTGATAACGTTGGTCTCTCAAACCATTAGTTTTTGTATCAGAGAAAAACAAAGATTCTACGTAGTGACTCAACTGGTTAGTTCAATTTGTGAAGAAACATGCCATTGAGAAGGGGACATGTACATGGATTTCATGTAGGACATGGTCGAGGAAGACAACCTATAGAAACAAAAATGGAAACAAACATGAGAAGAATGGAAGAAATGTTAGAAGCTATGGAAAGAAAGAAACATTCAAACAATTCAATTGACAATGATGAAGAAGTTGAATCCGAATCCTTTGAGGAAAAAGAAGAAGATCCTGAAGAGGTTAAAATATTGAAGATGTTGATGAAGACCAGTGGTGGACCAAGAATAGAAGTACCTATGTATTTAGTTAACTTAAATGTTGAAGAACTTATGGATTGGATTAATTCTCTGAGTAAATACTTTTATTTTGAAGATATAGAAGAAAAGAAGAAAGTAAGATATGCAGCTACTAGACTGAAGGGACATGCAGCTATCTAGTGGAATGAGCTCCAGATCTATTGAGAAAGAAGAGGTAAGAAAAATATCAACTCTTGGGATAAGATGTTGTATAATATTAAAATTCAATTTATGCCTAAGGACTATCAATTAAATCTTCTTAGGCAATTACAGAACCTTAGACATAAGGCTATGATGGTAAAGGAATATACAGAAGGGTTTCTTAGACTGAATATTAGATCTCGACACACAAAGGGAGGTCTAGAAAGAGTATCTAGGTATATCAATGGGTTGATATATCATATACAGGATGAAATCAATCTATTAAATTTGAAAACTGTAGAAGACGCTTATCAGGTAGCTTTAAAGCTAGAAGACAAATTGATAAGAAAACAAAACCAGAGGAATATAGGAAAGAACATGGTAAGAGGTAGAGGTGTTCCAAACAAAGGAGGTATAAATTCTAAAGATGAAGCTGAAAGTTCTAGCAATAGAAGTCAATCATTCCATAGAGGAGGATTCAGAGGAGGCAGAGGAAGAGGTAGAAATCAAGAAGTAAGAAGTTATACTTCTAGAGAGGTTGGAAATATGTCTTGGGATTGTCCAAGAAATAAATGTACAGGTCAGAGAAATGTAAATTTTGCAGAGGCTCAAGAAGAACCAAAAGAAGAAACAGAGGTGAATAATCCTCCAGAGGATAGAGAGGCTCTCATGCTAAACATATTCTTGGTGAATACAAAGAATCAAGTACATGAACCAGTTCAGAGGAAAAGTATGTTCAAAACAAGGTGTAAGTCACTGGGTAACTGTTGTAAAATGGTTATTGATAGTGGTAGTACACTGATAATTCGGTTTCCACATAGATGGTAAAGAAGTTGGGATTGAAGAGGATGAAGCATCCCGCTCCTTACAAAGTGTCCCGGGTACAGAAAGGACATCAACTCTTGGTGAATGAGAAGTGTAATGTGGAGTTCCGGATTGGTACTTACAAGGAAGAAATATTGTGTTAAATAATTCCTATCGATGTGTGCCATATACTCTTAGGGTGGCCATGGCAGTTTGACAGGAAAGTTGTTCATGATGGGAGGAAGAATACTTATTCTCTGGATAAAGAGGGGAAGAGACATACCTTGTCACCCTTGGAAGATGAATCAGTTCAGGGAAGTTCAGGATCAAGCATTCTGCTGATGTCTGGAAAAGAACTATTACAGAAAGTTCAAAAAGAAAAGGATATACATTTTTCTCTTATTGGTATGCCAAAGGTAATTTTAACTTCTACAAATTTGGAATATCTTCAAGATAAATTTAAAAATTTGCTTGATGAATATGCTGACATTATTGTGGATGAATTGCTAAATGAATAACCTCCTGTAAGACGTATTAGTAACCACATTGACTTAATACCTGGTGCAAGTTTACCTAAAAAAACAATTTACAGATTAACCCCTCTAGAAAATGAAGAAATCAAACAACTAGTACAACAGTTGTTGGAGAAGGGATTGGTGAAAGAGAGCTTGAGTCCTTGTGACGTACCTACTGTGATATGTCCATAGAAATATGGTGGATGGAGAATGTGTAATGACTCCAGGGAAATAAACAAGATCACTATCAGGCATAGATTCCCTTTACCCATAATTGATGATTGGATGGACTGTTTAAGTGGTTCAAAATATTTTTCCAAAATAGATTTGAAAAGTGGATATCATCAGATTAGAATAAGGGAAGGGGATGAATGGAAAACAAAATTTAAAACTAATTATGGTCTATATGAGTTGTTAGTGATGCCATTTGGGCTTACAAATGCACATAGTACTTTCATAAGATTGATGAACGAGGTTCTAAAAGAATTTACCAGAAATTTTGTGATAGTATATATAGAGGACATTCTGGTTTTTACTCAGAACAGAGAAGAAAATTTAAGGCATCGTAAGTTGGTGTTGAGGGCTTTGTAGAAAGAGAAGTTACTGATAAATTTGAATAAGTGTAGCTTCCTGAAAAAAGAATTGTTCTACTTGGGGTTCGTAGTTTCAGAAGAAGGACTGGAAATGGATTCTGATAAAGTGTAAGCAATTTTGAGTTGGCCAATTCCAAGGAATGCTTATGAGGTAAGAATTTTTCATGGACTTGCTAGTTTATATAGGAATTTCATTAAGAATGTCAACTGGATTTGTGCAGCTTTAATAGATACTTTCAGGGGAAGTAAACATCCTTTCAAATGGACCGAAGCAGTTGATAGAAATTTTAAGTTATTGAAGAAGAAAATCACTAAGAAGCCTATTTTGGCTTTGGCCAGTTTTGATAAAGTGTTTCAAGTGGAGATAGATGCCAGTGGAACATCAGTGGGAGCAGTTTTAAGTCAAGAGCAAAGGCTAGTATCATATTTCAATGGAAATTTGAATGAAGCTAAGAAAAGGTACTCTTCCTATGATAAAGAATTATATGTTGTTGTGAAGGCTCTTAAAAAGTGGAGACAATATTTAATGCCAAGGGAATTTGTTTTTTGTTCTCACAATCATGCTTTGTAGTTTATCAACAGCGAGCCTAAGTTAAATCATAGGCATGCTAAATGGTTAGAATATTTGTACAAATTTATCTTTGTTATCAAACATACAAGTGGTAAGTCTAATAAAGTTGTTGATTCTTTGAGCAGGATAAGTTTGGTAATGCAGGAAGTTAAGGTCAGTACTTTGGGATTTGAAAATTTGATTTCTATGTATAAGGAGGATGTAGATTTCAATGATATTTATGTTTCCTGTGACAATACAGTTACCCATAATAGAATCCAGTGGTTAGATTATATGTTACAGGAAGGATTGTTGTTCAAAGACAGTAAGTTGTGTATTCCAATATGTTCAATGAGAGAAAATTTAATTCAAGAAAAACATAGTGGGGGTATCGCAAGACATTTTTGCCAAGACAAAACTTTTTCTCTGGTGAGTAATTTTTATTTTTGGCCAAAGATCCAGCATGATGTGAAGAACTTTGTTGAAGGATGTAGAATCTGTCCACATAAAAAAGGGAGAAGTCGGAACAAAGGATTGTATCAACCATTACCAATTCCAGCTAGGCCTTGGGATTCAATAAGCATGGATTTTGTTTTAGGTTTACCTAGAAATTAGAGAGGTCATGATTCAATTTATGTTGTAGTAGATAGATTTTCTAAAATGGCTCATCTCATTGCATGCAAAAAGACTAATGATGCAACAAACATTACTAATCTATTCTTTTTAGAAATTGTAAAGTTGCATGGTTTGCCTTTGAGTATTGTGTCTGACAGAGATACAAGATTTGTTGGTCATTTTTGAGAAATCTATGGAAGAAATTGAGGACTAATCTCAGTTTTAGTTCTTCTTATCACCCTCATACTGATGGAAAGAATGAAGTGCTAAATATAAGCTTGGGAAATATAATGATAATTCTAGTGTATGAACATTCAAAATAGTGGAACTTAGCTTTATCTCAGGATGAGTTCGCATACAATGATTCACCCAATAGAAGCATAGGTATGAGTACTTTTCAAATTGTCTATGGGATGCATCCAAGAGGTGTATATGAACTTAGAGATTTTGGAAAACAAGAAAAGAGAAATACAGAGGGTGAATACTTTGCAGTTAGTATGCATGAGCTATAAGAAACCATCAAGAAGAGATTACAGGAAAGTGCAGGGAAGTATAAATAGAGAGAAGAAATAAAGAGGAGAGAAGTGAATTTTTAGATTGGATATTTAGTAATGGCCTATCTTAACAAGGAAATGTTTCCTAAGGGAACTTATAATAAGTTGAAGGTTACAAATATTGGACTTTGTAAAGTTTTACAGAAGTTTTCTGCAAATGATTATGAAATTGGACTTCCTTCTCAACTTCAGATTTCACCAATTTTTAATGTTTCATAGTTGTATTCTTTTAGAGATGTTGGTATCCAACTAGATGGTGTAACTTCAGATAGAGATGATCCAGCTATAGATTGGGAAGGACAAATTCCATAGAAAGAACAACCTCATAGTGAATACATCCTTAACAACAGAATCTTAAGGAAGATAACAAACAAAACTTTCTTTGAATACCTGGTCAAATGGAGAAATCATCCTACTGATGATGCAACCTGGATGAGAGAGAAAGAAATTTCTAGGTACAATGTACTTCCTCAAGACTTAATGGAAAGTTATTTTCTTCCCCAGGAGTATGATGTAGGAGCATTCATATTGAAGTTCATCGACTGATGAATCAGCTTAGCATCTAGCTCTGAGTTTGTTGACTGATGAGTTAGCTTGCCTTGTAATCAAGTTCTAGATGGATAGGGTTCAATGACATGTAGATAGAATTAGTTTTGATTGTAATAAGTAGCACTTTTTCCTTTGTTCTCCTAGATCACTATGTGGATTTTTTAAGGATTGATCTCTGTCGATAGGGTTTCTTTTATCAAGTTTTAGATCCAACTTAGTCGGATTCGGCAGGTTTTCTGAGTGTTATAAATTAGTTTGTGTAGATCATAAAGAGATAGAGGAGTGAGCAAGTGAGAGACACTATTAGACAGTGTGAGAGTGGAGTGTGAAAGAGTGTACGTAAAAAGAGTGTTGAATCGTCTGTATTTGTAATTTCGATGAAGTTGAATGAAGAATAGAGATTTACATTCTTTGTGCGTTGATGGATTCTGGATTTTATATAATTTTGTAGAAATACAAATTCATCCCGCGTTCACTCTATTCTATGTATCAATACATTAATTTATGAATTGTAGAGAAACAGATCCTTCTAGTGATCAATTTGGTGATCTAAGAAGAAATATCTTAGAGAAGATCTAATGGTGGAGAAGGATCGTGATGGAAATCGACCGTCACAATCTATTCCACATATGGAGATAAATCAATGGCTCAGTATCAACCCGCAAGAATAAACAGTGAAGAAATCTTGAGTTTGTGGAATCAGAAATAAGGAAATTGTGATCCCACATCCGACATGGGGAAGAGACCGCTGTAGACATAAATAGTTTAAAAATAAACAGTGTGAAGCCGCATCCCACATCCCGCAAGTTGCAGAAAGGAGAGCGCATCCAACATCTCGCAAGTTACGGAAGGATATTTGCGAGGAACATAATTTGTAGAAGGACTTTTTCGCATCCCACATCCCACAGATTTTGGGGAAGGAATGTTGGGCCCAGAAACGACCCCTTTTTGACCACCTTTACCTACCTCTTTTTGCCTCATCCTATTCCATTATGTACACTAAATAGATGTTTTTCCTTCACTTGGTCCCTCAATTCATACAGGTATGGTTAATCATTGTCTTATTTTATTAATTCTTAGGATTGTTGTAATCAGGGCTCTATATCTTGAATTATGCTAACATATGGTGGTTTTATAAAGATAATTTGAGATGTAAAGGATACAGGTGTAGGAGGATGAACATGCCAAGAGAGCAATGAACATTGATTACTGAGATAATCGCCATCCATTCCATCGTTTCCCAAAGAACGTTGTCAAAGGATACTATTCCATGCAAGTTGTACAAAGGTAGCTGCAACAGGATGCAGCAGTGCACCACTGCTCAAGAATAGATGTAATCCACAGAGTATCTTCTCGGTGATCATGATTGTCATTTTTGGCTTGAGTAATAGCCTTCCTATATTTTCTGCTTCCATCTTGCCATCACTGTAATAGCTTATTGTAATTGGGGTAGCCTGAAGATTAGAGATCTTCATGGCTGCCCAATATTAGTGGGAAGAAGTTATGATTGTAATTGTATAAATACCGGGAACTATTCCGAGCAAGGGGTTGGAAATTAATCGAATATATTGTATAAGTTGTGAAAAGGGTTGTGTGTCCATCTTTCCATTTCAATACAAGGAGTTTGATTCTTCAGAACTCGGCGTTCTAACGTGTGCTACTTCCAGCATCTCTGTGCGAAGGATGGGCTCGCCTTCCCACAAGGATTGCTGAGTTAATTAGGTATTTTATTTATTTTGTTGTGTGGTTTGAATTTTATGATAAATTCATTTATTTACAGTAAGCTTCAACAGTCATCGATTTGTCATGTGTTCATTTGAATGATCAATAATTGCATCCCCTGTAAACTACAGTGGTGTGGTGTGACAGTAGACTGTGTAGGTTAACTTTCTCTTATGCAATTGTGTGATAGCTAAGACATCATTGTTCATCCCTAGTTCTTTCAATTGTTGTTTTCTTTAGATCCTTGCAGTTCATCCCTTTACATTTATAATTGTAGAACGTAATTCCTGCACTTTGAATTCCTAGATTAAGTTGAATTAAGATAGTTGAGATGGATCTTCAGATGGATTGGTAATTGAGGATTTAACTTTCTACAAAAGTAATCTAGATGTCTATTTCCTGAATCTTTTAATTCTAGATTAAGGATTGTAAGAAGGCATTTGTCATTGCATTCTTAAGAAGGTAAGCTAGATTAAGTAGATTATGGGATGAGTTGGGATGAACAGGAAAGTAGGTTAATTCATTTATAGCATAAGCTACTTAGTTTCTAAAGCATATATAGTGCGCATTATCATTGAAATAAGAGACTTCCCTGGGTTGACAATTTATATTGAACACTCTGTATGTTGGCTTTAATTAACTTGCATATAGGGTGCCCAACATTTTGGCGCTGTTGTCAGGGAGGATAATTATTAGACACTGTAGTAGTTGTATCTAGTAATTATATTTATTAATTTTTATTCAGTTTTTATGTTTGCATGTTTTAGGTTGCATGAATATGAGAAGGGTACAGCGTGACATTCCTATAAATCCCAGAATCCCATAGAACACTAACATTGCAGGTGGTCGAGGCCGTGGGTGAAATCTAGCATTGGGAAGAAGGACGTTCATTGATGATCTGGTTGATAGGACCAATTATTCTACTGGGGTTCACCATCAGGAAACACCTATTAGAAGAGGCCTAGTTACCCCTCGAGTGGCAGCATCAGTTTCCATAGTGGAGAACACAAGAGGAGCTGCAACACCCTCAGATATCCCTACGGAGGAAGACAAAGTTAGTACTACAGGATCAGCTGATCGAGAGTTGATATATCACATTAATGGGAAGGTTGTGACAGAAGAGGAGTGGACAAAGTTCCATAAAAAATTAAACGATCAGTGGAAGCACGAAGAGAATAAAGCAGAATAAAATATGACAAACATACACGATCCCGAAGATCACAAAGAAGCAATGGGTGAAAATCAACATCACGAGGGTAACTCCCCTCTTGAAGGGATGGTTTCTACACTCTATTTCCCAATTCAACAGCCAGAGGGGATAACCCACATGAAAAATATATCGCCATCGGTGTTGCCTTGTTTTTATTGAAAAGTGGTAGAGGATCCAGATGAATTTCATTTTGAATTTGACATCCTCTGTCGCAACTATGACTACACTAGTAATGCACAGAAGCTGAAACGTTTTCCTGCTACTCTGAAGGACAATGCATTACGTTGGTTCATGAGCCCGGGTGGGGGAACTGTCACTACCTGGGACCGGATGAAATAGGTGTTCCTAGAGAAATATCAGGAGTATTGCAATACCAAGGATAAGAGAGAATAACTGTTTATAAAGGGACAATGAAAGTCCGGAAGATTTTTTTGAAAGGATTTTATATAATGTGCAGAGAGCTGGATAGACTAATATGGGGTTATATGTGTTCAAAATAATCCTACTTCGTGGGATTAGGGAATACTTCCTAGAAATGTTGAACCTGTTAGGAAAGGGGGATATCTCAAAGGAGTCCTTTGAAAATATCATTGAACTATGCAAAAGGTATTCGAGGGGATCTCCCAGGAACAACAAACGGGATAAACAGGACAAATTAGAAATTGATGTCTTCGATAGAACACAAAAGTCATCTAATGGAGGAGACACCTGGGAAGAAATAGGCAATCTCCTAGAAAATTTCAAGACAGAAATGATGAGCTCCATCTCCTCAGAAATAGACGTTCTAAGGAAAAAGCAGAAACAAGCAGTAGAGGATCTCACACTCGGTATATTCTTCCCTAAATGTCGGAAGAACCACCCTTTGAAGGAGGGCCCGCTCGACAAGGTAGAAGTGTGTCAGCTATGTGAGCTGAACCATGACATAAAAGAATGCCCTTCTCTACCTCAAGTGAAGGCAGTTCTGCAGGCATCAACTCCAAATTGGGAACCAGCCTACTTTATTGCACAGAAAAATCCCTAGCAGCCTCGAAATCAAGGTATGGCTCTAGACTTGGTTTCATCACTGAATAACATGAATTATTGGAATAATATGCAGCATGTGAATACACAATTCCCTTCATCTTATTCAAACCATCAATGGTATCCCTCTCAACCTCCTATGCAAAATTTTAACTACTGGAACCCTTGGACACAACCACCAAACAAAAAAATTCTTGGTCTCCTAGATGGAGGAACTTCCATCTAGGGAACCAGTTTCCCCATAACCAACCTCCTCAGCAGCTTCCACATCAAATGTTTCCTCATCGACCGTACCCTCCTCAACAATACCCTCAGCCTTATCAACAGTCACACCTGCAACTCCAGAATAATGTTGTCCCCAATATGCCGATATGACCATAGCTTTCTGCTCAATCTAACCCCAATCCAAATAATAAAGTAGTCCATCACTTTGAGACTTCCAACATTCCTTCTTACTCCATTAATCCAGTTCCCTGCAACGACATCCGCTTATGATTAGCGAGGGTAGTGGAGCCTTTGGTCATTGAGGATGTTCCATCCTCTGTGCATGAATAAAGGATGAACCAATAGCATTTAACCAATACAGCGACCCCCATTATTGAGGACACCGAAAATCCTACCAATATGTCGGCTAAAACACAAGAAGACACATTTATCGACACATAGCCTACCCAATTGATTAGGGAACCACCATACCTTGGAAGATTAATACTACCGAAGGAAGTGGCACAACCTTAATTTAACCTCTTAGGAGAGTTAAAAAATCTCTATGTCAAAATTCCACTCCTTCAGGCCCTTCACGATGTACCTATCTATGCCAGAACTGTTCGGGATATGTGTACCAAGAAACCAGGAAGAAAACCCAGGGATCCTCCCACTGTTCATGTCATAGGGAAATTATCTGAATTAATAATGGGAAAAACCCTCTTGGCCAAATACGACGATCCTGGGAATCCCACTACCACTGTGCAGATTGGGAGCATGCAGATACCCAATGTACTGGTAGATTTAGGTGCAAAAATTAATGTCATGAACATTGAAACTATAAGGAAACTTGGGCTCACTAATCTCAGGCGAACTCCTACTGTTTTAGAACTGGCGGATAGATCCACTATTAAACCTGAAGGAATATTGGATGACCTCGTTATCTCAAATGATTCGTGGAAATATCCTGCTGACTTCTTGGTTTTACAACCTAAGTCGTAGCTAGGAGGACACCCATTGATCTTGGGAATGCCTTGGTTAGCTATAGTTGATGCTTGCATCAGCTGTCGGTCTGGGTCGATGACCATATCAAATGGAACCGAGAGAAAGAACCTCACTCTCTATCCTCCAGCTTGGCCGAGCCTAGAAGCTGAAACTCCATTATGGATGGAGCTAGAGGAAGAAGAGGGCGTTCAACCATTATTAACGATAGGGAAGGCCTTGACTTTTAAAGATGAAACTGAAGGCGATGCCATTAATAATTTCATCAGTGAACCCACTTCTGTCAATAAGAAAATTTATCAGATCCCGAATGCTACTCTAGGTGAAGAAGACCAAGAAAATCTCACAGAGGAGACATTAGTTAGTGATACTCACATAGTTCCAGTGTTGAAAAATTTGAAAAGTGTTCCTGTCGAGGTAGATTCTGGAAAAACCCTGAATATCAATCCCAGTCTTGCTCCATATGAATAGGAATGCCTAATCACTCTCTTAAAAAAACATAAGGGGGAATTTTCCTGGGAGTACACAGACATGAAGGGAATTCCTTCTAATCTATGCACCCACCACATTTATATCAAAATTGACTCTTGCCCTATGTGCCAGCCTCAACGAAGAATGAATCCCAATATTAGGGAAATAGTGAAGGTAGAAATTTAGAAACTCTTGGAAGCAAGATTTATATATCCCATTTCAGATAGCGAGTGGGTGTCTCCACTCATGATAGTACCCAAGAAGAATGGTAAATGGAGAGTCTGTGTGGACTATAAAGAGCTAAACAAGGCAACACAGAAAATATCACTTTCCCTTGCCTTTTATCGATCAAGTACTTGACACCTTATCCAGGAATAATTTTTTCTCCTTCCTGGATGGGTTTAGCGGGTACAATCAAATACAGATTGCTACTGAAGACCAGGATAAAACTAACTTCACTTGTACCTGGGGAAATTTTGCATACAAAGTACTTCCCTTTGGCTTATGCAATGCACCAACCACATTTCAAAGAGCTGTGATTGGCATCTTGTCAGAATTGGTTAATGATAGTATGGAAATTTTCATGGATGATTTTACTCCTTATGGAGAAGACTTTGAAGAAGTATTGAAAAACTTGGAAAATGTTTTAACATGCTATGAGTAGACCCAGCTATCTTTAAGCACTGGAAAGTTCCATATGATGATGAGTGAAGGGGTAGTGTTGGGGAATTTTATCTCTATTGATGGAATCCAGGTAGACCCCTCTAAAATCAGGGTAATAAAAAAATACCTACTCCTGGAACTCAGAAAGAATTGCGTAGTTTCTTAGGGCATGCTAGAAATTACAGAATATTTATAAAAAACTTTTCCAAACTTACCTCTCCTTTGTTTTCATTGTTAGTGAAGGATGTGCAATTTACTTGGAATGAAGCATGCCGGATAGCATTTGTTAAACTTGAGGAGAAGTTGTCCACAACTCCCATCCTAAGGGGGCCCAATTGGGCCCTACCCTTTCACATTTCTTCAGATGCCTCTAATACCACCATTGGAGCAGTTTTAGCACAACAGGATGGTCAAGCACCTTATGCAGTTTATTATATTAGCGAAAACTTAGCCCCTGCTGAACTCAATTATATTGTTACCGAGAATGATTTTTTATCCATTATTTACTCCATTAACAAATTATGTCATTATATCACTGGATATCCTACCTTTGTGCACACTAACCACTCAGCCATCAAGTATCTAATGAATAAACCTGTTACAAATGTTGGGGTAACTAGATGGTTGTTATTATTACAGGAATTTGATATCACCATTATAGACAGACCTGGAAAAGAAAATGTTGTCACTGATTTCTTATCTCATTTTACTAATAGTGATGATAATCTACCTATTGAGGACTCTTTTTCAGATGAACACTTATTTGTAGTTTCGTCTCATTCCCCTTGGTATGAAGATGTTGCTAACTACTTGGCTGTAGGGAAGCTTCCGACACATTTGTCAAAAAGAGAAAATAGGAAAATCATTCAAAAAAGTACTAGGTATTGTTGGATAGACGGTCATCTCTTCTACATAGGCCCTGATCTTGAGATCAGAAGATGTGTAAGAGACGATGAAATATTCCATATTCTGAAGGTCTCCCATGATGAGCCTTGTGGGGGAAATTTTGCAGACAGGAGGACATGACACAAAGCACTGAGAATGGGATTATATTGGCTGACATTTTTTCAGGGATGCAAAAAAATATGTCCAGTCTTGTGACAGCTGCGAGAGGATGGGCCAACCTAACAGATTGGATCAAATGCCTCTTCAACTAAAACTGCTGGTTGAACTTTTTGACAGATGGGCCTTATATTTTGTTGGCCCTATCAACCCTCATTCTAAGCAGAATGAATACATATTGGTTTGTACTGACTACATGGTGAAATAGGTAGAAGCTATGGCTTTGGTGAAAGCCAATGACTAGGATATGATCGATTTCCTGTATGGTGAAATATTTACCCATTTCAGAGTACCCAAGGAAGTGGTTATAGATGGAGGACCTTAGTTTTTTTCGCATCAATTTGAAGCTTCGCTACAAAAGTACCATATTCAACATCGGATGGCTTCACCATACCATCCCCAGGTCAATGGCCAGGTGGAAAGCACTAAAAATTTTATTGAATCCATCCTTACCAAAACAGTCAGGAGCCATCATAGACACTGGGTTGATAGACTTCTGAAAGAATTGTTGGCATATCGTACTACTTGGTGCAATACTATAGGTTTCTCTCCTTATGACTTGGTGTATGGGAAATGTGTTGTCTTCCCCATTGAATTTGAAATCAATACTTTGAAGACAACTACGAAGGTAAACTTAGATGTGACTGAAGCCCAGAAGAGAAGATTGAATCAATTTAATGAACTTGATGAGAAACGTTTAGCTACTGTGGATCAGACAGTATTAATCTAGCAACAAAGATCCAATTGGCACGACTGATTCATAAAAAATAAAGTCTTCCACGAAGGAGACTGGGCATTATTATACGATTCAATATTCAAAAGGGACTTCAAGGGTAAGTTACACACAAGATGGTTGGGCCCATACCTGATAGACAAAGTATTTGATAATGGTACAGTCCGCCTGGTAACCATTGATGAGAATCGTGCACCATTATTTGCTAATGTTCACAGGCTGCGACTATACCATAATCCCATTTCGAAGGACGCATTCACTTCACAGATTGCAGCTAATCTAGAATACCACTTAGAACAAGGGCATGAATCTTTCTCTGCCCCTGTCAATCTTTAGATAATCGTTGTAAATCTTACATAAATTTTTGTACATAAATAAATTGATATTTTTACTATTATTTTTATCTTTTTCCTTCGCACTTGATCCATTTTTTTAAAAGAATATGTGCAGGGATGTGCCTAAGGAGCAATGGTCATGATCGAGCCTAACGACCAGGGTCGTCCTTTTGTTATTTCCTGCATTAGAAGAAAACTCCTTGAACAGTTCGTTGCAGCTGCAACACCGTAAAATACCACCCTTTACCCAGTTCGTGTAGCTGTAACACCGTAAAACTTTGCCTTTTTTCCATTTTTTTGTAGCTGCAACACCGTAAAATACTGCCCTTTACCTCGTTCGTGAAGTTGCAACATCGTAAAACTTTGCCTATTTTTCCATTTTTCTATAACTACAACACTATAAAATACCTCCCTTTACCCCGTTCGTGCACAGCACCATAAAACTTTGCCTATTTTTTTGTTTTTCTGCAGCTGCAACACCGTAACTTAATGCCTTTTTTCATCTCACGTGGCTATCACTCTGTTTAAATTTTGCCCATTTTGTTTTACATTTTCCAGTAGTTGCGACACCATTTCACTCTTGTCCAGTTTTATCTTTTCCGACAGCAGTGACACCTTTTCAATCTTTCCCATTTTTACCTCTTCCATTTTTACCATTTCTGGCAGCTGCAACTCTGCCAAAAGTGTCTAATCAAATGACACTAAAATATCAAAAACTTTGGTTCACCCTAAGAGTATGAAGTATGAACCTTCGGGCACAATCATCGCCATGTTGAATCCATACAGCATACCGAATAATGAAGTATGAAACTTAGGTTACAATCACCGCCACGTTGAATCCATGCAGCATACGTAAGTTTCGAAGGGAACCACGAGCGCCAAGTTTAATATGACTATGAGCCTTCAAGAACCATCACCACAACATTCAAGCTATGCAACATATATGTATTTAAAAGGGAAAATAAAAATTTAATAAAGGTTTCATTTGTCAAGCTGCTCGAAATGATTTCTGAGGTAAAATAAAAATTTAATAAAGGTTCATTACTCAACTTTTTTGCATATCATAAAATTTTTGTAGTTTTCACGGGATTATTTTAATGGTTAGGCATACTTAGATTTGCTAGGAAATATACATTTTAAATTGATCGGTCAGAAATTTAGAAAGGAGTTGCTTGAACATAATTGCAAAATTCTATTTGGTAGCATAATATCATATATAATGATTCAAACCACTCCTTGGATGGTTGGAACAGGCTGAAAAATATGCCTTCCTTTGGAAGACTAATATTATTAAATTTTTTTACTACCCTTTGGAACTCATAAAACTATGCCTTACTTCCTTATTTGGAAAAAACATTTTGGAAAACTCGAGTCTCATACCTTACTAGAACTTTATCGCTTCAGAATATGATAGGAGGGCATGGGGAAATAGGTTACAATCAACATTCATATTAGAGGAATAATAATTAATTTCACATGTTTTTTATTCATTCTGGCTTCATAATCCGAGATCTATGGAAATGATTTCTGAGGTATGGAGGAGGACACTATTTGGATCCCCATCATGTGTGGAAAGTGGTGGAAAGAAAAGATGAGAACCGTCAAGTTTTCCTTAAAAGATTGGTCCAAATCTTCCTTTATTTATCCTGCTCAAGAATGACTAGATATGCAACATAAGCTCGAAGTCCTTCAATCTATAATGGAAAATGGAGAGGTTACAAAGCGAAGCTTATGGAGGAAAGAGATGTATAACAAAATCTATAAATAAAATAGAAAAGAAGAGAAGATGTGGTTCCTGAAGTCTATGAGTCTTTTGCTAAAATATGGCTAAAAACACATGGAATTACTACCATTGCATAAGGTTCCCAAAGGTGGAGGGACTTGGAATAGGAAGCTGTTGATTTTGTGGGTTCTTAGAGGATTCCAGAGATCCATGTTGGGTTTACATTGTACAAATCCTGCCATAGTTGAACGTAAGAAAAGGATGCTGACAAGCATGTGTGATGAACATGCGAGGACATACGCTAAATGCAAAGGCAAGCATCCACTGAAATTATAGATGGCGTTACAAAAATTCATTGTTTACCTGATCTTAAAATGACCCAAGACACTCGCTACCCTTTAATTCTTCGTATTCCTAGCTCAAGAAAGATTCCAAAAACTCTTCAAAATGGTATTCTCTATACAGAGCCGGTTGCTGTTCATCCACCATGCTGGTTGTAGGAGCAATAAAAGAATCTATTCTAGGGGTATATAAAGTAGGAATTGACATGCGTGCAATAGATTATATGTTCGCTATTGCTTGATGCTCCACGCTTTTAAACCTCCCATTGCTCACAACCTATTATTCAAACCACACACAAAACCACTTAGAGTGAATACTATCAAATCCTTAACATATGGAAACATAAATGGATCTCATTTTTATTTCTAAGCTGCTGCAACTAAGATCCCAAATTGACCACGAAGACTCACTTTCCATTTTTTAGTACTTACAGGCTGCTTACATCCCTCTGCATTAAAAGAGTGACGATGTTTGCATCTGAATGGATTTCTGCACCAATAGCATATCAAGGTTTGAGCATGATGGATACTAATTTATAGTCATCAATTGTCTATGATTTACAAGAATTTTATTCAAGTAATCAGAATCAATCTCTATAGCTTCTGAAACTGCAGCTAGCAACCTTAAGATAACCGATCTAATCTCAACAACTTACTAACATAATACTGTAACATAATATTTGTGCATAGTGGGTTGAGATGAATTAGTGCTAATGCTCTATGTCAGATATTTTATAAATGATAAAATTTTAATGATAAAATTTTGTTGATTACCTGTAGGCTGCAGGTTTCACAAGAGAAGAGCAGATGAGTTCCTCCAAAGGATGACAACTATGCATGAAATCGTAATCCCAGTTCAGGACTTTATTTTTATCAATTTGAAGCTTGTATAAACCTGCTTTGGGTCTTCTCAGTAAACACTTGGTGGGTACAGTTAACAAAATGGGGAGAAGATGGAATGTGGTAACGCACATCCATTTAAATATGGCAAAGCAGTATAAGATGGTGCAGTAGCAACTAGCAATCAACATAAAAAAAACTGGCGGTGCAACTGCAACTAGCTCAATGAGACATTCTTCGATGAAACGTTCTTAGCCACTTCATGCTTCAAGCCTGGAGGTGGAGGCTAGGAGGCCACGAGGACACTATCCGGCGGTGCATTGATGAACAATGGTTAGTTCTAATTAATATTAGACTAAATTTATTCTTCAAACCTCAGGTTTTCGCCGCCGCCTCTACAATAACACCCCAATCCAATTAGCCAATGAACTTGCAATTAATTCAAATTAAATATTTGTAAAAAATAATTAAATGTTCATCCTAATGTAAAACTTTGGAAAATGTGAACAAATTTATGGTCAACGAGGAAACTAATATGCAGTCAGTTCCCTATCGATTACAATATACCTGCCATGGCTTTAGGCATGTATAATAAGAGCTGTTAGGTTCAAATTCTTACTTTTGTTGCTATTTGCAAAAGTTCAGATATCACTACAAAACATCCAAAAGAATATTGTAGATGTTTTATAATGAAATAGAATCAAATTACAAAGCCAAATTATTCTATTATATCTATAACTAAATAGAACAAGGGAGGTTGCTAAGCAACAAGTCCTTTCTCTAAGTTACTAAGCTATTCAGTAATGACTCTAAATTTTTTTGATAGATGTTGTAGTTTACCAGCGATGACTATTAACTTTTTTGTGACTTATAGTTTACAACAATGACTTTAACTTTTTTGTAATTTGTTGTAGTTTACCCAATAGAGGGTTCAGGTTAGACTAGAAATACAACCCTGATATCATAGATATTTGATGACATAGCAATAAAGTTTGAAGCCACAATCCATCATAGAGTGATTTGATCTAGGGAAATTAGAAATATAAAACCAATGATACTTTATGTGTTTGTGGGTAAATATGTTGGCCATAAACGACAAGCTAAGCGACTCTCTTTCGTTCTCTATGGCCCTTATAGTAGGTTATAGCCTTCAACCAATTCTAATGGAGCAATACCTTAAAGTTAAATCTAGATGATGTAATACAATTTGATTAAAAATAAACATTTAGTTTAACTCATTTTAAAAAGCCTTTTGTAAACATGAGTATGCTCTAAAGCATGTAGGTTCCTATCGTATTAGATCATTGAGATAGACTATATAATATCTCCATCAGACATGGCATTGTAAAGAGAGACTCTAATTAAAGAGAAGATACAAACCTATAAGGAAATAATCAATTTAGTTCAAAGAATTAAGGATAAAGGAGTAGCTTTTAGTAAATACAATCGCATAGTATAAACAGTTCATAACTCAACATAAATTTAAGAATAAATGATCGATGAATAAACTCTATCTCTATAAATGAGAAAATTATAAAAAATATTAAATTGACATACTTATTCAGTCAAACACGTCTTTATTGATCTCGGGATTTGAATATTTCAAAGAAACTTTAATTCTTCGACGGTTGTATCCGGATATCTTCATCAAAATGTTGCATATTAGTGACATTCTAGTATCCTCCTCCTTTATCGACTTGTGATTTGGCAGTGAATTAGGGTTTAGAGCCCTAGAGCAATCCGTGGAAACCTCAAACATCGAAGGATTGATATCATTGGATTTTTCAAACAGATTGAAGCAATAATTAAAGCTAAGGAGCAAGCATGCCAATCAAAAATAATTGAAGAAAAATCAAATATGACCCAATCGTGGATTCACATATCTCAGTTGATCTTGTTTCCCAGCAGCAGAGCTTACACCGCTAGCAATTGAAAAAGCATCCCGACTAACATCAAAGACAAAAGGGATTTGAATCATTTGTTTCTTAATATGGGGATGGGAACAAACGTAGGAATGCGTGGCGAGGCAATAGATCAACATAAGATAAATTGAGTAAACTATTATATGTTGCATATGTTTAAATAGTTTTAAAAATTTGTTCATTTTTTTACTATCAACGTATTAAGTTATAAGATGCATTTTGACACCGTATAAACACAATTGTTCTTTATAAATTGCATATTCGCTCAGCACCTTGACTTCAGGATTCAGGCGCCGTGGACACAGTTGCAAGCCATGCATAATGAAAACCAACACTTATTATCTTGAGGTTACAGATGCAGCACGCAGTAATAAACATGACGGTTGGGAGATTATCGTGGAACAACACATATAATGTTTTCCGGATCCTCTCAACGTGGACCACTTTTATGCCAGTTCCAATGATTCTATAACACTACCATTCCAACAAATTAAAATTAAAAAAACTCAATAGAGGTAACAGCAGGAGCACTTGTCGGCTGTTGTTGTTTTAGGAAAAGGTATTCGTTAACCCAGGAAAGACAATGCTAACCCATGCAAGCTGTTGTAATTCACTAATGTATCACTCATGGTTGCTCTGTTGTTGGGAATGATGAATTGAACCCTTTGTCCTGCATAATTATATCATGAAGTAGACAGACCCCAATTAAATCAATAAAACAAGACTGCTACAATGAGCAGTAATATCCACACATCATAGACTTTTATGTGAAAGAATAGAATGGAGCAACAGAAAACACATGTGCAGATGATCGCCTTTTCATTATTCAGAGCTGTTTAAATAGGAAATCGAAAACAACAATATTGTGGGTGAATACTACAGTTAGTTAAATACCTTGGATTACCTAACTCACTAACCTAACTACGGGTGAGATTATTCTCTTCAACACATCCCTTAATCTCAAGTGGTAGTACAACATCAGCACTTTCTATGCCTAAAGATGCCTACTGGTCTATGTCTTAGCTAGGTTTACATTTCATTCAAAAAACTTCAGCTTGACTTTTTTCCTTGAAGTGTACTTGGAACTCTTTTTTTTGTCTTCTAGCTCTTGATGCTAAGTAGTTGATTTTCTTCATCTTCTTGAACATAGTGAAAGTATTTATCTTTTGTTTCAACATGATTCTTCTCGTTGTCATCTTTAGTTGTCATCTTTACCTGCACACTCAACATTTTTGTTAGAAAAAATATGAATATATTTCATCTTTTCTTGGAAAGCATTCACATCTTGGTGTTGCTCATCAATGAGAACTACTTCATTATTAACTTCTTCAATTGCTTCAACCCACTGTGGATCCTTTATTGCTTCTTCAAAAATTGTGGGATCAGAAGGGCATATTGTAGATGCTCATCAGTAATAGGAGCCTGCTCATAGATCTCCCTCAAACTTCTGGTTTTCTGGTTTTGAGGTGGACTGCATAATGTTGTTTGTTTTGTGATGCTATCAGCTGGTTGTTGCTCATTCTCAGCAACTATTGCGGCTTCTATACTGCCATCAACTATCTCTTGCTCAAAGAGACTATCACTCACATCATTGAGTACTGCTGCAGTGACAGGTTTGCCTTCACTGTCATCATCAAACATTACATGATCACTAGTTGCCTCTTTGACACAATCATCTTGACTGTCTTCCACTTCAGTGTGGGATTCCTGGTGCTTTGCCTAACTTACAAAGTCATCTTCCTCTAACGTTGGTTCCTCACTGAAGACTTCTTTCAGTGTATCCCATGCTCTCTTTGGAGTATCGACTTCTACAATGTAATGAAATAAGGAATAGTCTATAATGTTTTGTATGAGACATAACGCAACAACTTGTCTCCTTTCTTTTTCAAATTCTGTCAAAACATTAAACTTTTCTAGATCAATGGGATCCTCTTCAACTATGAAGTGCCACAAATCTTGTAATTTTAACACATTAATTACTTGGATTTCTCATACATCATACTCATTCCAATATTTGAGAGAAGGTTATAGATCTAGAATTGAAAAACTGATTTGATGGACGCTCCAACAATGTTTTTCTTGTAAGAAGATATGAACAACGCAGATCTAAGTTGACTTCTTTTTTTATTAAAAAAAATTAATCATACCTCTGAAAGAATATTCGAAGAATGTAAGAGGCGCCCAGGCCAATGTACTTACAGTAACTACATCTCACAGCTTGTTGCGGGTTTATGATCAAGCCTGGTTCGATTCCTCAGAAGAAAAATTCAAAAAACCGTGATGGGACTCTGGGCAAGTGCCTCTCCTTCAACGTAACCTTCTAGATTTATTTCGATCTCAGCTCTCCATGTCAGATCCGAAGAAGGCATAAAATTCGGATTCTCCAACGCAAACAGAACCTATCTTCATGCTCAGGCGATCAATTGCTTTGCTATGGAATCGATCTTCTGCGGAAAATTAAGAAAATATCATATTTGGGATGATAATGCGTTGCATTTTGGTTTCCGTTGGCAAGAATTGAATTGCTGACCGCTCACATCATCAAAAACCGTTTGGTCACTGGTTCGAATCGCGTGGTTTCTGCAGTAACTGATAGCACCACTGCAATAGCACCACTGCGATCTGGATGATCTCCGTGGAAACTGAGCCGGCAATGGAGATCCGTTTAAGAGATCTGGAAAGATCTGGAAATAAGACTGAGATCTGAATGCACACTTTGGAGCGGTAGATTGGATCACACCTTAAACCACGATCTTGATTTATTGAAAAATAAACCAATGATCTATGTCTTTTCTCCGTTCAAATGCTGGATAGCACCTATTTGATTTGGGATGTAGCAGTCTTCAATCTTGAATCTGATGGTGGGTAGCAGCAGTCTCCACGGATCAAATCTTTACTTTTGTGCACATCTAGGAGAAACGGTCCTGCGATAATGCCAGAGAACCCAGGGATAGAGCAGATCTGCTGTGTTCGAAGCTGACACCTGGAGAATGCAGCTAAGCTAACAAAGAAATGAGATTTTTGTTCCAAATGGCTTCTGAGCTCCATAGAAGGCTTACCCCAACAATGGAAGGATCAGGCCTTATGCTCTAATACCATGTGAAAGAATAGAATGGAGCAATAGAAAACACATAGGAAGACTATTATTGTCTTCTCCCATTATTCAGACTTGTTTAAATAGGAAATAGAAAACAACAATACTGTGGGTGAATACCACAGTTAGGTAAATACCCTGGGTTACCTAACTCACTAACCTAACTATGGGTGAGATTATTCTCTTCAATAGTTTATAGATATTGCTAAAGACATTATAATTGTAATGGACTATTGCAATGATAATTGGGTCGTCTTCTTCTTCTTCTGTCGATGCAGCTGTTGTTGTTAAGCAGGATGATGTGGTACCTCCTCTTCGATCAGGTGGTGCCTCCTCTTCCACCGTTCCATCGCCTCCCCTGTGTGGTGCCTCCTCCCACCGTGCCTCCTCTTCTTCTTCATGCATTCCAACGGTGGTCATTTGTCACTCCCAACAATTGGTTGCGTCTTCCTCTTCTCAAGCTGATGCTTCTGTTGATGATGAAGGAATCTCCTCTTCTCCTCGAGGGATTCCCTCCTCGTTTTCTGTTGTTGCTGCTCTTGAAGGAGACAATGTGGAGTTCGATCTGGACGGCTTGATAGACCACTATTTTTTTTATCTTTATTTTATATATTCAGAAAGATGTTATTCCTGGTGACTGATCAAGACAGCTGTTAGCGGTCTCCTTCCATCATCTGGACACTCGATCATGGACATGGAACAAGGGTCTCGGAAGAATGAATTCCCAACTTCATAAAGGACTCCAGCTTCCTTAGGACATTCATAAAGGTCAAAAAATTGTTAAGTGTTATTATAATGAAAAATTATTTACTAAATAAAGACTCGTCTCAAAAATTACTAAGATTTTCTAAATCCTTCGAGCGAAAAATAGGACATGCCACGTGCACAAAGCGAACATAGTGAACCAAAAATAAGTGTGTTCCAAGACCTTAAGAAACCGGGAAATAGAGAGAATCACTGAAAAATTCGGTTCGCTTAAATTTTGATTTGAATTGTATCCATTTCGTATCATGTGGACGCTTGATCCTGGCCATGGAACAGGGTCTTGGAAGAATGAATTCCCAACTTCATAAAGGACTCTAGCCTCTTTAGGACATTCATAAAGGTAAAAAAATTGTTCATTATTATTATAATGAAAAATTCATTGCTAAAAAAGAATCAGGTCTCAAAAATTACTAAGCTTTTCTAAATCCTTCGAGCGAAACGAATGAAGGAAAATAGGACACTTCTAAATCCTTCGAGCGAAACGAATGAAGGAAAATAGGACACGCCACGTGAGCACAAAGCTAACATCGTGAACCAAAAAAAAGTGTCTTCCAAGCCCAGAAGAAACCAGGAAATAGAGAGAATCACTAAAAAATTAGGCTCGCTTAAATTTTGATCGCCCACATATGGTATTTTCCAAGCTCAGGGGCAAATAAAAAGGAGGAAGGAGCAATACCAATTCTTGGGGTAGGGTTACAGGACATACATATGAGTAAAGAGAGGGCTTAAAATGCTATATAGTAACTTTGCAAATGGTGTCGAGGCATGTAGTTGTGCTTTACATGTTGATCAAGCTA
This sequence comes from Pseudotsuga menziesii, assembly GCA_001517045.1. Taxonomy (NCBI): domain Eukaryota; kingdom Viridiplantae; phylum Streptophyta; class Pinopsida; order Pinales; family Pinaceae; genus Pseudotsuga; species Pseudotsuga menziesii. The sequence goes on along the minus strand of LPNX010870399.1, from coordinate 22,558 downwards.
TAAGATGTAAGCTAACTTATTTGAGAACTGATTGTTTCATTTGTTAGAATTAATTGATTCATTTCCTTCTTTAGCCTCTGAAATCTTTGAGTCATGGCTCAACACACATCTAGTGCTTTGGTCTACATGATATAATCCACCTTTCACTGTAATTTTGTCATTTTGAAGTGTACATATATGAATTTACACTATAGGTAATTACTGTTTATACAAGTTTATGGAATTAATGCATATGGAGATGTTAACTCAGTCCCACTGAATCAATTGGTATAAATCAATGAATTAACACCATCCATGAGACAAAACAAACCAAATATCAAATACTGAATTTGTTGCAAAAAACCTTGCATTGTGTCTTCGGAGTTGAAGTTTGTTGCAAACTTCATATGTATCCCATATTTTTCAACAAAAGAGCATACAACTAATTACATCTGAATGCAAACATAACATAATTATGCACATAGATGTTTACCCAAACATTCAGCCTCATCTGGCTTCATTCAGCCGCATCTTGCTTCAACCCACAGTACTATATCTGTGTTCGGTGTGTTCTGGATGCTTGCACTATGAAATTAACAGATCCTGGCTGTGCTAAATGACTTATAGACCTGCATAAAGGAAAAGAAATCTGCATTAGCCAAGAAATAGAAGTAGCGTTAGGAATCAACACTGCTGAGGAAATAACAGTAGCATGAGGATGTTGAATTTGCAAGATTATGTCGAGACCTAAAGGATGGACTAGCCGACATCAAACGTGTCTAGTGACAGCAGACAACAAACATGTTGCCACCAGCATCAATTTTTAATGCTTACATTAAGAAAACGTTTCAGCCAAATTTATGCAAGGAAGCAGTAAATGACATCAAATTAATGCTAAAGACATTTTTAGCATTAATTGACTTGGAAATTTTAGTTATAAAAAAATAAGATGTGTATGAAAATCAACTCATTTTCATAAGAACCTGCCTCTAAAAAAGCCAAATAAAAGCACAATTTAAATGATTGTTGGCGAGAAGCTCTTGTCTATTTTGATAGGTTAATAAAAAAGTGGTATTTATAGGTTTGATCAAAAGTTAGGATAAAATTTACATTAAGACATGTGCAGAGTAATATTTTGACAGCAAGCCCATTCATCTAGTCCCTGCTAGCCTGAGGGAAAGGACTAATAATATGGCATGACCTTTAATATGCATTCACACCATTTCGCAAGGAAGCATACATACAATAAGGTAATCGTGATTGTCTTATGTGACTCTCTTCTAGATTCCTTGGATTTGATTAAATACCCTTCCAGCTCAAATTGCATACAATCTACAAACTTGGTATTAAGAAAATCGAATCTGAATATGGAAGTAAGTGCTCAAACTGTCTCGCATTTTTCATAATTCCAAATCCTGTTCTTAACTTCCATTTCAAAAAGTCCGAAAATCTTCATGTCAAGTTCTTCATTATCTTCGCACAATTAAAAGGGGCGCATACCACACTAACAGGGTTTTAGCATAGACATCGGAATCCATGGCATCTTGAAATACACTTTTGTTTGGAATTTTCGAAACTAGACAGTTTTAGCGTCATGATCAATGCCATTTTGAAATAAGTTGTTGGATATTTTGAAATAAGAAGACACCTGGTTTATTCATGCTTTGATATATATCTCATATTAAAACCCTAACCCTAGAACATTCCATATATTTCTNTATATATATATATATATATAAATATAAAATTAATGCCATAAAAGGATTTCTAAATCCCAACAAAAAGTATTAAAAAAATATAATGTCATGAAAGAATTTTCAAATCCCAACAAAAAGTATTACAATCGATATTGAGTTTTGTTTTAAAACCATGGAAAATGATAACTTTAGTTATTATAGTTATAGTCATGCCCAATGAACTTAAAATTGCCACGAATGCAACACGTGGCTGGTTTATACCTCAAGCTTGGAAATATATCCCATATTAAAACCCTAGAACATGCCATATATTTCTCCACCCTTAGCAATAAAATTATTGTCGTTTGTTCCAATTAATATGGTCTTGATACCAAAAAATATAAAGTCATGGAAGGCTTTTTAAATCCCAACAAAAAGTATTTACAATGGATATTGAAATTTGTTTTTCTCGAGAATAACCAAGTTAAATGAGCCTACTTCATAGGTTGTTTTTTTCATATAAACCAAAATATCTTAGAGTTATCTTTGATTCGAGAATGAGTCAAGGTTTAGATCTCATCATGTGTCATGTAAATAAGTTTTTATAACATTTTGCTGCTTGGTCGGTTTAGGGCAAGGTAGATAATAGTTTTATTATGGTGGTTTATCATTGTTTTGGGTTTTCCACGTAAACATTGTGTGTCTATCTTAAATGTGTTTCTATGTGGATTTTTTCTTCTCTCATATTATTGTATTATGCTCTTTAAAATATTAATAAGTGGTATGAGAGCCATGGTTGTGATAAAATTGTGCTAGTTGTGTTGTACTTGGTTTTGAGTTAATTATTAGGTGCATGTTCAATGGTACCCAACACCCTAGTAGTATTTTTGGGTTCTTGGTTAGAATGTAATTTCTTCGGGTGCAAGAAGCACAATCCATCCCTCTTATGTGCAAAAAATTGATGTTGCATTAAGTGTAAAATGAATCACTCAGTAGGTACAAGTATGGTAGGTGTACTCGTAGTCTAACTTGACATAGATCAAAGAGGTTGAGTCTTCGATTGTGAAAGAAATGTGAGATTGTTTAATCTTAATTGTGGGACAAATATTGATGAACAATGTCTGTGAATATAATTCCTAGAGACCTCGCGATTACAATGGTTAAGGACCCATGTAATCCGGTGGATGGATTTTTTTATATGGACATAAATGATAAGGTTGGATGCACGTACAGAAGGAGAATGTAAAAATGAGCAAGAAACTGAGCATGGGAAAGCAAGAGGATAAAACAATGAATGGTGATGGTCTGGTCACCATGAAGACACATCAAACTTAATTAATGGAACTATTTGCATGTAAATGGGAATATATACGTGGTAAGGCATGCATACCTATGGTAACTCACTCGTAAATTATGGAAATAGACTTAGGTGATATGGGGTGTATGTGAGATACCCCGGTAAAACTTTGAGGAGGGTTGGTGTTTACTCCAAGTCAAGTTTAAAAGGGTATTTGGTGTTCAATTGTATTTTGTGGCCCATGTTATTGTGCCATGATATTACATGTAAAGAAGCCTTTGTAAGAATTGAGGATGATCCATTGTAAAGTGGCATGGAGGTGAGTGGTGACTAGCCCAATTAGTTCAACTTGGTCATTTTAGGTCAAGGAAGATAATAGATCTATTATGGTGGTTTTTCTAGTTTTTAGTTTTCCACATAAATATCGTGTGTCTATCTTAAATGTATTTCTATGTGGATTTGTGTTCTCTCATCATTAATTCTATGTATGCTCATTTAATTCCTAAGAAAATGGCCAGTGAACATTGATAAGTGCAACAAACCACCTAGTTTTGTGGAGATTCATGAATATTAAGGAAAAGCTAAACATTAAAATAATCAATAGATTGTTATAGTTATCCATTTATGGTATTATATAAATATTAAAATAATCAATATAAACATAAAGCACATACTATTTAATAATAAAATAAAAACTATTATTGTTAACCATTTCTCTAACCACCACTTAACTCAATGGTTGGAGTGCTTATGGGGTTTCCCAAAACCCTAATCAGTTCTTTTATTGGAGTTAAGCCATACTTGCCTAGTACCAACCAAGATTAAAAAAAGTGGGAACCCGACTTACTTTCACAGCTAATTAAGGTTTGTTTTTAGTTCATATTTTTTGTTAAAATGTTTTTTTTTATAGTTTTCTTTTTAGTAGGATTCATGAATTATTTCAAAAAAAAGAAAATGTAGGCCTTTAAACTGTATCCTACAGAACTTGGTTTTAAGTCTACCCTATTGCCATCCTTATCGAAAGATCTTCATTTATCAACGATACTAGACACCTAGAAAAGGAAGATGTGTCTCCTTGTGATTCCACACAAGTGTTCGATACCAAAATGTATGTATTGCATCTGATTGTTGCATCAAACATTCGAAGGAGGGACGGGTCTTTGGATGGTATGGGAACCTATTTTCTCATAATGCTCATTCCAAAGACGAGGGTTCTCAAAAAGAAGTCTGATTCATTTTCAAACTTTGTTGCTTATGACTTTCCAGTAACTATTAATGAAAATGAGAAGGAAGAGAGTGAGAAAGGATTTTCTTCATGGGTTGATTATTATAAGGGTTTGACTTGAAAAGAATACAAACAAAATGATCTTCTGAATGACCCTGAAAGAATGGGAAGGTTTTGGTCACGTTATTTTGGTGGATGGTGAATGAAAGGAGGATAGGAGAGAAGTGGGTATTTTTAAAAAAACCTACAGATGTGAAAAAAATAGAGTTTGAAGGAAATTGGAATTCGTCAAAGTGAAGAAAGATGTTGGTGATTTCTATGTAGGTTGTGATATTACATTGAAGAAGGTAGAAGGCTTGGTGTAGAGGGATCTTGTATCCATAATTGGATTATATAAAGATGAATTGGCTAGATATGATACATTGGGTAAGTGAAAAATGGAAACCTTTGTTAGGTTACATTCCTCAAGTTCTCTAAAGTGTATGGATGGTTGTGTTTCATTTTTATGAGGTAACTATCCTCCAGTTACCTCATGGATGGTTTTGTTTTATTTTTATGTCTAAAGAGTATGCTCAGAACATTTTGAAAGATTATTGGGTGATTTGATACAGAACATTAGTGTTATGGGAATGGGTCGTGGATTTTAACACTTTGACCCAAAAGATTTTTAAAATACATGTGTGGTTACTCTTATGAGGTTTGTTGTTATAGTTCTCGTAAGAATAGATACCAATAAGGTTGGATAATAATTTGGAAAATTATATTGGTTTTGATAAAGATTCTCTAAGTTCGAGTGATAAAAGAATGGCTAGAGTATCTGTAACATCCCCTTACTACCTCAACCTGAAGATGCAAAGTGTAAGTAAAAGGATTTGTAAGTATCGATTCTAACTTCATAAAAGTTATGGATGCAATTGATAGGGTTAGGATACTGAAAACTTGGAACAAATAAAGAATGATTGGCGATGAATTTACTAGTGGAAAGGTAAAATATGAGTGGATCCTTGGGAACTGGAAGAAGAATAACGATTTCCTTAATGACCTAAGCTCTTAGCTATCATCCTAAGTCGATATAATATCCCTAATTCATATCATTGTAATGAAATATGAAATGTTAGTGCATTGTTGTAAAATTTCATGGTGTAGAGCTCAAGGCCAAGGTCGTGTCGATGAACCTTATAACTATTTGATTATTTTTTATCCATGCGCTAGTTAAGCATGGTATGTATTATGTAATTGGAAAATTATTAAATACTAAGGCGAACCTAAGGGATGAATGTGCATGGAAACGCAAACGAAAAGGTCAACATAATCCGCTATTGGGGGAGGAGACTTCAAAGGATAGAGAGGTATAGAAAACGAACAAAACAATTGATGAAGACTTGATGTCATCTTGACGAGAATGTGGTTATGAATAAATAGCCTATGAATGTATGTGATCAAACAAAAGTGAGTTCAGATTACTCATTATCGACATAATATTATTCTAAAGAGCATGAGATTAGCATATAGAGAGAGAGAGAGAGAAAGGAAGAAGCATTGTTTATTTAAAGACAATTATTTATTAAGCTCCCTCTCTTAAAATATTTGTAAACAAATTTATTTAAATTGTACCCTTGATGTAACATCCCCATACCCCATAATGTAAATAATTAAAAGTTTTGCTTCAAAAACCCTTGTTTTCCTTTCGAAAAATAGGGCATGGGTGTTATCACACTCTTTGACATTCATTTTCATGCTTAGAAACCATTGTAATAGTTGTTTCTCCCTTGAGAGATCCTTTTTGCGACTAGAATCACATTTGCTGCACTAAATCTACCATTTCCACACTTCACCCTCCGTACTCTGTTTTCCACCTTTCTGATGCAGAATCAAGAATTAGAAGCATATATTGTGATGTGGTCATCCAAACCATGTTCCTCCTTCCTGATGCAGGAGAATCCAACTTGAAGTTCATTGATTGATGAACGAACTTAGCATCCAACTTGGAGTTTGTTGACTAACGAGTTAGATTTCCTTGTAATCAAGTTCTATATGGATAGGGTTAAATGACAAGTAGCTAGAATTAGTTTTGATTGTAATAAGTGACAGATTTCCTTTTTTCTCCTTGATCCCTCCATGGATTTCTGAAGGATTGATCTTTGTCGATAGGTTTTTTTTCTCCAGGTTTCAGATCCAACTTAGTGAGATTCAATAGGTTTTCTGAGCGTTATAAATTAATTTGTGTAGATTAGAAAGAGGTAGAGGAGTGAGTGAGTGAGAGTAACAGCTAGACAGTGTGAGAGGGGAGTGTGAAAGAGTGTGCACAGAAAGAGTGTTGAATCCTATGTATTTGTAATTATGATCAATTTGAATAAAGAATAGAGATTTACATTATGTGTGTGTGTTGATGGACTCCAAATTTTATATAATTTTGTAGAAATATGAATTCATCCCTCGTTCACTCTATTATGTGTATCAATCCTTTAATTTATGAATTGTAGAGAAATTGATCCTTTTAGTGATTAATTTGGTGATCTACGAAGAAAGATATCAGAGAAGATCCAATGACAGAGGAAGACCGCGACAGAAATCGACAGTCATTATCGCTTTTGCATCTGGAAATAGATCAACAACTGAGAATCAAACCACAAGAATCAATGGTGGGGAAAGGTTGAGTTTACATAATCGGGAATATGAAAATTGCGATCCTGCATCTAGCATACAAAATAAACCATTGCAGACATAACTAGTGGCTAAAATAAATATTGTGAAGCTGCATCCCACATCCTGCAAGTTGCAGAAATGAGAGTTACAGAAGGAGATTTGCGAGGAACAAAATTTGTATAAGTATGTTTCTGCATCTGACATCCCGTAGAGTTTGCAGAAGGAAGATTTCAATCAGGAATTCACCTGTAAATTGAATTCTTGGACAGCATTGGTCTCTCAAGCCATCAGTTTTGGCATCAAAGAAAAACAAAGATTCTCCATAGTGATTCAACTGATCAGTTCAATTTGTGAAGAAATATACCATTGAGAAGGGGACATGCACATGGAGTTCCTGTAGGACATGGTCTAGGAAGACAACCTATCGAAATAGAAATGGAAAGAAACATGAGAAGAATGGAAAAAATGTTAGAAGCTATGGAAAGAAAGAAACATTCAAACAATTCATATGACAGTGATGAAGAAGCTGAATCCAAATCCTTTGAGGAAGAAGAAGAATATATTGAAGAAGTTAGAATATTTAAGATGTTGATGAAGACCAGTGGTGGACCAAGAATAGAAGTACCCATGTATTTGGGTAACTTAAATGTTGAAGAACTTATGGATTGGATTAATTCTCTGAGTAAATACTTTGATTTTGAAGAGATAGAAGAAAAGAAGAAAGTACGATATGCAGCGACTAGACTGAAGGGACATGTAGCTATCTAGTGGGATGAACTCCAGATCCATCAAGAAAGAAGAGGTAAGAAAAATATCAACTCTTGGGATAAGATGATGTATAATATTAAAAGTCAATTTATGCCTAAGGACTATCAATTAAATCTTCTTAGATAATTACAAAACCTTAGACATAAGGATATGATGCTAAAGGAATATACAGAAGGGTTTTTTAGACTGAATATTAGATCTAGACACACAGAGGGAGGTCTAGAAAGAGTAGCTAGGTATATAAATGGGTTGATATTGATATACAGGATGAACTCAGTCTATTATATTTGAAAACTGTAGAAGACACATATCAGGTAGCTTTAAAGGTATAAAAGAAATTGCTAAGAAAACAAAACCAAAGGAATAGAGGAAATAACATAGTAAGAGGTAGAGGTGTTCCAAACAAAGGAGGTATAAATTCTAAAGATGAAGATGAAAGTTTTAGTAGTAGAAGTCAATCATTCCATAGAGGAGGATTCAGAGGAGGTAGAGGAAGAGGTAGAAATCAAGAATTAATTAGTTATACTTATGGAGAGGTAGGGCATATGTCTTGGGATTGTCCAAGAAATAAATGTACATGGCAGAGAAATGTAAATTGTGCAGAGGCTCAAGAATAACCAAAAGAAGAAATAGAGGTGAATAATCCTCCAGAGGATAGAGAGGCTCTTATGTTGAACATATTCTTGGTGAATACAAAGAAACAAGTACATGAACCAGTTCAGAGGAAAAGTATGTTCAAAACAAGGTGTAAGTCACAAGGTAACTGTTGTAAAATGGTTATTGATAGTGGTAGTACACTGATAATTTGGTTTCGACACAGATGGTAAAGAATCTAGGATTGAAGAGGATGAAGCATCCCACTCCTTACGAAGTGTCTTGGGTACAGAAAGGACATCGACTCTTAGTGAATGAGAAGTGTAATGTGGAGTTCCAGATTAGTACTTACAAGGAGGAAATATTGTGTGAAATAATTCCTGTCGATGTGTGCTATATAATCTTAGGGAGGCCATTGCAGTTTGACAGGAAAGTTGTTCATGACGGGAGGAATAATACTTATTCTCTGGATAAAGAGGGGAAGAGACATACCTTGTCACCCTTGGAAGATGAAGCAGTTCAAGGAAGTTCAGGATCAAGAATTCTGCTGATGTCTGGGAAAGAACTATTACAGAAAGTTCAGAAAGAAAAGGATATACATGTTTCTCTTATTGGTATGCCAAAGGTAATTTTAACTTCTACAAATTTGGGTTATTTTCAAGATAAATTTAAAACTTTGCTTGCTGAATATGCTGACATTATTGTGGATGAATTTCCAAATGAATTACCTCTTGTAAGACGTTGTTGCAGCTGCAACATTTTCCCAAAATTCCAAAAAAAATTAGGACCCTCCTTTCCTTGGATTAGTTTGATTTTCTTCTTTGAATTGATCTAATGATTTTCTAGAAAGATTTCTAATGCTTGGATTGATCTACCATTTGTTTTATATTTTCCTCTAACGCTTGAAACAATCCACTGTTTGATAAAACTTGATTGTTGCCTTTGGATACATTCTTAGCTTGTTTGAATTGGAAGTTGATTTGGTTGATACTCCCGCCATTGCTGAAAAATAACAAGTCTTGGCTTCTACGTTTTATCCGATGCGTTTGTTTCAATTGACTAACTTTGGGTTTTACATCGGTGCAGTTTATTAATACTTTCTCTGCCGTTGCAGACGAAAAATTGTGATCTCTCCCGATTATTGTTTTGGTTTTGCGGCCCTGCTTTGTTACTTTCGTCGATCCTTGAGTTATGGGGTTTCCGCTGTTGCGGCTGCGGAAAGCTCTATCTTCTTCGGTTTTCTAGTCGTTTCAAACCTCGTCATTGCGGAAGGGCATGCCCTTTGTGACTCCACCGTTGCGGCTGCCGAAAGCACTAACCTTGCCGATCCTTTAGTTTTTTCGCTTCCGATTCAGACCTCGTGTTGCGGAACGGTTTATCCTTTACATCTCCCTCCGTTGCGGCTCCCATTCCGCTATCACTTCGATGTTCCGCTGCGGATGTCTAGGTGGATAGTTTTGTGGTTTGGTCATCCGGCATTGCGGAAGGTATGACGCTTTCGACCCCCGATCCATAGTGTTTTGCCATCCGATACTTTTCCCCGCCGCGCATGTTGACCATATATATATATGGGGTTGGGGTTGTTGGGATTATTTTATTTTCTATTATTCTATTTGGACTGTTGCTCACTGTCGCTCTCGTGCATTGTCGTGCTCTCGAGCTCGGTCGGACCCCGTTGTCGGTACCCACGTCCAAGTGGCTCAACTGTGGGAGATTGCACGCCTTTCTTCCCATCGATCACGTTGCATTTCTAGGTAGGCTTCTATTGCATTCTCCCATTCCGTTTGAGCGTTTGGTTTTTTCTCACGGTTAGGTTTTGTTGCGGTCGTTTTTCTTCACCCCATTAGCTACATGCATATATAGTAGGGGGGGGTCGTATCATGACTATTAGTGTGGGAGTTTTGATCCACAGAGTAGTATTTTTCCCACGGCCTTTTCTCTATGACCCTGCGCTTAGTGAATGAGGGCTTGGTGCAGACAACCGTTACGCCATCTGCACCAAGCTGCCTTGTGTGATGATATTTGGTGGGGGAAGGTTTTCTTGGCCTTCCTGTAACATCTGACATAGTTTTCCCCTTTTTTTGTGGTTTTCATACTAGCCGCATCCTCAAATAGCAGCCGTTTCTTGCCACGCCCGTTCTGCGCACCGTTGGTTCTTAACCCAAGACGGTGGAGGGGATATTTCACCGCATACAGTTTTGTTGATCATAGAGTGCATGGGTAGTTTTGATAGAGCTAACGCCATTGAAAAATCTTGCATATTTTTCCCCTTTTCCTTCCTGCACAGTGCGACGACCATGGCACCCGCAGAGAGCCGAAGTTTTTTTCATGTTAATATAGATTTATTTTTCGCCTCGAATTTTGTTGATAGAATGGTTTTGGTATCATACAGCAGTGTTATCTTTGCACATATTTGTCTTAGTTAGCTAATTTCATCATGTTAAACATAGAAGAAATGACACACTGCACATTGTTGTCTCCAAGTTTGTCACTCAGCCGGAAATGGCTTAATGTTACCATTTTATGGCAGGAAGAGTTCACAATGTCAAAGAGGCAAAAGAAGAAGGCCCCAGTGGTCGAGGAAGAACCCGAAGTGGAGGTCATTACCAAAAATGAATACATATATGAAGACACCAAGTGTATATCTGGTGTGGAGCCCGAGTACAAATGGGGAGAGATTTACAGGCTGATCACACACCGGGAAGTGCTGGATATGGGCCTGGAAGAAGAGGGCATATATGCCAATATCGAGAGATCTTCACTGATAAAGATTTCCACCAGACCAGATATTTTCCCATGCTCTAAAGTAATTGGTTGGATTCTGCCCCGAGCAGAAGTAACAACGATGATCCTGGAGAATGTTGAAAAATAGGGCTATGCTACATATAGCCCAGGATATGTAGCTCTGTCCTACCACCTGCCAGAAGCGCAAATATTTTTGTCTGATGATTGGTTGAATAACATTAGAATGGGCCTTGTAGAAACCATTAAAATAATGCTGCTATCAGGAAAGCATTTCAGAACCAGGGCTACAAGAGAGTATGATACAGCAAGCTTAAGGGCCCCATACAGGTTCATAGCTTTGATGCTTAATAGGATTTTTGGAAGAGCTCATGGCAGGTTCTTCAAATTGGAATGGATACCAATCATTTTTTATGTTGCAACCTAGGGGACAATTTTTAACTGGGCTAGCATTGTATCAAATAGTCTTTCAGCTTGCTTGGCCTCATCCTTGGGTGGAATATCCCAAAAAAGGTCTGGATTCTATATGAGCTCCATACATGTCGATTGTATATTGTGCAATCAGCCTTTCCCCGACCTAAGGTGCATCTAGGATAGGGAAAGAATGCCCGTCTATTCTACATATAAACCACTGTGGGCACACAAGTATCACATCCATTATCAAGAAGTCTGTGAACAATTCATCATGCCACTGTATAAGCTCATTTTCTTGAAAGAGTGTGATTGGATGTCAGAGGGGGCGCTGGAAGTAATGGAAGAATATGCAGACTACTATCTGACTGAGAATGGCCTTTACTTCAGGATGTTTGGAGGGTCAAGAGCTCCTTCCCTGCTGCCCAAATACGCCACTGATTACATCATCCAAAAGGAGGCAGTTAGGCAAGTCTTCTTAGATGGCATAGGGAGCTTCTTGTTTGAGCATAAGAAGGCTGCCTACCCTCCTTTTCCCTTCAAGTTAGGAAGTTACAGATTCACCAGGGTGAAGAAAGCGGATGAATTTGTAGAAGGGTGATTCCATGAAGATGGGTAACACTTTTTGGCCAAATTTGGTGATGAAAACCTGATTTTTTACTCATGTGCTAGATAGAAGCCCTCAAAACGCATATATGCCATGTGAATTTTGACTTGTAGTAAAAAACCAAATTGTAGAATATTATGTTGGCTTCATAGTGATATTTTTTTTAAAATATTCCGATGTCATTTAATGTGTGAATTTTTGCATTTAATGAACTGTGTGACCTTAAAAATTTGAAGAAGCTAATAAGTGGCTCGTGTCCACGTAGAGTAATTCAATCTTGCATTAATAATTTAAAAAAAATAAATATATGAGCATGATCTACATAAAATGCAGTGTGATGTGCATATATATATTTTTTGTTAATTTTTTTTGCATTATACAATTATTTATTATTTTTCGAAAGTGACCACATTCGATTTCAGCATCGTTTTAAACACATATTTGTCCACGTAAAGGAATTTTTTCTATTTTTTGAAAAATTGAAAAACTAAAGATACCCTTTTGAAGAGGACACGTCGATATGTGATGTGTGCATTTTTAAGAATTTTTTGGCTATGTAGTTTTAACTCTGCGGATTTTTCTTTGAGCTGCTTTGAAGTTGCAGTGTGGTTTTCTAAGTATAAGTTTTAGAAGTAATTAAAAAATAAATATCATATGAATGCCAAAATGCGTGTATGATACCTCAATGGATAGAAGATTCGTTGGTGAATTTATCGGTATCAACTCCGCTCAGTTATGTGCTAGGAATGGCAGGGTATACACCTCTGCAAGGCACAGGAAATTTTCCATTTGTTTGAATGAGGGCTAAGTCTATTTTTTTAAGCCCTCGACCGACGTATGAACCTCGATCGAGGTATTTAAATACCTCGACCGAGTTTTTTTAAAGCCCGCAATACCTCGGTCGAGGTATCCTCGGTCGAGATATTAAGACCTCGGTCGAGGGCTTAACAAGCCGTCAACCGAGGTGCATTTTTCTGTTTTTTCCGAAATTCACTTGCCAAAAAGTGTTACCCAGGTCCGTGGATTCACCCAGAAGAGTTGGAAAGGTTTCATTTTGGCGAGATGCCTTTCCATAGAATTGACTCCCAAAATAAAGTAGCTGAGCATTTTAAAGAAAACAACGTACATTTTGAATACACCCACCATTGGGATAGGGAAGAATCTATTTTCCGAAGTGCATTAAACATAACAGCGTTGAGGAGAAGGTTTAAGAAGAAGATCACCACCAAAGGTGGGAAGGGAGATGAACAAGCAAAAGCTGAGGAAGAAGCCAAAAGAAGAAATGAGGAAGCCCAAAGGATGGCACAAGAAGCTGCAGGGTGGTTACAGGGAGAAGAAGAAGAAGAAAAAAGAAGAGCTACACAAGAGGCAGCTAGAAAACAAGAGGAAGACAGAATAAATGAAGAAGAAGAAAAGAAAAAGAAGCTTGATGAAGAGCTACAGAAACAAGAAGCAGAGAGGCTAAAGCTGACACAGACAAAGACATAACAATTAGCCTCTGACATAGCTAGAGGGCAGACCCAGGACATGGAGAACCCCAAGATTCAGGACCCAGAAGTACTTGCGGCCAGCACATCTGGACAATATGTGGTTCCTACACTGAAGCTGGTCCCCTTTGTACAAAAAAAAGGGGAAGAGATCCTTGATTTCAATACTGTTTTCTATGACAGGGCGACAAAGAGGATAGTGAAGAGAACAGAAAGGAAGATTGAAATGGGAGGTCTGCCTGAGAAAATGATAATGGACAAGATTATGACAGACGTGGAGAAATCCAAGAAGTCCTCTGCTCAATTGAAAGACACATTGAGGAAAGAGAGAGAGGAAAGCAATAGGCTAAAAAGGAAATATGAAGACATGAAAAAAGAAATGAGATCTTCAAAGGATGAACTGCAGCTCCTCCAAGCAGAGAAACAAGCTAGTGAAAGTGCACAAGGATTCCTGGAGAAAGTGCAGAAAGAATATCAAGAGCTAAAGATGGAAAAGGAACAGCTACTGGGAAAGGTAGAATATTTAGAGCAACGAAAGATCATCTTGGAGGCCAGTAAGATGCATGCCCAAGAACAGGAAAAGAAGCTTCAAGAGTAGGTCACTTCTCTAACAACTACTCTAGAAGAAGCAAGGGAGCAGCAGGTCAATCTACAACCCTTTAAGTAGCATGTGTTGGCCGAAAAGGCCAAGATGCTGCAACTACAGATTGCCATAGAAGAGGAAAGGCGTAAAGTGCTGCAGATAGATGGCCGATTGGATGAAATCTTGGAGACCTCCTCTTATTTCGTTGATAGATCTCAAGACGTCCTTGAAGTCCTGCCTGTGAGAATGGAAAGGCTGGAAAACAATGAAGAAAATCTAGCAGAACTGCCATCAAAGGATCAACAGGCCCTCAAGTGGGATTATGACTTACTAGAACTTGCTATAAATACCGCAGAGGATTTCAAGAAATCCGTTAAAAAGATGAAAGGAGCATGCACAGATTTTTTCAGAAGGCTCCTTATTACATACAACCGGTGCCAAGTAGAGGCCAAACGGAGGCTTGAGGTTTTCCCGGACCACAACTCATTTGTGGAGATGTTGCAGAAGAGATATCAGGAGGAGGAAGCGAAAGTACAACATATTAAATTCCTGGATGATCAGATCTTAAGGAATGAAGTAGATCATTCAGCCATCACTGTGCAGATTTTGGAAGATCAGCTTCGGTTGAGCATAGCCAGAATTGAGGCTATAAAGAACCAGGCTGCGAAGTTTGAGATCAACATTCAGTTTCTGGAACCTTGTGCCTTTGAAGGCATCACCTCTGAAGCTTTGGCGTGGAAGAAGTTTCTGGACACCCAAGTGGGACCGTCCTCGTAAAAGATTGGTCACTTTTGTAATTTGTAACGATTTTGTAAAAAACATTTGAGAAAAGTGAAACATTGTAGGTGAAGAGTTGGGAAGCCCAATGGTTACTTTGGGAAACCCAACAGTCTCACCCTTTTTGTATAAATGTAGAAGGCTTAGAAGGAATAGGGGCTTTTTCCTAGTTAGACCTGAAAAGCGATATTGTAAGAAGAACTACTTTTTTTTGCAATAAAGAGTAATTGTTTGCCTATTGGAGAAATATTGGTGGCACTTTCAAATGTTATGCTGTGGATGGCGGAAAGATGAACTATTTTGTTTTTCCAGCTTTTGTTCATTAACCATGAGATTGTTCTAACTCTTAGAACCTATGTTCTTGTTTAAATGATTTCTGGTTTATATTGTGGAATTACCACCATGAGTAATGTAGGCTATTCATAAAACAATTGGCTATCTGATTGTTGAAATATCTTTAATCGTTTGTGTGTTGTAGAAAGAAACATCAGCTACCTGTAATTTCTCTTTATAATGCATGCACAATATGCATTACTCATAATTAAGTTACAGTTTGCTCCCCAGGGATAGATAGATAGATAGTTAGTTTTATTTCATTACTGCATATGTGATTGAGATGCTTGTGAGTCCTAAGACGAGAGGTAAGAACCTGCGCATCACGTTGTGACTGCTCCTTGCATCCTTATCACCCTGCATGGTTAATTAGGCATGTGCATATCATACTTAAATTAAAATACAAAATGACACGGTGGACCGGGCCGCAACCGGTAAAGCATTTGTTTTTGTTACTTTGACCTCCGGTAGCCGGACCGCAAACCGGACGGATTCTCTATACCAAACAGTCACGGGCTAGTTGGGAACGTTGACTGGGGAGAATCCCTTGCTATTGTTGCCTGCGATTTTCCAGTCCTCAACAGTTCTGGTGCTAGAAGGAGGGCCGCCAGTTTATGGTTGGCCGTGGAAACTTATTTTCCAAACATTACCTCACCAACAAATGATTTGAAGCATTCGACCTAACCCAAGTACAGATATTTTTTGGTTCTACCTTTGAAGTAAGAAAGCTTGTTTTTCCCTTACATTGCTCTTTGCTTAGATTCTATTTCGATCACCTTGCTCATGGCTGGTGTAAATGTGAATCCACTGCCGGCTTGGAGAGCTAGATCACCTTTGAACCTCACACCTCCTTTGCATAACCTACCTCGTGCTTTTGAGAAGCTGCTGCCTAAGTTTGACACCGATGAGAGGACTACTGTAGATGACCACTTGCAAAGATTCTATTTAGCAGTAGAAGGGCTAAGGGCTGGGGAGTATGAGGATGTTGTCTGTAGATTGTTCCCTCACACCCTTAAAGGAGCAGCAACATCCTGGTATTTTGGTCTGTCTGCAAACTCTATTCCTGATTGGGACACTTTCGAAAGAATGTTCAGAAGTAAGTACCCAGCCCAAAAGACACATGCCTCACTAATGAAAGGTCTTGGTTTGTTAAGAAAAGAGAAGGATGAGAAGGTACATATTTTTACCCAGATATTTTCAACATACTTAAATAATTTTTTTGAAACCGACAGACCCTCAGACAAAGTCTTAATTGAATACTATACCTCATCCCTAGGACCTGAGCTAGCCATGTTTGCCAAAATGAAAGCCAAGCCTACGTTGGTAGAGACTTATGAAGAAGCAGAAAGGGTAGAGGCTGAAAAGGAAAGTATAGAAGACTATATTGAGCAACTAAGAGAAAAAACTACCAAGAGAAGAGCCTTATTGATGTCTAAACCTAAAGATGAACAATCACATGATTATCAGGGAATGCTAAAAATGATGCAGAATCTATCCAAGAGAATAATAGATCTGGAGCAAGAAAGGGAAATTCAGAAAGTTGACAAACCACACTACCCTAAAAGAGAGGATAGCAACCGGTTGAAAATACCTCTACCAAATTTAGCATCAATGAACCTAACAGAGGTGGGGGGGGGCGGGGGACAATTTCTGCACTTTTCATCAACAACCTCATTCTGAAAAGAAGTGTCCTCAATAGTTAAATTCGATGACATTGGTGATGAATAGGATGTTGGATTCTAAATTGACTAAAGACAGTGGTAAGGAAGAAGAGAAAGACCAGACCATAGAAAAACCGGATAATGATACCATTTTCCTATGGAATGGTGTCTCGCTTTTCAACACAGAAGAGAATGCTCTTAAAGTTGAATGCACACTTACAGCAACAAAAGATACAAACCTGACTACTAAAGACAATGCAATAATTTTGAAGATTAAAATATTGCAATCGAATGTCAAAAGACAGATAAATGCCAATATTGAAAATAAAACGCCTGAAGGCACTACTGTCAACCAGGAGATCGAGCCAATCAGTGAGCCTGTCAAACCTGTGGAAGAACAGGTAGGTGTTAATGAGGGAAACACTAAAGAAACTGGAGAGCTTAAAAATGATATACCTACGCAAAACCAACTAGGAGAAGAAGACATAGAACCAGGTTGGGAAGAAAAAGTTGACACCCCACCTTTTCTTCTGACCCTAGAAATGATGAATCATAATGTGCATAATTGCTTGGTAGATTCTGGATCAGTGGTGAATGTTATTCCACTGGAGTTTTGCAAAAATATTAATGGACAGCTAGAGTCCACACCTTGGGAAGTAACACAATTAGATAGCACATGTGTCAAAGTAGTGGGAGAAATGAAAAATTTTCTCATTCGCTTTGCTGCAAATAACAAGATATGTCAATTTATTGACATAC
>LPNX010870389.1:174125-224397 GCA_001517045.1 Pseudotsuga menziesii | reverse complement strand
TCAATAGGTTTTAAGATGAGACATTAAGTTTGGAAGTATGGACCAAGTGGGAGAATGTAAGCTCCCGCATGTGCATCCCTTCAGCTGCCGACGGTTCATCATTCGCGTCCATTCAGCGACTCCTCAAAACTGCCGATGATGCATTTGGTTTGGCAACCGTTTTCTTGTTGGGAGATTTTGGAGTGGTCCATCACCTAGATTTGTGGAATTTTTGACACATAGCCATCAGAAGCTTGATGGAAGCTCGGCTATTTAAAACCCTTGTTGGTCCCCAAGCTCACTATCTCAATCCCCTTCAGTTTTACACCATCAAGAAGGAGAAAGTAGAGCTTGGAAGCGCTGTACAGGAAGCTAAACCTTGTGGAATAGGGAAATCTTCTACAGCAAGTTTCAGTAGCATCAATGGCTGGAGGTATGATCTATTGGGAATTCCTATTTCGATTCTATTTTTAGAGTTTTATTCTGCATTTGTTCAGAATCGAAATTTTTGCTAACATATTCATCTCAAAGATCTCCTCAATCTCAATTAGTAAGGCAATTTCTATCTATATATATATTCTTGTCAATCTATCATCATTTCTTGTAGAGTTTACAATTAAATCAAATTAGGATCACCATAAGTAAGACAGGTTCCACATGTATGTATATATATATTCTTGTTAATCTACCACCATTTCTCGCACAGCTACTATAGCATATGGAAAGCCACGGATATTTGTAATGCTTTCGAATGGCAGGCTATGTTTATCTTACTTACAAACCCATCCATTTTTCCAAATTGACAATGTTTTCCTCAATCACAGGCCATCCATATCGAAGACTCCATCTGTGGACGTGATTCAAAATAGAGATGTTGTGGACATAATTCCTGGGAAAATTATTGGAACACCTCTATACTTCACCAATCCGTGCATGCTTTGTGCATGCCTTGTTAATTTATGAATTGAATATGATCATCTGATTTCATAAACATCAATTCAATGTAGCGAGCGAGAGTGTGATTCTCACGAGATATTGTGAGGTAACTTCCAAATTAAGTTTTTCATTAAATAAAAAGTAATTAAAAAAATTCGAAGTTAAAGTTATAAAATTTTAAAAATAAAATTAACATAAATTTATCTTAAAACTTAATTTATTAAGTATCTACATTATCAAGCATTTAATGATGATGATTAAAACTTAATTTATTAGGTATTTACATCATCAAGTGTTTAATGACAATGATGGTTAACCTCCACCAAACTTTGGTTTATCGGACCTAAAAAAATCAATTAATTAATTTGTTTTAAAATTGTATTCCTATTCTCAAAGACCTTGGTGAGAAGCCCTCCCTAGCTCACTATAATTTTGACAAGTTAAAAGGCTAGGAAGGTCGGTGTTTCAGCAAAGATTAAGAAACTGAAATCTAATGTGGATGTAGATAGGGCACTCTAAAAAAAAGTAATTTTCATCTTCAATATAATTCTTTTTTTATATTATAGTGTATAAAAAAAATTTAAATATATGAAAAATTCAAAACTAAAAAAATAAAAATTAATGATGATTATAAAACAACCGATTAATTCAAGTTTTGAATTTAAATTATATAGTAAATTTAATTAATCTTACAACTAATTATACTACCTTATAAGCTTTATCTAAACCTAAACCCAATAAGTTGCTCCTAACTTAACTTAACGATTAAAGGATTACAAAATTTTTAAATATTTAATATAAAATTTATGAAAATAAAAAATTGAAAAATACAATATTTATTTATTAATTTATTAATTTATTATTGTTAAATATTTTATATTTATATAATAAATAATAAAAATTTAAATATATGAAAAATTCAAAAATTCAAAAAATAAAAATTAATGATGATTATAAAACAACCCATTAATTCAGTGAATTTAATTAATCTTACAACTAATTATACTACCTTATAAGCTTTATCTAAACCTAAACCCAATAAGTTGTTCCTAACTTAACTTAACGATTCAAGGATTACAAAATTTTTAAATATTTAATATAAAATTTATGAAAATAAAAAATTGAAAAATACAATATTTATTTATTAATTTATTATTGTTAAATTTTTTTAATTTATATTATAAATAATATTTTTTTTAAATATCTTCTAGTAAATATTTTTTTTAAATAAATGTTTTTATTTATAATTTATTTATAATTTTTTTTATTAGAAAAAGTTATCTTAAAAAAAGAGATACTCTATACATAACCATTCTACCATATCTATACTATTTTAAATTAGAGATACACATTCTTTATTCTAAATGGTAGGTACAGCCTTTTTGATCCGTCGGACCTTAACTTGTGTGCATTAAAAGTTTGTGTTAAAAGAATGCGTTCAACAGGTTAATTAATGGAACAACATTAACAGAAATTAAATACTGAAAACAGATGGAAAACAAACTGATAAACAGATATAAAGAAGCACAGAATCAAAGCGTCACAAACAGAAGTTGATAACGGAGTTCACCCCCTCCACTGGGCTACGTCTCCGGGTCCCTCTCCAATGGGTATCGATCCAATTTTTTTTTTTTTTAAATGGTACAAAATGGTTCTGGAAACAACTTCAGCAACTGCAAATAGAATGCTGTACAAAATCTTTAAGACCTCTCTTCTAGAAATTACATTTAGCCTTCAAAAGGCAAAGAAAGCTAAAATATAACAGAGAAAGTCGACTTCCACAGCATTTCAACACTTCACGGAAAATTCTCCAAGCTTCTCATAACAGAGAAATGATGCACTGCCTTCTAAATGAGCTGAATCCTCTCTCCCCTTCACTATGGCTAGAATCCCCTATTTAAGCATTTAGTGGGAGGGATAAGTAACCGATTCGATTCCATCATCTCAGCTGTTATCTTTTTTATTATTGTTACAACCATACGCTAAGCTGAACCATGCAATTCGGCCAAGTCACTGCACAAGCATTATGTTACCACGACGTTACATATCCCCGAAACGTTGCAACTAACTCCACGCACATGTTGACTCACAACACATTGCAATGACCGTTACGCACATATGTTGCACCATACCATAGCGTCACACGTAACGTAACCATTTGATGTCACCACTAACTTCGCAGTGTCGCAGCAAGTGCGATAAGTATGTCGCAGCTAAGTCTGTCACAGCAGGTGATAAGTATGTCATAGCTAAGTCTGTCACAACAAGTGATAAGTCTGTCGCAGCTAAGTCTGTCACAGCAAGTGATAAGTCTGTTGCAGCTAAGCCTGTCGCAGCAAGTGCGCTAAGTCTGTCACAGCTAAGTCTGTCACAGCAAGTGATAAGTCTGTCACAGCAGTGTGATATGTCACCACTATGTTTAGCATATGTGTGGAACATACATGTGTTATGTTCTTTGAACCATAGATATTGTACCATATTGGATCAGTGTAAATTAAAGATGAATAATCCTTCGGATCATTCCTCCCCATTGGAGAGATTTTAGACCACCAAAAACCCTGAATTATTCTGCAAGTAAGTGAGGGTATAGCTCCCTCACTTTTCCAATATCCATCCATCTTGCTTTGCTAGGATGCATTCCCTTAAGCTCCACTCAGAGGTACTCAGCATTCCCCCTTCATGAAGTCCTTACATTTATGTCAATAATAACATCATCCTGTAACTCATTCATATATTCAGGTGCCATATCATCAACTGAAGGAATCTGCATGATAATTTCCTCATCCATGATCATAGGAGGCTCATACAATTTAAGATTTTCAACATTGACAACTGAATAAATTTGCATGTATGGAGGTAAATTCAAGCGAAAAGCATTAGTACCGATCTTTTCCAGGATCTCAAAAGGACCATACCGAATAGGTTTAAGCTTTTTACCTTCACCTTTCATCCTTTCTTTGGTGATATGTAACCAAACTCTGTCACCAACCTGAAATTGATGATCAACTTGATGCTTGTCATGCCTGGCTTTGTACTTTTCCTGGCTCTTCTCCAAATGTTCTTGAACTGCCTGCTGTACTGCTTGGAGTCTCTAAATGAACCTTAGCGCTTTATCTGCATCATGATGTCCATCCACTGCATCTTAGCCAAAAGAGAAGTCCATCGGTGTTTTTGGCAGATAACCAAAACAAGTTTCAAAAGGAGATTTTTTCGTGGAAGAATGAACAGCATGATTGTAGGCATGTTGTATATACTGCAACTGCTCATCCCAGAGTTTAGGATGCTTACTACAATATCCTCTAAGTAGTTGAACCACTGTCCTGTTTACTACCTTTGTTTGCCCATCGGTCTGTGGATGAAAAGCTGTACTTTTCTTCAATTTAGTGTCCATAAGCTCCCATAAAGTTGACCAAAATTTTCCCAAGAACCGGGAATCCCGATCAGATACAATAGACAGGGGTAGCCCAAAATATACCCAAACATTCTGAAAGAATAGATGAGCGGTTTGTTCAATAGTGATCTGTTTGTTACATGGCATTAAGATACACATTTTGCTGAATCTATCCACAATAACATATAGATAATCATGCCCTTTTCTAGACATAGGTAGTCCTCCTACAAAGTCCATAGAAATGCTTTCCCAAGGACGAGAAGAAACTGGAAGAGGTGTGTACAAACCCAATTTCCTATTACTAGGCTTACTCATTGCACACATAACATAGCCTCTTATGTATTTAGCTATAGTTTCTTGCATCTGAGGCCAATAACAATGATTCTGCAATACAGACAATGTTTTACTTACTCCAAAATGTCCTGCAATCAATGAACTATGTGCCTCTCGGATCACATGCACTCTTTCTTTCTCTGGAATACAGAGTTTTCCGAGATGATACAAGAGCTGATCATGCACAAAATAGTTCTCTTCCTGTTTACCATGGGTTAATGATGCATATACTTTCTTAAAATCTTTATCTTCTGCATACTATTCAATGTAACTTTCATTTGTTAATGAACTGTTCTGAAGAATGATTGAAGCATTCATAGGTGGCCTTGATAACATGTCTGCTACCTTGTTATGAATTCCCTTTTTGTACTTAATTACGAGATGAAACTATTGTAAGAATCCCATCCATCTTAAATGCCTACTTTGTTGTACTTTAGTTTGAGATTGTAAATATTGAAGTGGCTGATGATTAGTATGTATGACTATTTCTTTTCCCATGATATAATGTTTCCACTTCTTCACACTCTATTCCAAAGCATACAACTCTTTGTGATAAGTCGGATAGTTACTTACCGCAGTAGAGAATCTCTCTGAATGGTAACAGACTGGCTTCCTTCCTTGCATCAAAACTGCTCCCATGGCAAACCCGCTAGCATCAATTTCGATCTCAAATGGCTGCTACAAATTTGGCAACGTTAGAACTGGTGCTGTGCTAATCTTTTCCTTCAAGGTGTCGAAGGCTCTCTTATGCTTGCCTCCCCACTGGAAAATTTCCTTAACACTTGTCAATGCATGTAATGGAGCAGGAATGGAAGAAAATCTAGAAATGAACTTCCTCCAATATTGAACCACACCCAGAAAAATTCTGATTTCAGTAATGGTGTTAGGCCGTGGCCAGTTTACAATGACAGCAACCTTGGCTGGGTCCACTCGCAGGTGGCCTCCACCAATAATATGGTCTAGATATACTAAAGAAGTTTTAGCAAATTCACATTTGGACATCTTTACATAAAGCTTCTCCCTCTTTATTACATCTAAAACTTTCTTCACATGTACAATATGCTCTTCCCAGGTTTTGCTAAACACTAGGATATCATCCAAGTATACAATTACAAAATCATCAATGAATGGTCGGAAGACATCATTCATGACCCGCATGAAAGTAGCAGGTGCGTTATAGAGTCCGAAAGGCATCACAAGCCATTCATACAAACCCTGTTTTGTTTTAAATGTTGTTTTCTAGGCATCATTTTCAGCAACCCGGATTTGATGATACCCACTACGCAGATCCAATTTTGTAAAATAAGTTGCATGTTTCAACTGATCAAGAAAATCATCAATGCAAGGAAGAGGATACCTGTTTTTAATGATGATTTTGTTAAGGGTGCTGTAGTCGATACACATTCTCCACAACCCATCCTTCTTTGGAACCAAGACTATAGGAGAGCCACAAGGAGAAGTGCTGGGCCGGATGACCCCCTTCTCAATCAGCTCCTGAACCTGCTTCTTGATTTCCTCATTCTGCATTACAGACATCTGGTACATGGCTATGTTCGGGAGCGACACATCCTGCTGTAAATGTATCTCATGCTGAATCTCTCTCTTTGGTGGTAACCTTTTCGGATCTTGAAACAAATCATTTTACTCAGAAATGATTTCAATCAGTTCAGATTGATGCCTAGGGTCACACTCTTCAAAAGATTTAGAGATCTCATCATTTTTCATCTTAACCATCATTAACACAAAATTCTTACTAGCATTCACCAACCTCTTCATTTGTCCTATAGAGACTATGGCTAGATTGGTTTTTGTCTTATGTGCTCATACAATATACTCGACACCATCTTTAAAAAGATGATACTTATTCTGCTCTCTATAAAAGACTGCTTTCCGGTCATACAAATATGGACTCCCAAGTACAATTCCACAAATGTCAAGTGGTACTACATCTATTTCTACCCCATCCATAAACCTTTTAGTGATTGCAAATTTTAATACACATTTCTTTGTAACTTGTAATTGTGTATCATTAGTAACCCAACCAAGAGGATAGGGTTTTTCATGAGGCATAGTAATAAATGCAATTTCTTAACCACTTCTTCTGATATCATATTTACTTGTGAACCACTATCAAACAATGTATCAATCTTTGTGTGATTTGCAATGACAAGAACATGAAACAGTGCACTTCTATCTTTATCATTTTTCTTAGAAGTAGATGGAAGATTTGTACTTGCACTAGAACTTGATTTTGCATCAATGGGAAGTGAGATACTTTTATTCTTACCCTGGATTCCGACAGCTGTAACCTTTGTTTCATCACCCGAGTCAGATCCTAAGTCTTAAATAACTGCTGCAGTAGCTTTTGCTTTGCCTTTATCCTTGTTTCCTCTGAACTTCTTTGGCATTAACTCCGGACGAAGTTTCCAACACTTAGAGACATCATGTCCCTTCTGACAATGCAAACATGTAGGCTTTTCACCCTCTTTCTTAACAGTAGCCATCTTCTTTTTCCCCTTATCTTGACCTTTCGATTTGCTGTCAAATTTAAATGATTTCTTCACAAAAGTATCATTAGCATGCTTACCCCTGGCTTCTAAATGTGTAGCTTGAACACATACACCATCCAAATTACTGGGGTTAAACATCAACAAAGTATGTCTCAAATAAGAATGCATGCCACCAATGTACTTAAGAAGAGTTTCCTGTGTATCTAACGCAACATTAAATGCAATATCCCTCTTTCTGAATTCATGAGTATAATCTTGAATGCTTTGTCCTTTAGCTTGTCTAAACATTTGCCAACCCATGGTTAATTGTTGGATATGGCCTAAAGGATAAAATTGCTTCTTTAATACTTCAATGAATTCATTCCAAACTAAAATAATTTTACCATTATTTTGAAGATCTTGCTGAATCTTGCTCTCCCACCAAGTAAGAGCCATTCCACTCATTCTCAAAGTGGCCAATTGAATCCTGGAAGGGTCATCATTAATGCCCTACACCCTGCAATATACTTCAAGCTGCTTGATCCAATTTTCTAACTTTTCAGCATCTAAATCTCCATTATAAATTGGTAACTCAAACTTAACATCCAATTTGAAATAAGGCATATTAGAATTTGCATTAGCATTATGTGAATGAGAAGCATGAGAAGAAGAGAAAGTTTGAGTAGTATTAAGAGGATCACCATCACCTCCTACTCCTTTACCCTTTTCTTCCTTCTTCACTTCTGCATCTTTGGATGAAGACCCTTCTTCTTTCTTCTTCCTTTCTGCTCGCTCATCGCGTAGAATTTCCATCGTGGATTTCATGCTCATAAAAGCCTCTAAAAACTCAGATTCAGAAATAATATTTTTTTCCCGTTCTGTATGTCCTTCTTCTTCCCCTCGTGGAGAAGACATGGTTCTTGAGAATGTTCTCCTTGAGCCAATCTCAGGATATTCTTCAACTAATTCTCCTTCACCACGCTTTAACCTAGATCTGGTAAGCATTCACAAACTTGCACAAGTAGTCAACTAGCTCTGATACCATAACATGATCCGTCGGACCTCAACTTGTGTGCATTAAAAGTTTGTGTTAAAAGAATGCGTTCAGTAGGTTAATTAATGGAACAGCATTAACAAAAATTAAATACTGAAAACAGATGGAAAACAAACTGATAAACATATATAAAGAAGCATAGAATCAGAGCTTCACAAACAGAAGTTGATAATGGAGTTCACCCCCTCCACTGGGCTATGTCTCCGGGTCCCTCTCCAATGGGTACCGATCCAATTATTTTTTTTTTAAAATGGTACAAAATGGTTCTGGAAACAACTTCAGCAACTGTAAACAGAATGCTGTACAAAATCTTTAAGACCTCTCTTCTAGAAATTACATTTAGCCTTCAAAAGGCAAAAAAAGCTAAAATATAACAAAGAAAGTCAACTTCCACAGCATTTCAACACTTTACAACAAATTCTCCAAGCTTCTCATAACAGAGAAATGATGCACTGCCTTCTAAACGAGCTGAATCCTCTCTCCCCTTCACTGCGGCCAGAATCCCCTATTTAAGCATTTAACGGGAGGGATAAGTAACCGATTCGATTCCATCATATCAGCTGTTATCTTTTTTATTATTGTTAGAACCATACGCTAAGCTAAACCATGCAATTCGACCAAGTCATTGCACAAGCATTATGTTACCACGAAGTTCCATATGCCCGAAATGTTGCAACTAACTCCACGCACATGTTGACTCACAACACGTTGCAATGACCGATATGCACATATGTTGCACCATACCATAGCGTCACACGTAACATAACCGTTTGATGTCACCACTAACTTCACGATGTCACAGCAAGTGCGATAAGTATGTCGCAACTAAGTCTGTCACAGCAAGTGATAAGTCTGTCGCAGCTAAGTCTGTCACAGCAAGTGATAAGTTTGGCATAGCAAGTGATAAGTCTATCGTAGCTAAGTCTGTCACAGCAAGTGATAAGTCTGTTGTAGCTAAGTCTGTCACAACAAGTGATAAGTCTGTCGCAGCTAAGTCTGTCGCAGCAAGTGCGATAAGTATGTCGCAGCTAAGTCTGTCATAGCAAGTGATAAATCTGTCACAGCTAAGTCTGTCACAGCAAGTGATAAGTCTGTCACAGCAGTGTGATATGTCACCACTATGTTTAGCATATCTGTGGAACATACATGTGTTATGTTCTTTGAACCATAGATTAATAACTATTGTACCATATTGGATTAGTGTAAATTAAAGATGAATAATCCTCCAGATCACTTTTATTCTCGATGCACTAACATTTGGATTAATTTGCATTCCACCATATCTATACCATTTTAAATTAGAGATACACATTCTTTATTCTGAATTGTAGGTACACCTTTTTATTCTCGATGCACTAGCATTTGGATTAATTTACATGAGTAATGCCTTTACATGATGAGAGGTAACATAAGTGTTCTTTGTTTATCAAAAGATGATTTGTATTTTTGGGTTCTATACACCAAGAAACAATTGCGTCCATGCCGTGTATGGCATGAGCACTCCTCATGGGTTGTTTTAATATCTTGAATGGTTGCATTTCGTTATTGTTTCGTTTATTAGTAAGTAACGTGGAATATAATAGTTCATGGGTGTAAACCTCTAATTGATATTGTGCTGTAGATTTGACTTATTGACAGGGTATGAGATTACATAGTTGACTTAGGGGACCATGTATTTATTTTAGAGTGGTCGAGGCCACGCTTAAAGCATGAGTGAAGACACGAGGGTCTCACGACTTTGCTGTAGTGAGTGTATTTGATTATGATAGCCTACATACTCTCTGTGTATAGCGTGGCCTTGATTAAATGTAAATGACTCCACAGGATTCAAATCCTGGTCGTGGTTGATGCAATGGGTTGTATTTTAAGGGTGGACGTGATTTGGGGCTTAGATGCCCACATGATTCGATTCTTTCCCTCTCTTGTATATAAATGTAATTACATGGTTTAAAAATTATATGGATCGAATGCATGGTTACGTAAGTGATTATTGTGTATGAATTTATATTGTGGTTTTTATTATGGCTTACGACTTGGGTTTGGATACCCACAGGGGTTGATATTGCGACCTGTGATAGCTTAAGTGTTTTAGTTTAATTTAATGGAAATTTATTTGGTTACTTGTTATGTGATGGCTGTGAGTAAAGTTAGATGGGACTTGAATGATTTAAGCACATGATTTGATTATGTAGATATATAATGTTAGGACTGTGGATTTTAATTAGGAAATGGAACTTGATTTTAGAACAAAGAATGGTCATGATACTTACTCTATTCATTTTCTTATGATGAGGTTATTTTTAATGGAAATGATTTCGTAGTTAGAATGTATTTAAATATACAGACCTTGAAAGGTCTTGCTAGTTTTTATCTTGGATTTTAATATGAAATGGTTATAAATTGTGCATAAGATATAATAATTGTATTTATGTCTTATATTTGTTCATATATATATTTATTTATATATTAGTTTAGTTGTAGATAGTATATTAGGTTAACTAGATTGTAAGCTTATACTTATATATCTATATAATTCTTACTTCTGCTCTAGTCTATTTAAATCTAAAGCATGCATTTGCTGACAAATGGAATATGTTAGTAGAGTATAAAGGCCGAAAAAGCTGAGAGGTAATATATCTAAAATAAAATCTAGTTTGTATTTAACCCAATTTCAATAGTAAAAATAATACAGGAATTAAAACTAGGGTGCAAAAACCTTGATAAACATTTATAAATTAATTAAAATTGCAGAACTAAACTGGTGAATAAACCTTGGATAGGTCTGGTATAGAAAATAACTTACAACCTAGGGTTATAATTTAAGAATGCAAACCCTAGCAGATTTTAAACAGAGAAACTAATACATAGGGTTAGGAAATGCAATGTAATAATTTTCCTAATATAGCCAACATTTATTATAGGAAAATGGAATAGGTACTCTACCTGTAACTTGAAGCTCTTTTAATGGCTAAACTTGCACACTCAAATAACCAGCATTAACAATTCAAAGGCATATTTGACCTCTTTTTTTGATGACCAAGTCACTTGGGAACTACCACGTTCGACCCAACCATGACCCGAAACTGTTCTTGGTTTAAATCTGGATCCCCTCAAGATGGAATCCAACATGCAAGTATCTTAGAGCTCCTAAGGTGGGGTTTCCTATCTAGTATTTCACGTCTGGATCAGTTCTCCTTTTTCCTTCTAGGAAAATGTTCTCCAAGAATTTACTTAAGAGAAAAATAGGTAGAAAATGACTCCTCCAAATGATAGATCATAACCCCAATCCTTTATTTGGCTTGAGACTTTATAGACAGACTTTTCAATCAAAGGGACAGTTAAATCAAGAAACCTTGGTTTCTTGATTTAACCATTTTCAATTAATTTGAATAATTTTTAATACTTTAACTTAGGAACTTTCAACTAGTTCCTAATTAGAATTTTCTATGTATTGAACTATTTATTATATTTAAATAATAAATAATAATGGATGGAGCTTTTCTTTCTTTCTTTCATCATTAATATTATTACTATATTTATTCTTATACATACCATGTATAAAATACATAATAATATAACATTTGTTAAAATTTGTTTTTTTGGCATCATATACCATGATCCCTGGACTTAATGGCACTTCTTCATTAAGTTCAAATAGGTAGATGGTTAGGTATACTAGGCTAGGAAACTTTAAACATCCTTGCATGTTGGATTTCCCTCATATAACATGGTAGTTCTTCAGTACTTGATGAGAATACAGAAATTCAAAATTTCATTTAATCACTTATAAATAAGTCTGATGAGATCAATATTTTTCTTGAGTCATTTTCACTCGAAAGTTATTAAATTCTTTTCAATAACCCCTGGCGCTTACCAGAGCCCATATTCAATGCTTTAACAAGGATTTACAAACTTAGTGCAATTCCAATGCTCTTTCCTCAACACTAATGCTAGGATGTACTTGTACGATACACCTACGGACACAATGGCCAAGGATCCGATGCTCCAGACCTTATGCTCAACATCAACATGGAAGGTTCTAGGGATTATTCCCAACACTTCCAAATCTTATCTTTTCATGTGTTCCAGAGCTTCTTCCTCAACACAAATGTAAGTATTCATGTGCTCCAGAGCTCCTCGCTCAACATGAAACATTAATTATCCATGTGCTCCATATCTCCTCACTTAACACAAAACATTAATCACCCATGTGCTCCGGAGCTCTTCTCTCAATATAAAACATTAATTATCCATGTGCTCCAGATCTCCCTGCTCAACAAAAAACATCTCATCAATCATGTGCTTCAGGGTCCACGCACAACACAAACAAGCACACACACACACACACACACACACACACACACACACACACATATATATCATCAATAGTTGGCTTACGCCCGATATATAAAAAAAATCATCATGTTCATATGAAGCGGGGTCTTTGACCCAATATATCAAAATAAAATATCAAGACAACATCATAATCAATAGGCTCATGCCTATATGTGTTAGGTCCAAAATTCAGGATATTACATCCCTCCTCGCTTAGAACAACACCATCCCTGGTGTTCTAGGGACTCGGAATGACATCATGAAACAAGGCGGGGTAAGCCTTTCTCATGGTGGCTTCATTCTCCCAAGTAGCGTCATCAGCCTCAAAGTGCTTCAATTGCACTTTCAACTAGACTATGGTGCACTTCTAGTGTTGCACCTCTCTCTTGTCTAGTATATGAATAGGCTTAGGGGAAAACTCCCCTTTAGGTTCCACCTGTAATAAGGACCAATCAACTACATGTTTAGTATCATAAACATATTTCTTTAACAAAGATGCATGGAAAACATTATAGACTCTTACATGCATAGGTAACGCTAGCTCATATGCCACTATCCCTTTCTTGGCAGTATTTCAAATTGTCCAAAAAATCTAGGTGCTAACTTACCACACCTACCCAAGCTTACCACACCTACCCAAGCTCAACAAGCTTCATTTTGTTTTTACTTTCAAGTAAACGTGATCACCTATTTGAAAGTATTTATCTTCTCTTTTTTGATCCGCGTAAGTTTTCTGGTAGTCTTGTGCTTCTTTAAGTTTCACCTGGACCTTGGTAACCAATTGTTCCAAGTCCATCAATAAATCAAGCCCTAACATAAGCTAATCCACCGGGCTATCCCAAGTAACCGATGTTCTACACTTCCGTCCATAGAGTACCTCAAAGGGACTCATCTTGGTGGAATTCTGATAACCTTTGTTATACGCAAGCTCTGCGAGATACAGGTAATCCTCCCACTTCATGGGGTTTTTCATGACATACATTCTAATCATGTCCTCAACAATCTGGTTTACTCTTTCTGTCTGCCCATCTGTCTGCGGGTGATATGCAGTGCTAAAGTTCAACTGTGTCTCCAATCCAAAGAATAAGTATCTCCAAAAGTTTCATGTAAACTTATCATCTCGATCCAAGATGATTGCCTTGGGTATTCCATGCAATCTAAATATCTCATTCAAGAATATATCAACAATTTTCACTGTGTTGTAGGTCAACTTCATAGGAATGAAGTGTGTTGCTTTCGACAACTTGTCGATGACTACAAAAATAGAGTCATTTTGATTCTTACTTTTCGGTAAACCGATGATGAAATCCATACTAATTACCTCCCACTTCCATTATAGAATGGGTAACGGCTGCAACAATCCTAAAGGATGCTGATGCTCAAATTTGACTAGTTGACATTCCTGACATTTTGCGATAAACATCGAAATGTAGGCCTTTAAATTAGGCCAGAAAAAATGTTTCTTGACAGCAGATATCATCTTTTGATATCTCAGGTTCCCTGAGTAGGGTTCCCGATGAAATTTTGTGAGGATGCTGGACCAAATGTCCCCTCCTTCTGGAGCATACAATCGATCCTTGGACCATAGCAATCCGGATTCATCTACCTTGTATTCTTTTTGTTGTTGAAACAACCTATCCTCTTGGACTTTCTTAAGGATTTCCACATAGAAAGGGTCAACTCTGTTGGCCACTCTAATCCTCTCATGCAAATCTGTATCAGTTTGACCCAAAGTCACCACATATATCATATGAGTCCATCGGTTCAAAGCATCAGAAACCTTGTTCTCTTTGCCCTTAATATGCTTTAGCTTGAAATGGTACTCACTAAAGAAATCCAACCACCGGTCTTGCCTTACATTCAGATCCGGTTGACCGAATAAATATTTCAGACTCATATTGTCTGTCTTCAAAAGTAATTTCCTTCCCATGAGGTAGTGCCTCCACATCTTCAAAGCGTGGATGATGGACGCTAACTTAAGATCGTGCGTAGGGTAGTTTTTCTCATGCACTTTTAACTTCCGTGATTCATAATAGATAGCATGATCATTCTATAGGAGGAATCCTCCAAGTCCTTCCTTACTTGCATCCGTGCAAACAACGAAATCCCCATCGGGATCCGCAATTCGTAACACTGGTGTGGTCATCAAAAGTTTCTTAAGCTTTTGAAAACTTTCTTCACACTTAGCAGTCCATAAGGACTTACTTGATTTCTTTTGCAAAGTGGTCATGGGGCAAGCGATTCGAGAGAAGTTCTTAATGAAATTTCGATAATATCCAGCTAATCCCAAAAAGGACCTAATGTCAGTGACACTAGTAGGGGCAGTCCACTCCTTGATGGCTTTAATATTTTTTGGGTCCACAGCTATCCCTGTCTCAGAGATAATGTTCCCTAAGTAATGTATTTGTGGTTTGTAAAAATCACATTTACTAAACATAGCGTAAAGCTGGTGTTATCTCAACACTTGTAGTATTATGTGAAGGTGTTCTTCATGTTCTTATTTATTCTTGGAATAAACTAGTATGTCATCTATAAAGACCATTACAAACTCATCCAGATATCTACTGAGTACGTTGTTCATCATATACATAAAGTTCGTGGGTGCATTGTTCAACCCGAATGGCATCACTACAAACTCGTAATGCCTGTACCTTGTACGAAAGGCGGTTTTTTGAATATCCTCACCATGAATTGGTACATGATGGTACCCAGATCGCAGGTCAATATTTGAAAATATTCTGTCTCCTCCCACCTGATCGAACAAGTCATCGATCCTAGGGAGTGGATAATGGTTCTTAATAGTCATTTTGTTCAACTGACGGTAATTGATGCACATATACATTGTACTGTATTTCTTCTTTATGTACAGTATCGGTGA
Source organism: Pseudotsuga menziesii (assembly GCA_001517045.1). Lineage (NCBI taxonomy): Eukaryota > Viridiplantae > Streptophyta > Pinopsida > Pinales > Pinaceae > Pseudotsuga > Pseudotsuga menziesii. The sequence continues at coordinate 209,002 of LPNX010870389.1, read as the reverse complement.
TCCCCAAGGAGACACACTGGGTCGGATATACCATTTCTCTATTAACTCATGCAACTGTAGTTTGAGTTCCACCAAGTGAGGTGCAGTCATTGGGTAAGGGGATTTGGAAGCCATAACTGATCCTAGGGTCAGTTCGATGGGAAAAGTCTAGGTCTTGTTTCAGAGGTAATCCTGGGATTTCCTCAGAAAACACATCCTTGAATTCTTCAAGAACAAGGAAGTCTTCTATGCAATGTTCTCTTTCAGAATCTATGTCTTGGATGTTTATTGCAAACAAATTGCATCCTTTATTGACACATTTCTTTGCTTGTAAGGTAGATATTTTCCTTACAAAAACTTTCTTTGGAATGCCTTGAACCTTTACTTGGTTCCCTTGGCTATCTGTACACAATATTGACTTTTGTAATCAATCGAGCATGACATGGTGCTGCTCCAACCAGTGCATGCTGATAAGTATATCGTACGATCCTATGGGTGGGATGTTCAGGTTTAATTTTGTTGAAAAACCATTCAGGTTTACCTCACATTCTTTAACTATTTCTGAAACTTTTTTTTTCGTACCTGTGGCTAACTGCACCAGCCAAGGTTTATCATACTTTAATTTTCCTAGTTTGCGTTCATAAACAATTTTAGGTGAAACATAGCTCCGGAAAGCACCAAGATCAATAAGTGTTGAAATAGAAGTGTTCAAGATCATACCTTCTATCTCAACCATTGTAGCTTGATGATCTTCCTGTTGGCCATCTAATGCTGCATAAATATGCGGTGTTCTAGCTATGTCGTCAATAGTTGGTTCTTCTTGTAAGTTGTGCAAGACCCTACTGGTCTTATTCTTACAATCTTGGGCATAATGAGTCCCGTTGCATTTCCAGCACTTGATCTATAGCAGGGTAGCATTGGCTCCACTTGCTACTGGATTGTTAACATTATGAGATGGTACATAAGGCTTCATACCATATTTATTGAAATTCTTTTTTTATGGAAAGTTGTTATTCTTCTTTCTGTATGGATGTGGGTTAAGCCTAGGTTTGCGGTTATCAGAAAAGTTCTTAGACTTGTCTTGACTTTGGTTCATGTTATCCTACCTTATCTGTCCATGCTCATAATAGAGCCTTGCTTTGTGTAGTGTGGTATCCAAAATTTTTGGCATGTCGAACTCAATCCTTTCCCGAAAATTGGGAGGAAGACATCCTAAAAACTGTTGGATCTTTACCTTTTCATCCCTAATGTATGGTACATAATGTAATAGATCTAGAAATATATTAATAAAAGCGTCAATAGTCATGGATCCCATACATAGATCGTGAAAATATTTCACTTTTCTGTCGAAGAACCTTTTCGACATATATTTCTCTTAGAATAGTTTTCGAAAGTTATCCTAACGTATTTCTCTTAGCTCATATTTCTTGGTGTGTTTTAAATCTCTCCACGACCTTTTTGCATTTCCATTCAAGTTATAGATGGTAAGCCGAGCCTTCATCTCACTTGATTAGTTATGAACCTAGAAATATTTTCTCATACCCAGCAGCCACTCTTCAGCCTTCTCCCCAGTGTTTACTTCATCTTCATAGGTCGGGGCTCTTATTTTTCTAAACTCCCCTTAAAGACTTTCATTGATTCTTTGTTTCTTTCTTCAAGGACAAAGAGAGTCATCATCGGAAGGACTGTGATGATCTCCTTTCTGTGCTTTAGGGGTACATTCCTGTTTTTCTTCTTCTCTTAGGTTTCTCGCCCATTTATGGTAAGGTTCTCTTTGAAGCTGTTTGTGGACTGAGTAGGTTTACCCTGCGGGATTCCTCTTGTCATATTTCTCAGTAATGCTTCATTTATAGCTTATTGTTCTTTCCTTTCGTTCAGACTATCTTCTTCGAGACTTCACAATTCTACTTGAAGATTGTTTATAGTCTTCAAAATATCAGAATTCAGCTCCACCACCAGTTTTGCTTCTGGGGTGGGGGTGTTCACCTTTCCTTGCTGGCTGTTATCTTCCTCAGTATTCATAAACTGAACTGTTCAGTAAAAGTTTCCTGAAATTTCAAAAATTTTAAATAACAAGAAATTTTTTTGTTAGTAACAAGTTTAATAACATACTTTATTTTCATTGTGGTAAATTCTTGGTGCACCCATAGGTCTCTTAGTATTGAAACTGTCTCTGATACCACTTGTAATGTCCCCAAAAATTGAAAAAAAAAAAATTAGGCCAGTAAAAGCTACCTAAACGGAACATTATTCAACTTGCGGAATATAACGTACACTAGTTGTACCGCTGTTTGGTCATAAGTTGTTCTTACATTCTATCATCTTAATTTTAGTTATACTTATTATTGTGTTTTAATTAAGATGTCGTAATGCTGATTGGTACATTGTTCTTATGGTAATACATTGTTGTGTTTGTGTCATTACTTGATTTCATACTTTGTTCATTTCTGCACATGTTTACTTCTTATTTATGAAGTCCTAACTTCACTTCGTTTTTTGAAACAAAGTGGGTGGAGTGGCGGGACTCTTTCTCCCATGTGAAATTACTGAGAGGTAAAGTGTTCACTTTCCTAGAAGGTGTTACAACTAATTTTACCACACATGGTTGATCACATATTTATGTCCTTCTCTATCCCTCTGTAGACTCTTTAGACCCCATGGACTGATATTATACTTTGATGTTACCAAGTTCATCCGTAAAAACACCTGTTTATTGGTGTACACGACTTTTAATCCCATACTCGTGTGTATATGCTGATTTTGACCTCAAACCCGTGTACATTGGGATGTGTGCATAAATCCAAATATTTTTGGAGTTTTCCTTCATGTGTGTTTGAACCAATTGACTCTTGGCATTCCATATGCCTCAATATTGCTTGGATTTGACCTTCCATTACCCCTTTGGAGTGATATATAAGGAACTCCTTGGATATATTGAAAAAGGGGGGAATTGAAGAACAAAGAAATTATAGTCCATTGTTGTCATAGCTTGCATATATTTGAGTCTGCATCCCTTTGTCCCTTTGAGCACTTTGTGTTCTTACCAAGCTTTCCTTTTCTTGTGAGCTTGCCATCAAGAGATGAAGGATTGAGGTGGTGGAGGCCCAGGTGGAGGACTCAGTTTCTCCGATTTGCAGACGTGCTGACAGAGGTTGTCACTTGTGTAATCTATGATTTGATTAATAGAAATATCTTTTCCTATCCAATAATGTGCATTTGAATGAATATTTAATCCATGGATATGTTTAATTGCTTATACGTTGTTGATTATATATGAGAGTAGATCTAACACCATATTATATAGCATGCTTGTCTTATTTACGATTGTTGAGAGCAAATTTCTAGCGCAAGCAGGATTGGAAAAAGCTCAACGAGGATCTACTTCAACCATCCGGAATAAGGCATGATTTGAGATCCTTTAGTGTTAGATGTTTGGTTTCTCTTGCATATGGGAAAGGATTGATTTCTTAGGTCTAGGTGTTTGTTTTGGTACACCCCAAGCCATAGGAAGTTTCTCTCTGTAATAGAATTGGCGACCATACTGGGGAGGTTCCTAGTTGTTTTTCTTTGGGTATTTTCGATATTTATTGTACTTGAATTGCTTTTATTTCTCTTTTTTTGTGTCGAGTCTGGGGGCATGTTTTCCCAATAGGGTCCTGAAGGAGTAAATTTTGTCTTGGCTTGTCTGTTTTCCTTATTTTTCTTCATTTTTCCTCTTGTACATGGGTTTAGATTTCACAAATGTGTATACAGGCGGGTTTTCCTTGAATAGTCGCGTATGTACACTAGTTTATTGAGAACAGTCGCGTATGCCTTGACTTTTAGCCTTATTGGGACGATTAAGTGTTTCTAGGTGACTTTGGATGATTGCTGAGTCTTCTTGGATGCTTTTGAAGTCTGTATACACCCTCTATATCTGACTATAGACTGTTTTTAGTTTGATTTTTAAAAATGTTCTTGTCATTCATTTTCTACTTTTTGTTTTGAGATTAGTGCATTAGGTCTCTTTTACCTTGGTGCTTTTCTTGACTGTTTTTTGTGAGTGGTTGCAGAGTCATCTTTTTTGCTTTTGTATCTCATTTAATTCAAAAATACAAAACATGTTCTTTTTGCATAGTTATGGATTGCTTGCATTTTACATTAACATGGTACTTGCATTAGGTTTGCTGGTGAATTTTAGTCAGATTTTCATATAGGAATGATTGCACTTACATTTGAAGGAAACATTTTGCACTTCACGTAGTAGCATACCCTGTTTCTCATTATACACGGCGCATTTACATTGATTGTTAGGTGTGTATTTTGCTTCATGTTGTGTCATAACACTATACATTGCACGACCATTACCCTTTGAATAATAACAACCAAATAAAATCAACGGTTAATAAAATGAATTACACTCTTTTCTTTTCTAGGGTGCATCAACAAGGTTAGGTTTTAGGGTCTTGGAATAGTTCATTGTAAGTTAATTCTCCAAGACCACTAAACAAAACAATTAGGTGTCTGTCTAGGGGAGAGTCTGCAACCCTTGTCAAATTTAGTGTTTCTCAGGATGCTCCTCTTATACGGGAGTTAAGCATGAGGAAGTACACGTGATTGTGACTGGGATTACCCTTGGTTATTTTCTGTGAGCACCAGAGATATTTTCAGGATTGTATTCATATATGGGGGCCTTTGAGGTATCAACTGGTGCACCCATGGGGTACCGGTTCTTCTTACAGGATTCGGCCTTTTCTACCCTACCTATACGGTCAATCCCACCTGCGACTGTCCACTTGAGCATTGGTTATATTTAGGTGACCTTAGTTTCCTTACGTAGGTTATCAAGTGGGTATTTGTAGAGGTTATTCTGCAGGTGTCCTAGACAGATAGTGATCAAAGAGAACAGTCGCTATATGCGTTGAATCCGAGGAACACTATAATTGGTTACAAACCTCTACTTGTTGTGTATGGAAGTATCAAGCCTCTCCTAGGCGATACATACCTACTTCATTTGGGAGCTCACTTATCCTACCATTGGTTTGCTTGTTGTTTGGATTTAGATTTTCTTAGGTGTATGCTCTATGCACGCTAGTCTGCTTAGGGTTGCATAGATAGATCGAGTATTTTATTTTTGTTGAGTCATTATGGATTTGGGTGCTGCTCCCCATTGCTCTTGTCGTTTAGTAGGTATTTCTCCTTCTTCGTCTCCTCCTCCCTTGGGAGAGAGAGCAGACAGTCCGGGTGGACTAGTCGTCACTTTGATTCACACAGAGATCTCACCATGATTCATCATGAGCCTGAGGTCCTAGAGCTTCCACCTTCCCCGCCTCTAGTGGCAGAAGTTGATCCTTCAAGCACATATGGAACTCTGCCTGAGTCTGGTCCTGATGGGACTGGACCTTCACAAGAGGATTTATCACAGTTTTTTTATTTCATTAGCTTCGACCCGTGGTATTGGTTATACTATCCAAGTGAAGAGACTCGCCATGAACCCACGAACACTGGCCACATTAGATATGGCATGTGTTGGGTGTTATAATGTCTAAATTAATTCACCTAGTCTTTAATTATCGACCAGGGTTGGTAGGCTTAGAGTTGACACAAAATATATGCGAAGGTAGAGGGGTACTTGTGGTGTCATAGAAATATTTTAACAAACAAAAAATCGAAAGATCTTTCAAAATGAAAAACCGATTCAAACTCCTAAGAATTCAATTATTAAGGTAATTAAACTGAAACAAAATACAAAACTAAATAATCTATAAGTAGATAACTTTAAACTGAAAAAGATACTATTAACAACTAATCTTTAAATTTGAAACTAAGATGCAAGGAAGACCTAATTAATAAGCAAGTAGAAAACTTGATAAAGAAAATTAAATAAAAAGAAACAAGTAGAAAACTTAATAGGAATATCTTTGAATTTTGTCCTACAAGTCTCTTTAAGTAATCACACAATAAAAAATGAACAACCTAAAAACATTATAAGGATAACACATACAATACTAAAATTTACATGCAAATGGATAAATCAATACAAAAGCATAAACACAAAACAATACATCAGTAAAGAAATCAGAAACAAATTCAAGAAACAAAACATAATATAGCTTAACACATATCCTAGGTGAAAAATAAGTAAGCGAAATAATAAGACTTTAATAAATAACCTAAAACACTCTAACTCTAACTTCAGTGTTAAATAAACTTTATCATCTAACTATCTCAGTCAAATCATACTTCAAACATTAGGGAAACATAACTGAAAACAATCTCAAAACACATTAAAAATACTAAAAACAAAACTATGTACTGAATGACAGAGTCAACTGTAGGTCTGAAAGGGCTAGCTGAATGACAGTTTAAATAGGCTGTCCAAATGACAATATACACAGTTAAAATGATAAAAATTAACCTAAATGATCTAATCTTCAACTAAATTCGTGCAGATGTAAATCTAATGCATAAAAACAATAAGTAAACCTACTTATTAAGCAAATTTAACAGTGAAATGAACTAAAAGAAATTCATGAACATAAAGAAAACATTACATGTTAATAAACAAACTGAAATTTAAATTGCATAACTAATAACTTATAATAGACAGGAAATAAACAGAACTGAATTTAAAAGAAATCTATTCTATTTGCTTGTAAATAAACTGAACAATAGACTGGAAATAAAATGATTGAAAGTAAATTCAAAAGCAAACTATGCGCGTAATCTAATTATTTAATTCTAGAAATAAAATGCATTACAAAAAGAAAATAAAATAATAAAACTAAATGGAAACAAAACTAACTACATTAGAAAAGATAAAAGAAATAAACAAGAAAAGGAAAGAAACCTCTGGTTGATGAGGGGCCCTTTCAGCAATCAAGGGTGGTGCCTGGCTAACTTCTACTCAAAGGCAATTGTCAACATCAAAGCATACAACTCTTTATTCAAATGATGGAACAAAAATACAATGTTCTTCTCAAAAAATGGCTGTCTAACAAATAAAATGATCAACTCCCTAACTCTGCATAAAGAGATGTTTATATACAGTGTTTACATGGATGAGCAAGTCGACCCTTTAGTGGTCGACTGCTCTCTAAATTTAGTCGACTATTAAGGCATTTAATTGAACAGAGGCCAATGCACAGGATATTTCCTTCTTCAGCGTGAGTCTGGTCTTCTTCATTGGACAGTGTATGCATAGGCTCCTTCTCCATTGGAAACGGTCTCAAAGGTAGCACATGGCGTGTATTCTAGAAAGTGATCTAATACATCATCCCATCGCGTGGTCTATTGGTGAGGTGTCGACGAAGGAGGTTGAAATCTGGTGAATCATGTAGAAGAAAGCTTCATTACTCAGATGCATGGACAATAGGTTGTTTGCAAAACTGTTTAACATTTTAATGCCTAAAATCAATTCTCAACAACACGCAGTATGGTTAGCGATCTGGACGAAAATCTGAACAGCAAGCTTGAACATGAGCTAGATACGCTGGGAGCAGATCTAGGACAAACGAAATGTCTATTTTCTAGTGTGCTTTAGGACTAATGTCAATAGTAACATGTTTTAATACCTGGAAAACTACCAAGGAGTTTTGTGCAGCGAACTGGATGACAAGCTGAACGTTGAGATGGACGTGCTGTGCGCATGGCAAGATGAATGCGTACTTGTTGTTAATCTGTCCCAAAAAGATTATATAACCTGAAAACCAATATACGAATCAATTAATATATCAAATGTGCTTCAATAATGTCAATTTTAATTGATAAAGTCATAAAATGCTAATAATAAATGGATTTTATATAAACCTTAAATTCATACATACCTGGGATAAATAGTGATATGCGTGACATAAAATATGGAAAACGATAATAAAACATATGTTTAAATGAGTAATTTAATTACAAAAAATGATAACAAATCTAGGATCAAAATTCCCCCAAACCAGAGAAATGCCAGGTCCCACTGAGCAAAAAGAAAGAAAACAGATCACACTGTCATAGTGTTGAAAGCTAGGCTTTCACATCATTCAAGTATACAATAAAGCTCATACACAGCCATCAAAGACAAGCAGTTTGTGAAGGGACATCCAATCCACCTTTGTATTCATATTTGATGCTTATTTATACATTATGATAGAGGTTGGAGTAGTTGTACCCACTCCAACTACTCATTTGTTAGTATCTATGTAATTATACAATTATGATGACATTTAAGAGGTCAAGTGGCCCCCTCTATATCACCCCCACAAACAAAACGTTTCTTCATCCCGAAGAGAACAAAGAAATAGGCATCAACATCCCAGCTCTCTGCTACTGCTGAAGTAGTCCTCAGTGTGCATCAGCAATGCATACCATTCTGCATAGGTAACTCATCCGCAATAGTCGCCAGCTTGATAGGAAAACACACATGTACAAGGTTCTACTGTGACTAGTTACTCTTCAGCCTCCATGTTCAATCTGGAAGTAGTCCATCAAAATCACATCCTCTTACAATGGTGGGCAACCATCTTCTTTCACAACGAGGTCTTTTGGTTTAAAGCCTCACCCCGGTTCATCTGACTGACATCTCCATCGGATCAGGCATGCAGGGCCTTTTGGCTCTTCGACTTTCTATGCTATTTCTCTTTCTTCTGGCTTTCCAAGGTCAGAACCTAGGAATAGTTTCAGCATTTTGATAAGGAGGGGTGCATTGTCATCATGTCTTGTTGAAGCGCTTTTATGTAAGTGAATGATATTTTCTGGAATGCCATCTTCGTCATCTTCTTCTGCTGTGAGAGTTTAAATTTCCTACAAGTTTGTAAAGTTTCCATTGCTTGTAGTCGATGCTGACTACTATTGATCATGGCTGACTGACTTGACTTGACTCGACTAAGTCGACTAGATATCGACTTGATTTACATTTGTAGAGGGGATTGCCTGCCTCAAAAGACTCACGTTTAACCCCCTCAACTTCAACTTCAATATTTTAAAGTGATAGACACTTTATATAAAAATGACTCACTTGTCTCAAAAGAACTAGCTAAATATAACCATGACCATATAACTTAGACTTGACCACAACCTTAGATTAGTTAGACCAATCCACAACCAAAATTATATAGCACTCGACCTAACTTTTATTACATTATATAATGAAATATTCTTGTCTTTCATTACATAAATCTTTTAGCAAAAAGTTTTCCTTTAACCTAAAGGATATCAATAGAATGGGAAGGTGACAAAACTTAACCACATTTAACCATTTAACATCACATAATGATCCCACTATATTTTATCATTGCTATCTACCAAACCATTCCATGTTGCATTCGACGACTACCATTGGCTCCAAGAAATATAATTTGTTTATCAAATTAGTTGGGGAAAAAAAAACTGCGTCATATCGACTGTGTCTTATTTGGCTCTTATGTTTCTTCAAATAGTCGATTCCGTCGACTGCGGGAAATAGTCGACATCATGAAATTGAAATCAACGCCCAATACGACGACCATGTTTCCCATGGGTTGATAACTATCTTCTTTTTGAGATCTCAATCATAGTGCTTGTCGACTCCTTACCATGGAGAATTATATTAGTCAACAGAGAGAACATGCATGACATTCCTCCAGATGTTGAATGGAATCGTAGTGAACCGAGACGGGGGTATTCACTCTTTTGCTGCTGATATCGAGGAAAATTTGGCTACATCTGAGCAACTTGACATTCAATAATAGAGGCCACAGTAGCATGGATTTTAACAACTTTTGAACTTTCCCCTCTGTCATTGTTCAGGTACACAGGGTACTCCCAAAAGACCGAACACCTTGAGCAACCGCATCACACAAATAGATCACAGATCAACACACCGATGTTTGTCATGTGGTTAAAACCCTCAAGTGGGAAACAGTCCATGGCCCCAGCTAAATAGCTACTTGGAGAAATTTATTATGCAAAAGAAATAAAGTTACATGAGCTTCTCATAATCGATCAACTAGCCAAGGACCCTCTATGCTCTTTAAATAGAGATCATAGGCCAATCGGGTGTTAAGCCATGGATCAATGGTAGGTATGATCTAAGAGAAGTTGAACCGTCGGATCACTTTATTTCTAGATCATATCGTGATCGTCAGATTAGAATATTTACAAATGCATACTAATGCATACTAAAGAAACACACTTTACCTAACGGATATATTATACAAGTTGATCTTAACTAACTCCTAAGTGTCTAGATATTCTAACATCCCCCCTTAAGAACAACTTGGGATGGGATTGAAGGATTTACAAAAGTGACACTATTAGGAGAAGGAAGGAGGCATTAGAGCCTATCCCCCCTTAAGGACACATTCCTGAACTCCTAACATAGATCGAAGTTTAGAAAACTTCGCTTCTGTAAGAGACTTGGTAAAGATGTTTGCAACTACATCATCTGTAGGGGAATAGAGCATTTCAAGAACACGATCATGAACAATATTTCTAATGAAGTGCATGTGTAGCTCAATGTGTTTGTTGCGCTGATGTAGAACTAGATATTTGGAAATCTTGATGACATTTTGATTGTCGCACCAAAGTGGAGTAGGCTGCTGTTGCTTGAATCCAAACTCTGAAAAGATATGTCAAAGCCATAAAGCTTCTTGACTGGCATTAACCACGATTCAATTTTCTACTTCTGCTGAAGAAAGAGCAAGTGCTTGTTTTTTCTTACAAGCCCAAGTGATAGGTCTAGATCCCAGACTGAAAACATAACTTGCAGTAGACTTTGATCATCAGGATCGTCGGCCCAATCTGAATCAGTGAAACCAACCAACAAAGGTTCCCCCCCTATACTATAATGAATCCCAAACTGAATTGTACCTCAAATATATCAAAGTATTCTTTTTGCTGCTTTCCAGTGACTTTCCTGAGGATTTTGCATATAACGGGAAACACGAACAACGACAAAGGAAAGGTCAAGATGGGAATGAGTCAAGTATAAAAGACTACCAACAAGCTGATGATACAAGGTGGAATCTACTTTAGGGGAAGTACAAGTGGTAGAAAGTTTGACTCCAGAGTCGAAGGGAGAAGGGGCTGGTTTACAATCTTCCATGTGGAAGCGACGAAGAAGGTCACAAGCATACTTAGTCTGGGAAAGAAATATTCCTTCTTTGGTTTGCAAGACTTGGAGACCAAGAAAATAATGCAAATGTCCTAAGTCTGACATTTCAAAATTTTGCTTAAGACTAGATTTCACATGGGTTATAAGTTTAGGGTCACTACCAGTAAGGATAAGATCATCAACATAAATAACAAGTATGATGAGATGGTTCCCTACTTTCTTGGTATAGACATTGGGGTCAGAATGGCATCTAGAAAAACTAGTGTCAAGGAGAAAGTTATCCATTTTGGCATACCAATCTCTACGAGCTTGCTTAAGGCCATATAAGGATTTCTTAAGGAGACAGACAAGGCTAGAGTTATCTTGAACATATCCAAGAGGTTGTTCCATGTAAATTTCCTCCTGTAAATCACCATGTAAAAAGGAATACTTGACATTCATTTGATGGACTTCCTAGTTATGTAAAGCTGCAAGGGAAAGAACAAGGCAGATGGAATTCATTTTTGCGATAGGAGCGAAGGTTTCATTGCAGTCAATCCTTCAACTTGGGAAAAACCTTTGGCAAATAACCTTGTCTTAAGTCTTTCAACACTTACATTTGATGCATACTTAGTTCTGTAGACCCATTTACATCTAACAAGTTTTCTTCCTTTTGGAAGAGGAAAAAGATCCCAAGTATCGTTTTCCATTAAGGAAAGATATTCTTCATTCATAGCTGCATCCCAATCTAGATTTCCTGAAGCTTCTGCAAAAGTTTCTGGATCATGATTCTTGGAAAATTGAGCCAAAAGAGAAGAGGCTCACCGAAACTGAGAACGTGTTCGACGTTGATCTCTAGGATCACCGGCAATATCACCAGTTGCTTCACATGTTGAACGGACCCATAGAGGAAGTATTGGTGCTGGTGAAATTGGAGGAACATGAGTAGGTAGAGGTGGATTTTCATCCTCACTGTCATCATCAGGAACTGGAGTTGGAAACCTGTCAAGGAAGTTGGAAGCAGAAGAAGAAATCACAATTTCCAAATCATGCTCATAGACCAAAGATGGCACACCCACCAAGTTAGGCTTGCAGGCACGGGGGCTTCACTTGTTGACCAATATCCTATCACGTTATTTCATATTGTGGGTTTTAAAATTATAAAAAATTGAACCAATATATTGTAGGTATTGGGGGGATGAGGGGTTTAAGGTGGGGGTGGGTAGGGTGGTTTATAAGGATTGAGGTATAAAAAGGGGTGGGGAGGAGGTTTTAAGTATTGGGAGGGGGTTTCAACAAAAAGAGTTTGGGTCAATATATATCGAAATTAAGGGTATTCTTTAATATCCCACGATTGCACGTGCTATGTAAGAGGTTCCCTAAGTGAAGTCCCGTGCTCGCAGGCCAAGATATTTTCATCAAATTTAACATCTCTTCTAATGATAATATCATGTGAATGGGGTTGAAGAAGTCTATAACCTTTTACATCTTCAGAATATCCAACAAATATGCACTTTTCACTTTTAGGCTGCAATGCTTTTTGTTTTTCATCCGGAATGTGAGCCCATGCTTCACAACCAAACACACGAAAGGGACTTACATATGGTTTAATTTTACTCCATGCTTATTCTGGTGTTATACCTTGTAAAAATTTAGTGGGTGTATGATTAACTATGTAATTTGCACAGTTTATGGCCTCAGCCCAATATTGAAGACTTAGTCGCTTAGATTGGATCATACAATTAGCCATTTCTTTTAAAGTGCGGTTCTTCCGTTCAGCTACACCGTTTTGTTGGGGTGTATATGGAACAATGTGCTGTTGTTGGATTCCTTGTTCAGTGTAGAAAGTAGTGAACTTGTTGTTAACATATTGTCCTCCATTGTCAGAACTTAAATTAATAATTTGATGACCAGATTGTTTTTCAACAGGGGCCTTGTAGGCCAAGAACATGTTAAATACTTTTCTCTTAAGTTTTAGGAAGTAAACCCAAGTGCGTCTGGAGTAGTCATCGATGAAAGTTAAGAAATATTTGAAACCAGAAAAGGATGTAGATGGAAGAGGACCACACAAGTCACTATGCACAAGCTCCAAAGGAACCGAGGCATGCCAAGAGGCACGTTTGTCAAAACTGTCCTGATGATGTTTTCCGAGAACACAACCGCAACAAACACCATCCTTGCAAGATACCATTGAAAGACCAGTCACCATATTGTCTTTACATAGTTGTTGAAATGAGCGATAATTTAAGTGACCAAATTGCTCATGCCAAAGTTTGCTCAAGTTATCACTATGAGCAACAAAAACTGAAGGAAAAGGTGATGACCCAAAGTTGTTAAATTTGTGCAACCTGGTAATATGATCAATAGTTTCAGTAGCAAGGAAATTTTGAGGATTTTTAAAATCCTTGATTACAACTTGGTGAGGTGTAAACGTCATAGTTTTACCTTCACCCGAATGAGTAATTTGATAGACTGATAACAAATTGCAGGAAATTTTTGGAACACATAGTACATCACTGAAATGACCATTTTCTACTAGAAATGTTCTAGATTCTACAACACTTAGAGATCTATCATCACCAACAAATATTTGTTTGGTGTTATATTCATGCATAATAGAAAAGATGGCTTGATCCTTAGCGATATGATAAGATGCTCCAGAATCAATGAGCCATTCATTTGAAGTAGAAGAAGAAGATGCAGTATAAGAGTAACCAGAAGCACAAAGTGAATGTCCATGAGAGTTAGATTCTGAAGACGAATCTAGGATGATGTGGTGCTTCTTCATTGCTGCTTCCAAGGCTGCCATCTTCTTAAGACACTTAGATTCATCATGATTACCTTTTCCACAAAAATTGCAATGAAGCTCAGTCTTCTTTCCTTTTTGCTTGGATCCTTTGTCTTTTTTTAAAGAAGGAGCTGACTAAGAGGGTTTGGGACCCTTGTTGTTTGGCTTATTATTGCGAAAATTCTGTTTCTTGGGAGGCTTGGACTTTTCTTTTTGTTAGGACAATAAGGCTTTCCTAGATGTATCTACATTGTTAATTATTCCAAGATGAATGAGCTTATCTTGCTCTCTAATTAAGGAATCACAAAAGGATTCAAGACTAAGCTCTTGATAGCTAGCTACAGTCAAGGATTATTTCATGGAGTAGAATGTAGATACAAAAAAAGAATATGCAGGTCCAAGTTTGGAAAGAATATGATAAATACATTGTTTGTCTTCTTTCTTAATCTTGCATTCTGCACATAAGAGTCTAAGAGTTTTATAGTTAGATAAATAGTCTTGAATGCATGAAAAATCATTTGGATTCAAGGAAATCAACTAATTCCCAAGTTGATGACCCTGAATTTCATTGTGTTTACCAAACACAGATTTCAACTTTTCCCAAGCTAAATCAGGTTCATCAATTCCAGATATGTGGAATCGCAAATCAGTAGAGACTAACATCCCAATCAATCAGTGAGCTTCATCACATCTATTTTCCCATTTAATTTTTTTATCATCATCAGTGGATTCTGTTTCTTTTCCTAAGGTTATCCTGAAAAGTCCCCTACTTCGCAGAACATCCTCCATACGAGATTTCCATGAGAAATAGTTAGAACTTATAAGTATAATATCAAAAGGGGCGGCGATACTGTAAAATGATGGCCGAAAGAATAGAAACTAACTGTCTGGATGCAAAGAGATCGAAAAAATATGCGGTTTAAAAAAAAATGGCACTGAAAACTGATTCTGGATGATGAAGTTATGCTTGATCAAAGAAAATGTTGAAGATGTCCCCAATAGTGACATGGCAGATATTAACTTGACCAACTAAAAAAAGAACCCCCCTCTTCCCAAGATCAACCTTTGACAATCACTTTACAATAAAGTTGCTTTGAAGTGAATCACTTTTGTAGAATACGCGATGTTCACTTTTACAATAATGTTACTTTTAAATATCCCGACAATAAATTAAAAGACTTAAGTGACTCACTTTTTATTTTATTTTATTTATGTGAGATGCACTTTTACAATAAAGTAACTCGAAAATAGAAATTGCATGCACTATAAAGTAGCTTAATAAGACTTGAACTCAAGATCTATTAAGGAATAAAGAAACTTTGGACCAAGTGAGCTAAGTTTAAAAGGTACGTAAAAAAATGAAGAGAGGAAGGGGGCTTTTTTTTTTTTTTTAACTCTTCTCTCTCATTCTTCGCGCTTGCCTTTTTTTCCTACAAATCACAAAAAAAAGCTTTTTCCACACTAAAGGGTTAGACCTTGGTTAGCTTACTTGGAAAGTCTATGTTTTCAAGTTTTCTCGCTATTTCTGATTTGCCGTGATTGCACAAGGTGCACAGCAAAGAGCATACGTCGCTGAGAAGACAAGAAAAAAAATTCCCCTTTCTGTTTCTAATTCACCACGATTGCGCACGGTGCATGGAAAAGAGCAGACGTAGCAAGGGAAGGAAATAGTTCGATACTAAAACAGTAAATATCTAGTAATAAAACTGATAAAATATGAGAGATTTTAAAAAAAATAAAACAAATCCATCACTGTAACATTATACTTTCAGATTTGCTGAAATGGGTGTTTCTGGAACAAACGGAAATGGTTTTCGGTGAAACAAAAATTATTTCCCAATGGAAACGGTGCTCTGGACATAATAGAATAGATCCCATAAGCAAAAAATGCACAAATAATCTAGAACCAGAAACCCTTTCAAAGTTTCGGCAACACCGATTCTAGATCTTGATCAAAATCGAAAGCGGCTCTTCATAAAAGCTCTGATACCATGTTCAGGTACACAGGGTACTCCCAAAAGAATGAACACCTTAAGAAAATACTTCATACAAATAGATCACAGATCAACACACCAATGTTTGTCATGTGGTTAAAACCATCAAGAGGGAAATAGTCCATGGCCCCAACCAAATAGCTACTCGGAGCAATTTATTATGCAAAAGAAATAAAGTTACATGAGCTTCTCATAATCGATCAACTAGCCAAGGACCCTCTATGCTCTTTAAATAGAGATCATAGACCAATCGGGTGTTAAGCCATAGATCAATGGTAGGTATGATCTAAGAGAAGTTGAATCGTTGGATCACTTTATGTCTAGATCATATCGTGACCATCGGATTAGAATATTTACAAATGCATACTAATGCATACTAAAGAAACACACTTTACCTAATGGATATATTACACAAGTTGATATTAACTAACTCCTAAGTGTTTCAATATCTTAACAGTCATCAATTAGATGATTCTTCCTTTATGATGCCACCAGATTTTCAGAATCAGCATGCAACTCAGTACGTGCCGAAAATAAGTTTGAGGAACATTGATAATAATAATCAATTCCACAAATTTTAGCAGGCATGAATCCACTATCACCCACAGTTTTTTGAACCAGAAAGCTTCATTACTCATGTTTCTAAATCGTGTTCTCCAATTAAGACTGAAGTCTGCAAGGATTATTCCAGCTCTTGTCCATGATGTCAAGTAGTACTGCTCCTTCTTCTCAATTGAGTACCAGGATGGAAGTTCACGACAGAAGGAAGAGGAAGCGCTCCAAGGCCTGCAAGAACAGTGAAGAAGTTGAGAGCCAACGGATGACACATATTGCAGTGGAATGCAATCACTGAAAGAAAATGAATGAACATCTCTCTGTGCTTCGTTCTCTCATTCTAGGATCCTATATTCAAAGGGTACGATTCTCCATCCTCTGGATTATTTTCATAAACGAAATCATTTTAACAATATATCTTCTAATAATGTGAGAGAATATTGCTTCTGGGTAGACGGCTACATGTTGAATATAACAATTATACATATATATCAGTCGGTTATGAATAAGTGGAAGTATCCATTAGCCACAGTCAGTCTCCACCAGTCGGTTTGCATGAAGAGATCAAATCGGTCAGCATGAAGAGATCAAACTTTCATACACAGATATCATTTGAAATGATCCTTCCCACAGGCAACTTCTTTATGCACGCATAAGCAGTCTTTAATTTCATGCATGTTTTTAGGTTTTTCTTCATCTCACATTTCTTTCAGGTTCGGATCCGTCTCCATCTGCTACTGCTGTCACCCAGACCGAATGGAGAATGGCAATGGCACCAGATGTTGAAAGCAAGGATAATTTTAGGGGCGAATTTTCGCCCAGTGGGCTATTTTTCCATGTTTTTCTCCCAAAAAAGATTCATCATTTTGCATTTTTTGAAGACCCGTTTTGCCCAATTTTGATGGGATAAAATTTTTTCACCCTAAAAATCGCCAAATTATTATATGAATGATATAAAATCCTTGGAAATTAAAATAATTTTCGAAAAATATCGCCAATCATTTTATAGTTGGAGTTTTAAGAATTTGTAATATTCGTCAACATTTATACACTTTTAAATAAGTATGGTTCCTTAAAATCACCCCTGGTTGAAAGTTAGGCTTTCATATCATTCAAGTATACAATAAAGCTCATACACAGCCATCAAAGACAAACACTTTGGGAAGGGACGTCCAATCCACCTTTGTATTCATATTTGATGCTTATTTATACATTATGATAGAGGTTGGAGCGGTTGTACCCGCTCCAACTACTCATTTGTTAGTATCTATGTAATTATACAATTATGATGACATTTAAGAGGTCAAGTGGCCCCCTCTACACATAGCGAATTTTGAGACATGAGCCAGAAACGGGCATATACATAAGTGAGTAAGTTCATAAGGTTTTAAAATTAATTCAACCACGTCCAAAGTAAAACTTTGGGCAAGTTGAATACATGACATCACATTTATAATCAAGAAAATTAATCATTTAATAATTTACATGCATGATTGGGTAAGAGGATAAGGTTGTAAATAATGAAATGATAAGAAGAATTTCTAAGGATCCACATGAAGGTAAAAAAGTATTTGGCAAAAAAACAAAATTTGGTTAGCAAATTTTAATTATAAGTGCTATAATATTACAATGTTTTATTCAAATTGTCATTTGGTATTTCATTTGGACCTTTATTTGATTCTTCATATAGTTATCCATATTGATTTTGTTGTAAAAATATGCTTCATGCTATAATCAAGTTCCACTGCTTATATTATCCTGAAAACACTTATCATTTGTCAGAGATAAATAGATCTATCATAAATAGTGAAAAGTAAAAACAATCTAATTTTCCCAATTTCCCCCCCCAAACCAAAGATATGGCGTGTCGTCAAGCCATAGAAGAGATAAGAATTAATTGTTCCATAAAATAAAAATTAAAGAGTTATATTATGTTGTTTATTATTTTGTAAGAAAAAAGAAAAAAAACTAACTAGTAAATGGAAATGATTCAGATATGTATATTAATGAAAAATATAACAGCGCTTAGAAAGACCGCTTGAATGATAATAATTTAACCAAAAGAATGCCATAGGAAAAACTAGTCATCTATGCCTCATTTTAAAGATATCATGTTATCACAAAATATTTAAGTTTACCCCGGAGCATGTGAGATTTACAATCTATGGGTCCCATTTCTAAAATAATGACATCCTAGGTATATGTTGAATTAGATGGCCAGGGTCAAACCCAACTTACATCCATTCTCAAACAACATGTTAAACAATTGGTCGTGACTTGTTTATTCATAAATTCTAAAAAAAATTATTTATATTATCATTGTTTTACGAACTATGGGCATAGTAGTGCATTAACGAGATCTCTTTTACCAGGTATTTCCCCAATGCCAGCAGGTGTGTTCAGTACCCTGATGGGTTTACCTTGGTACCATGAAAGCATAGTTCCGCAGCTAACGAGCCTATTCAGTACCTCAACTGGTTTACTTGCATTTATCGAGCTTCTGTGTTTTGAGTTTTTACTTAGCATTGACCCACTGCCAACAAGCTTGTTCGGTACTCTGGCGGGTTTTCCTTGTATAATGATATTAAATATATGGAAGGGATTGTTACTAGAGCAGGTAAAGTCCCGCTAAACACATAATTCAATTTCGTAAAATAACTTATAAGTAATTTCATAATGGACATAACTATAGATCATGTCAAAAGAAAATAACTTAAAGTTGTTCTTTAACCTTATAGTCATTCTTCTTCATAAAATAAAAGTAAAGTTCCCCACAGACAAAAATTTCACTTACTCTCAAATTATCACCAAAATATATGAGAAACAAGTTTTGATAACAAGCATAAGATGATGAGTAATCCATAGTTGTAAGATGAGAATGTGGACAATATGATAATGAAAGTAGGTCTATCGAGCAATTGTTCAAAATAAAAATTAGAAATATACATGTCTGAATCAAAATACCAAAAACCATATGAATCATAGAAGAGCTGGTTAAGAATGATATACAAAGGATTATAATTTTAATTTTCACTATAAGCTTCAAATTTCAAAAGTACCCCAAGAAAGGTTAAGATACCTCTGAATGTTTTAACATACTTCCCTTTTCCAAGTAATACTCCATGAGCTCCTTATAGAGATAGTGTTAGGATTATTAATCCTCCCTTGTCCAAATTTGGTCATATGTCTAAATCGGGAGTCATGTCTAAATCAGGAGTCGGTCTAGTCTATTTATAGTCATTAACACCATTGAGTCCACTTGGCCTAATTGGGCACATGTTTTAGTTACTAAAGTGTGGGGAACACTAATTGAGGCTCACTGCCACTGATTGCACTTGATTGCATTAGTTTAGGAGCCTCCTAGACCAATCCCTACAATTTAGGAAGCCACTGGGAGTGCTGAAACCAACCAAGGTCAGTTCACTTCAGTTGATGACTAGTCAAGCTAAGTTAGGAGTTAGTTACATTCAGTTCTAGTCCTCTACATTTAGTTAGCGCTAGGTTTACTTGACTGCACTCATGTGGGGCACATTTCTCACCTACCACTATCAGTTAACCTTAGTCAACACTGAATGTAACACTTGAGTTGTGTTTTAGAGCTCCGATGAACTTCGGTTATGGTTTAGACAAGGTCAGTTAACTATCGAGTCCTTCGATAGTGATTTAGACAAGGTCTTGGTTACCTACAGTTAAGTAGAGTCTAATCAATTCGAAATTCCTCATGTGGATTCGAATTGCTTATGGCTATTAAATCCATTGTACTTCATTATAATTATCTATCTAATTACTCTTTTATTAATGAAAAGCATTCACAGTCACAAGCCATTTTTGCACTGTTTCATTCTTCAATAACTGAGTAAATTGTGTGATCTATCATGTGAGTTGTGTGTTTGTCCATAGATCTATGTGCTCAATTTAATATGGTATCAGAGCCTCAGCAGACAAGGCATTTCTCCTCCTGAGATCTCCTACTGGATCATTTTTTGAGCAAATTTTCTCCTTCCAGCACTGCACCGGAAGCAGAGAATTTACCAGTTAATACCCCAAGCAAAGGAACTGTTGATTAAGCTTGCTTGATTAACTAAGCTTGGTGTGAAGAAAATTCCAAAAGTGCAGGCTATCCGACCTTACTGTGCCCTTTTTTGTTTTGTAGGTACAACTTCGAATGGATTCATCAGTTCCTCTTCTGACCCGATCCTCAGACTATTGTGAATAGAATGTGAAGATAATTGTATTTCTGAAAAGACAAGATCTCCTTTGGGTGTCTAATGGAATCATTAGAAAGTATTTTGAGAGTGAAAATGACTAGCTAAATGCAAAGGATGCAACTTTTGAAATAATGAAACTAGCTCTTTCTCCTAGCTTGCGCTACCTCAGTAGATCTATTAAAGATCCACATGAACTCTGGAAAATATTGGACAGAACCTTTGGAATGATTGATGATGATCATAATAGCACTTTGGAGAGCACATCAAGAACCATAAGCATCCTTGATCCAAAAATCTCAGCCTCCACTCTCTCTAATGAAGTTGTTCAAGATGAAGAAGAAGCAGAAACTTCTACACAGTCAATTCGAATTGAAGACAGCCTCCATGCAGTGACTCCTTCTCCTGATGCTCCGAAAGTTCATGAGATCTATGATATCTCATATTCTCATATTGCTGAAACAGAAGAATAAATTAGAATCTTTGATATTGAATAAAAATTCTGCTGCACTTCCATGCAAACATTCACTGGTGATTTTCCTTTAAATTCTATGCAAAATTTACTAGTAATTGCTTCCGAAAGTGAAGAGAAATTTGTTTTTTCTCCCTCTAATGTTGCTGCTGGTGTGAAAATATGTGATACCTTGAATATTTTGGAAGAAAAAATAGATTACTAGAGTGATCCATTCGCCCCCCATGATCTATATTTTCTAGCAAATGCCTGCAGGATTGCATGCACCAAAATTCAGAATTTTGAAGAAGAAGAAAGTTGTGCATCCACCGTCTTGGTTAACCATTTATTTGAATCTGATATTAACCTTATTGGATCTGATATGATCTTATTTAGATCTGATCTGATATTTCTTGGTTTAATATATCAAATTCATAATCTTTTAGTACCGCTTGTAGCTGTTCTCATCAACGGTGTGAAGAAACAAGTACCGCAAGTCTCCTACAAAAATGCTACTGGGGATTTGATTCCATTTCACAGTTTTGGATCTGTTTTGTACCTATTTAGATCTGATTTAATTTTTGATATGATATTATTTGGTTCATATTTTAAAATCCAAAAGCCTTCAGTCATGTTTGTAGTTGCTCTCACCAATTCCGGTGTGAAAAATCAAGTACCGCACTTTCTCTTCAAAACTGTTGATGGGGATATGGTGTTAGTTTCCTCATATGAGGTTGATGATATTTTATTATGTGATTCATTATCTATTTCAGAAGATATATCAGACTATGGATCTCAAGCATTCGCTCTCAATAGTCCCAGTGCTTCTCTTTCATTGATCACATGCTCATCTCCTCATAGAACTAGTAAAGAGGAAGATTTTCTGCATCCGCTTGGAAACCTGATCCTAAAACTTGGGGCTGTTCTTACCACTCATGGTTTTCTGTTCATGGTTGCAACATATTAGTTTCTTGATTGTTCCTCACATTCTTTGAATTCTCAAGAACCTTTTCTCACTTTTCAGTTGACTTCAGTTGCTCTACATGGGTCCAGTCTTCATCTGACAGCTGTCTATATTTCTGATTTAGTTGAGCATATAATTCTTCTTCCAAAGAGAAAGATTCATCCAGACATAATTATGGATAGGTTCACATGCCAGGCCCCAGGATACTTGTGCACAGAAGAACCAGATTGATCCTGATTCTACCTGCTTAATTAAGAGGGGGGATTTTTTCCCATGTGGTTTTTCCCCAGCACCTTGTTTTTGATTAGTTAATTTACTTTACTTGATGTAATGGGTGACCTATGGTCTTAGTTCCTAGGGCCCACAGATTGTCCAAGTTAGCATTCAGGGGGGGTGTTAGTATTATTAATCCTCCCTTGTCCAAATTTGGTCATATGTCTAAATCAGGAGTCATGTCTAAATCGGGAGTCCATCCAGTCTATTTATAGTCATTAACACCATTGGGTCCACTTGGCCTAATTAGGGCACATGTTTTAGTTACTAAAGTGTGGGGAACACTAATTGAGGCTCACTGCCACTGATTGCACTTGTTTGCATCAGTTTAGGAGCCTCCTAAACTAATCCCTACAATTTAGGAAGCCACTGGGAGTGTCAAAACCAACCAAGGTTAGTTCACTTCAGTTGATGACTAGTCAAGATAAGTTAGGAGTCAGTTACATTCAGTTCTAGTCCTCTACATTCAGTTAGTGCTAGGTTTACTTGACTGCACTCATGTGGGGCACATTTCTCACCTACCATTGTTAGTTAACCTTAGTCAACACTGAATGTAATACTTGAGTTGTGTTTTAGAGATTTGATGAACTTCGGTTACGGTTTAGACAAGGTCAGTTAACTATCGAGTCCTCCGATAGTGATTTAGACAAGGTCTTGGTTACCTACAGTCAAGTAGAGTCTAATCAATTCAAACTTCCTCATGTTGATTCGAATTTCTTATGGCTATTAAAGCCATTGTACTTCATTGTAATTATCTATCTAATTACTCTTTGATTAATGAAAAGCATTCACAGCTGCAAGCCATTTTTGCACTGTTTCATTCTTCAATAACTGAGTAAATTGTGTGATCTATCATGTGAGTTGTGTGTTTGTCCACAGATCTATGTGCTCAATTTAATATATAGAGTACTTGTAATCAAACTACAAAACCACTTGTTAGATTATTGAATTTATTCATAAAGACATATATAATAAAAATAAAAACAGTCCCTTGTAAAAAATCTATTAGAAATGACTCTTATTTATTCAAAAAAATATACATATTTACATATATACAAGTGATAATAATCCAAAATACTTTTCAAGGATTAGGAGGAGGAGGAATAGGTTCCCCTTCAACTAATTTCGTTTCATTATGCTACAAAACATTCTGTATAAAATCCTATTTAGATATCAGTTGGTGATAAAGTCCGAGTCTATGTCCATTTACTACAAAAAAAACTTGTGAGCCATCAATTGTTTTAATTTTCACTGACCCATTGTCAAAAGTTGTAACTACTTCGTATGGGCCCATCCAACGGGTAGTTAACCGTCATTTGAAAATTTTAAACTATGAGTCGAATAGTAGTGCCCAATATCTAGTATTAAATTTCTTTTGTTTGATAAATTTATCATGCCATGTCTTTCATTGATTCTATATTAGCATGGTTCTTTGGAGTGCATCTTGTCTAATCTCATCTAACTCATTAATCTACAATGTTCGTTGTTTCTATGATTCATCCAAATCCATGCCTAATTGTGCTGCCATACGAAAGGTTTTGACTTGAAATTCAATAGGTAAAAGGACTTGTTTTCCATACACTAACTCATAGGGGGTATGTCCGGTAGTGTTTCTCCATGTTATCTTGGAGGCCCATAAAGCCTATGGGAGTCTATATGCCCAATCCTTATGATGTAAGTGAATGATTTTGGTTAAAATGGCTTCTAATACTTTATTTGTTGATTCTACCTGACCATTATCCTGAGGGTGATAAGGTGAATATTTGCAATTTCAGATGCCATATTTTGTAGTAAGTTCTTTCATTAATTTAGAAGTAAATTGAGTACCTTGATCTATGACAATTTCTCTAGGTACACCAAACTGGGTGAATAATTCTTCATATTTGAATTCTACCACTGATTTCTCTGTAGCTCTAAACAAAGCTTTATCTTCTACCCATTTGGTGACATAGTCTGTGCAAACTAGGATATATTTCTTTTTACGAGACATGGGAGGAATTGGTCCTACAAAATCAAGAGCCCATTTCTCAAAGGGTTCAATCATGACTTGGGTTTGTAGAGGCATTTGATCAGACGACGTAGGTCAACCCATTCTTTGGAAACTATCGCATCCTTTGACATATTTGGAAACATTTTTAAAAATGCTTGGCCAATAATAAACAGAATACCAGAAAAATTTCCTCCACATGATCCATCATGGCATACATGGAGGATGTCTGTCATTTCATCCTCCTGCATGCATCGTTGAATAATAAGATCTAGACTAGTGCGGAAGAGATCATTATCAACCCAAGCATAATTGGAACTCTGAACTATAATGCGACGCTTCTCATGTGGGGACAAATGGTTTGGTATTTTTGTAATTTCTAAATAATTGGTGATATCTACGAACCAAGGGGTTTGAACAGATACAACAAATAGATGTTCATCAGGAAAAGTGTTTTCAACTAGTTTATTACCGTCTTCATGTTGAATACGGGAAAGGAAATATGCTATTAGATTTTCTTTACTAGGTCGATCAATGACGGTAATGTTAAATTCTTGTAATAAAAAAATCCATCGAGTCACTCTACCATTAGTAATTGGTTTATTCATTATAAATCTAATGGCAGAGTGATTGGTATGCACAAAAAATTCATAACTTGTAATGTAATGACGAAACTTATTAATAGAATAAACTACTGCCAAAAATTCTTTTCAGTAATAGTGTAATTAAATTCGGCAGGAGTAAAATTATTACTAATAAAATAAATTGCATAAGATGCTTGTCCCTATTTTTGGACGAGGACTCCTCCTATGGTTGTATCAGAGGCATTGGTGGATATGTGAAAAGGAAGGGACCAATCAGGACCCCTGAGTATTAGTGCCACTGATAGTTTAGCTTTTAGGATTTCAAAATCATTTTGACAATATTTTGTCCACTAGAATTCTATGTCCTTTGTAAGCAATTTAAACATTGGTGCAACTATTTTAGTGAAATTTTCAATAAAACAACAGTAATAGACTGCATTACCAAGAAATATTCTTACCTCTTTTTGAGTTGTGGGAGAGGGAAGGCCAACAATTACTTCGATCTTCCCAGGATCTACCTTAATTCCTTGGGAGGAAACATGGTGTCCTAGAACTATATCCTCTGTTAGTAACATTTTACATTTTTCATGACTAAGGGATAAATTTGTTTCTTGACATAGAATCAAGACCTTATCGAGGTTGTTAAGGGCTTCTTGAAATGTATTTCCATAGGCCCTAAAACCATCCATATACACCTCCACACAATCATGTATAAGATCAGAAAATATTCCTAAGACTTCTCACTGAAAAGTGGCAGGTGCATTACATAGGCCAAATGGCAAAACTCGATAATTGTATGTTCCCCAATAGCATGTAAAAGTGGTCTTATCTTGATCTTCAAGTGCTATTAGAATCTGGTTGTAACCACTATATCCGTAAAGAAAGGAAAAATATTGTTTACCAAACATAGTATCTAATACTCTATCAATAAAAGGTAAAGGAAAGTAGTATTTAAGTGTAGCTTTGTTTAGCTCCCTAAAATCAACACAAATGTGCCATTTCCCTATGAATTTCTTTGGGACTACTACTAAAGGAGATACCCATTTACTATCGGAGATAGGATAGATGAAACCAACAGTGAGGAATTTTTGTAATTATTCTTTTACTATATCCTTTAGAGTAGGATTCATCCTCCTCTATGGCTTCCTTAAAGGTGACATGCTTGGATCCATATAAATATGGTGAATACAGGTGTCAGGGTGCATACCCTTCATATCGGTGTATTCCCATGCAAATTGTCTGGCTTGTTTCTTAAGAACTTTAAGCAGTTGTGCTTGTTGGTTTTCGCTTAATCCTGTGTTTATATGTAGAAATTTTTCAGGGCCAACCTCACAAGGTATGGTATATGGTCCTGTATGCTCTTCAATTGTGAAGAGACAAGGTGTTTCTATAAACATTGAGAGAGCCATACTCTCTTGAAACTCATCTCCAAAAATTTATTCGAATTGAGCAAAATATTGAGGGAAATCTATATAGGTTGTTGAAGAAACAAACTGATTTAACACATTCTCAGTGGTCTTCTCCTGAAGTTCCTAGGAGAAATCACTAGGAAGGGAGAGTTCATCAAAGTCCTCATCCTCAAAATAACAATTTAACCACCATGAATTTTCAGTTATTGGCTGTGATGGGGGGTATAAAATAAGTCTTTGTGTGGAAAACCCATTGGAAATAGTCATCTCTCCATCCCTACATCCTATAAAATCATTTGCAGTCGCTAACCATGGTCTTCCCAAAATAATAGGATGCCATTTAGAAGGATCCTTTGATTCTATGAACATAAATTTGACAGGGTATTCCCATGAGGCTACGGATACAACAATGTCATCCAAGACTCCAGTGGGTTTTACCGTAGTACGGTTTGCTAGTTCTAGGATGGACGAAGTAGGTCGAAGAAATTGTCCTAACTGTGAAACTTCTAAAACTGCGTTGGTCATCATGTTGATGGCGGATCCTAAATCGATTAATGTATTTTCTATGGCGGTGTTGTTTATAATTACAGTCACTATTGGGGCTCTGAAATTTGTATATTTTTCAATTCGGGACTCATATGTCATACATTCAGACATCTCTCCTATAGCATTAATTGTGAGAGGGTCCTTCTGCTTCTTCCCTGAGCGTTTAATACATAGATCCTTTATTACCTTGCTGTAGATTGGTATGTATTTGATAGCTTGTAATAGAGGTATTTTAATACAGATATTCTTTAATTCATTCAAAATGTTGTACTCCGGATGAACTATAGGTTTTTCTATTACTAGTATTTCTAGAAATGGAGGAACTGTTTGCTCTTGAATAGTTTCTTGTGGAGGATGGGTGTATGCTGGAATCTTTGGAATGTTCAAGTCCTCCAAAATAGCATCATTCATGGGTTCATTCGAATCCTATTCTTCATTCGATCCATGACTGATGACTGATTACTTGGGTTTAGTATTCACAACTCTTCCCGATCGTAATTGAATTTCATGTACAGGTATAGTTGAAATAAGGTATGATGGAAGAGTTTACGACTCAATACTGTTAAGAGCTTGAGTTGGTTTATTATTAGGGTTTGGTATCAGTTGTGCAAGTAATAATGTCGGTCGAGGAGGATTTGTGTTCTGGAAATGATGAGGTTGCTGCGTGATAAAAGGAACTGGAGGTACAAATCTAGGCGAAGTTTGCTGGAAATTTGTTTGATGCTGAGGATAAGGGTGATTAGGTGTGGGGATAGGTTGTGACTAAGGATATGGTTGTTCTCTCCATCTTTATGACCAATATTGTTATTTTTTAAATTGAGGAGGAGGGTATTAGGGTGGCCAATTCTACCAACTTGAATTGTTCCATTATTGAGGTGGTTGATATGGAGGATAATAGAGTGGATGTTGTGGTGGAAAGTTTCGATATGCTGGTTGATATCTAGGTTGCAAGGAGTCCTCCTAGATGTATCAGCTACATCCACACTCTTATAGATGTCTTGCAACCTAGGAAAGGATGGGCAATTATCTGTTGGATGCTATTTGTTAGAATTTTATCATTCAAGCTAGCATTATGTTAGGATATTTAACTGAGAGAATAACAAGTACAACAATAAAACATCAGAGACAATGAACACAATATTTTTCCTCGAGGAAACCATAAATCAAGAAAACCCCACAACTTCCTTAGAGATAGAATCAACACCAAAGTAAAACCCCAAAACAGTAATATGTTCTCCTGGTAGTAGTAGCCTCTTTCTTTCTAGCCCTAGCAACTTCTTCTCCCTCAGCTATGTGCTACAACTGAGTGTGAGTGAGTGTGTGATAAATAGAGAGGCTCACTCTCTATTTATACTAATTCCCAACTTGACAATAACTCACTAGGGATGAATTCACTAGGAGATTCTAATAACCCTAGGGCCTCGTAACTGAGGGGACTTTAACCCTTAATCAATTGGAGGGCTACCCACAATGACTTGACATGACTTGTTTACATTATAGAAACTCTAGATCGGATCATCGGGGCATGACATGACTCAATTACATTACAAGAACTTCCCAGAATAAACATCGGGGTACAATACATAAGATATACAAGTGAATAAATTCCAAAGTTACAATTACATCAGCACTCCCTCTTAACTAGGAAGGTATTCTCTCGACACAATTTATCAGCACAAGTCTTCTTCTCTGTATCATATAGATCATCATCGATTTCTCATCATATTCAAGCCATCTTGATCTTCAATTCATCTTCATCTTCAATTCATCTTCATCTGGATATGGATCATCGTCACTGGATCTGGATCATCTCTGCTGGATCAACATCAATGGATCTGGATCATCACTCGATCTAGATCATCATCAATGGATCTGGATCATCACTGGATCTGGATCATCATCACTGGATCTGGATCATCACTTGATTTGGATAATCATCACTGGATCTGTGTCATCACTCGATTTGGATCATCACTGGGTTAACATTACTGGTGCTATCTCACAATTCTTCTTGTCACAGGAAGTTCTACAGAGCCAGCCCTTTTTCATGCTACGTGTAGGCATAGCATCCATGTAGGTCTTCTTCAGTGCTTATATCTGATCCTAAGTCAGAATGGTTCACCCAGTACTTACATTTGACCTTGACTCGTCAGAAAGGCACACCCAACACTCACATATGACCATGAGAGGAACACATCCACCATCATGTCAAAATGGTCCATCCCTCACATTTGACCATGGAAGGAGCTTAATCCTCTCACCATGTCAGAATGGCCCAGCCCTTACATCTGACCTTAACTCATCAGAATGGCACAGCCCTTACATATGACCTTGACTCGTTAGAATGAAACAGCCTTTACATATGACCTTGACTCATTAGAAAGGCTCTCAATCCTAGACTGAGGATCCTTGGTAACTTACTAGGTGCCTCCATTCAAAGAATGGAAACAACCCTTATATCTGATCAAGTGGGAACATATCCCTCAATCACATCAGAATGGTCCTGCACTTATATCTAATCATGTGAGACTACATCTCACAGTCATATTAGAATGACCCTCAGTTTGAGACTGAGTATTCCTGGTAACTGACTAGGTACCTCCACTCAGAGAATGGAAATAGCCCTTATATCTGATCATGTAGGAACCAATCCTACAGTCATATTCGAATGGCTCAACACTCATATCTGAAATGGAAGGAACTAATCCTCTCACCGTGACAGAATGGCTCAACCCTTACATCTGACCATGGAAGGAACTTAATCCTCTCACCATGTCAGAATGGCTCACGGACTCATCACCTCCCTTTGGAGGGAACCTCGATATGGAGAACACCAAGCTTCTCCCTGAAGTACTCAAACTTCACTTTGGCTAATGGCTTCATCAACACATCAGCTATCTATTCATCTGTCGTAACATACTAGAGCTTCACTGCTCCTCTCTGCACCATATCCCTGATATAGTGATACTTGATCTCGATATGCTTCAACTTGTCATGGAACACCGAGTTCTCTGACAACTTCACACAACTCTGGTTGTTGCAATATATATAAGTAGCATCGAAATAAAGATCAAATAAATTGGACAGTAGATTCCTCAGCGATACTGCCTCGCAACTAGCTGAACAAGCTGCAACATACTCTACTTCAGCTGTACTCAGTGCCACACATGATTTCTTCCTGTTAAACCAACAGATCACACCTGATCCAATACTGAAGCAACACCATGAAGTGCTCTTCCTATCGATGGCACTGCCTGCCTAATCTGAATCAACATAACCTACCAGGTTAATCTTCTGACTTGCCTCATACTTGAGCCCATAATCAACTGTACCCTTCAGGTATCTCAGAATATGCTTTGCAGCAATCAAGTGAACATGTCTTGGATCTGTCAGGAATTGGCTCAAGGTGTTCACAGCAAAGAAAATATATGGTCTCATGTTCGTCAGGTACATCAAGGACCCAATCATCTAATGATACATTGTAGCATCAACCACTTCTGATGAAGCATCACTCAATAGCTTCAGGTTTGATGCCACAGGTGTGGTCATGGCCTTGTAGTCCATCATCCCGAATCTCTTCAGGATCTCTACTGTATATTTCCCTTGTCCCAAGGAAATTCCATCTACATTCTGCCACACCTCCATGCCTGGAAAATAATGCATCATACCCAAGTCCTTAATTTCAAACTCGACAACAAGCTTCCTCTTCGTATTAGTAATCAACCCATCCATACTTGTTACAAACAGATCATCTACATAAAGTAGGAGCATCACTGGGTTGCCATCTTCAACCTTGTAGTAAAGGTTGGAATCTACTTTACACTTGGTAAAGGCCAAACTAGATAGAAAGCTATCAATTCTTCTGTACCATGTCCTGGGTTCCTGTTTCAAACCATACAAGTCTTTCTTCAATCAACACACATGAGACTCTCTGTCATGTGTCTCAAAATCGAGTGGTTGCTCCACATATACTTCCTCTTCCACTACACCATTCACGAAAGCAGTCTTGACATCCATCTAGTGTGTCTTCCATTTCATCACTACAACCAGAGCAAGTACTGATATGATGGAAGCATATCTTGCTACAGGTGCAAAAGTTTCTTCATAATCTATTCCTTTTGTCTAGGAGAAGCCACGAACCACAAATCTTTCTTTATATTTTTCTATGTTGCCATTTGCAGCATGCTTGATCTTGTAGATCCATTTGGAAGTTACAATTAACTTGCCTTCTAGTCTTGGGACAACATCCCAAACATCATTCTTTATGATCAATTGATACTCTTTGATCATAGTATCCTTCCATTCTTTCCTTTCTGCCACTTCTTCATAGTTGGAAGGTTCTTGATTGATGAAATCACATAATAATGCTACATACCCAGAGCAGGACCTGGTCCTCTTTCTTTCTCTGTGATTCTCTTCTGGAGCCCCATATATTTCTACACCTTGGATAGCTTCTCATACCCAAGAAGGTTTCCTCTTATGACGATTCTTCTCCTAAATAATCAACCCATAGTATTTACCCACTTAGACATTATTTCATTTATTTTGTCTTATTTGCCTAGTCCATGAGTCCCACCATGTGCAAGTTGCTAATTGCCTATCCATAGAGGTCAAACTTGCCATTATTGACTCATGTAGCACTTGGGAAAGCCTTAGGAATCAAATCTGCTTTATTCCTAGCCTCCTAGGTGCCCATCTACTTTTTCTGCTTTATTCCCTGTTTTTTCAGTGTTTTAAGGCACATAGGAAAGCAAGACCAGGTGAGGTGAATCAGCTTTGTTGCCTCTTCCTCCTCCACTCTTTCCTCCATGCAAAAGCATGTATGAGCTGCCATTTGACCACTATTTATCTTTCCCATGCACCCTTGCTAATTCGTGGGGTCCTTGATAGATTTGGGATCAGCTTTTTACACCTATGGGGGATTTGCCTATTTTGGGTAAGCCTGCTTTATGCTAGATTTGGATGCTTCCTTATGCATTTGATTTGCTCATGTATTATATATATTCAGCAGCCTATGTTATTACAGGGTTGGCTATTGTACACTCAGTTAATATAATTTTGTGTTATAGCTCCATATTCAGTCTCCATTGTTGATAATTTTGCATGATAAATTGTTAATTGTTGTGGGTGAAATTAATCTACTGCAGGCCTGAATTTCTACATGGTATTAGAGAAATTGTAGGTTGTTACTCTCCTCCAAAAATTGTTTTGCAGGTTTTACATCAAGACTAGGAGCCTTCTACTGACAGCCGGGACAAATTTTCTAAAGCTATGGATTCACAGAAAACTATCCTCACTCCCTTCAACTTTTTTGAATGGAAAGCAAAGATGGAGATCTTGTTGAGAGAGAAAGGCCTCTACAGGGTGACTATGGCTACAGAATCAGAGCCCAATGCTGCTGTAGAGAAGATCAAATGGCACAATCGGAGAGATGAGGCTTATGGCCTTCTATGTCTCAGTATTTCCCGAGACCTCCTTTTCCATCTCGATGGATTGAATTCACCGGATCAAGTATGGGAGAAACTTTCTGAACTCTTTGGAAATACAGATGAGATGAGGGGACACCAGATCGAAAATGAGCTGATCTCCCTGAGTCCCAGTAATTTTGAATCCCTGCAGCTATATTTCTCCAAGTTCAAAGCACTAGTTTTGCAGCTGAAACAGTGTGGTATTGAAAAGAAAGATGAGCAGCTCGTATTGTCCACCCTCTCGAAGCTAGGGCCTGATTACTTAGTCTTTGTTTCGACCTTCTATGCCACAAAACTCACAGCTCGAACCTGGAAGATGCCTAGCCTTTCATATTTCATGGAATCTCTCACACAGGAACAAGACAAGCTGGTGATGATGGGCACCATCAAACCTTCCAAAGACCAAGCTCTGGTTGCTGGAGATTTGAAGGTGGATTCAAAAAGCAAGAAGAAAGCTAAAAAGCCACCTGAGAAAGGAAGAGACAAGAAGTAGTCTCCATAGGATCAACAAGGTCCCAAGAAAAATACCCAGAAGAAGAAAAACAAAGGTGATATGAACAAGTGCTCATACTGCAATAAGGGAAATCATACTGAAAGCTCTTGTATGAAAAAACAGATAGATATGTTAAATCAACTGTTGGAGAAGAATGGCATCTCCCTTCTAGAAGGCTCAAAGAAGAGAGAAGGAGGATCAAGTTCTGATGACAGAGAGAGAGTTCATGCTCTAGTTGCTGGCACATCAAGCTCACCCAGTTTTATCATAGATTCTGGAGCTTCAAGACACATGGTTTCGACTAATGAGGCCTTCTCCTCACTGGATATGTCGAAAGGACCATCTATTGTACTAGGAGATGACTCTCTCACTGAAAGCAAAGGCAAAGGAAGGATAGAACTTGATCATGGTAACTTCAACAATGTGCTGTATGTCCCTGGTCTCGCCTCCAACCTTCTGTTAGTGTACCAGATGACCCACACTGGGTCTCCTAAGACAGTCACATTCTCACTAGATGAAGTTGAGATCACAAAAATCTCAAGTGGAAGAATTATTGCAAAAGGAGTAGCGAATCATGCTCACAAGGTATACATGTTTTCACACTTCCTGCCTTACTCAAACCCCTCTGCTCTTCTTATCCATGCTAATGAAGCTAGCAAGCTATGGCATGAAATATTTGGCCATTTAAATTATAAATATTTATCTGATATTAGTGAGAAAGATATGGTCATAGGGTTGCCCAAGATAAAATTTTCCAAAGGTGTATGCCAAGGCTGTATCCTAGGAAAACACCCAGAGCACAAATTTGAGAAAGCCAGCCATGAGAGAACCTCTGCACCCCTCGAACTAATTCACAGTGATGTTGCTGGCCCATTCCCTCATATGTCCATGAGTCAAGACAAATATGCATTGACCTTTATTGATGATTTCTACAGGTATTGTTGGGTTCACTTCATGAAGCATAGTCAGAAGTTTTTGGCCTATTCAAAGTCTTCAAGGCTTTGGTTGAAAACCAGTGTGGAAGAAAACTCAAAGCACTCAGATATGACAACGGTGGTGAGTATGTCAAGAATGAGTTTATTAACTATTGTGCAGATGCAGGTATTCAGATGTAGCATTCTATCCCCTACACACCACAGCAAAATGGTGTTGCAGAGAGGAAGAACAGATCACTGAAGGAGATGGCAACATGCATGATGGAGGCCAAAACTTTGCCACCAAAGTACTGGGCTGAAGCTATCAAATGTGCAGCCTATATTCAGAATAGGGTGCCTCACAAACAGTTGGATGGCATGACTCCTTTCGAAGCATGGAGTGGGAACAAGCCAGATGTGACCCATTTCAAGATTTTTGGCTCAAAGGCATGGGCTAGAATCCCGACAGAGAAGAGGAAGGCTTTGCAGCCCCAAATCCAAGAGTGTATTTTTTTGGGATACTCTAAAGATTAAAAAGGGTACAAGTTGATAAACTTGAGCACAAACAAAGCCTTCATTGAAAGGTGTGTTCAGTTTGAAGAAGAACCCCTTGCAGAAGTGGAGATTGGTGAAGCCTCTTCACCACCTGAACCTCAAGAAGTAAGTAAAGAGTTTGTTGAACATGCTGATTCTGATTTATCTGATGGATATGAGTTTATTGCAGACTCAAACAGACCCATAAGGCCTAAATGGGCAGCCAAGACACTACATGCAGCAGGACAGTTAGCTGGGGATCCCAATGACCCAAGGAGGACTAGATCTCAATTTGAGAGTGGTCTGTGCATGAAGGATCCTGAGTTTGCTGAAAAATGCTATTTGATGGTGGATTCTGATCCTCAAACATATTAATAAGAAGCAGGAGATCCAAGATGGCAAGCTGCCATGAATGAGGAGTTCAACTCGCTACAGAAAAGCAACACATGGGAGCTAGTGGATCTTCCTCCAGGGAGAAAACTAGTACAGTGTAAGTGGGTCTATAAGACCAAATTTGCTGCTGATGGTTCACCACTAAAGTACAACGCTATATTGGTAGCTAAATGCTACTCACAGGTTCATGGCATTGATTACAATGAGACTTTTTCCCCAGTGGAAAAGATGGATTCAATCAAGCTAGCTCTAGCCATTGCAGCATCAAGGCAATGGGAGGTACATCATATGGATGTAAAGCA
>LPNX010870389.1:148089-173005 GCA_001517045.1 Pseudotsuga menziesii | reverse complement strand
ATTTGCCTAGTCCATGAGTCCCACCATGTGCAAGTTGCTAATTGCCTATCCATAGAGGTCAAAATTTCCATTATTGACTCATGGAGCGCTTGGGAAAGCCTTGGGAATCAAATCTTCTTTATTCCTGGCCTCCTAGGTGCCCTTCTGCTTTTTCTGCTTTATTGCCTGCTTTTTCAGTGTTTTAAGGCACATAGGAAAGCAAGACTAGGTGAGGTGAATCAGCTTTGTTGCCTCTTCTTCCTCCACTCTTTCCTCCATGAAAAAACATGTATGAGCTGCCATTTGACCACTCTTTAGGTTTCCCATGCGCCCTTGCTAATTCGTGGGGTCCTTGATAGATTTGGGATAAGCTTTTTACACCTATGGGGGATTTGCCTATTTTTGGTAAGCCTGCTTTATGCTAGATTTGGATGCTTCCTTATGCATTCTATTTGCTCATGTATTCTATATATTCAGCAGCCTATGTTATTACAGGGTTGGCTATTGTACACTCAGTTAATATAATTTTGTGTTACAGCTCCATATTCAGTCTCCATTGTTGATAATTTTGCATGATCAATTGTTAATTGTTGTGGGTGAAATTAATCTACTGCAGGCCTGAATTTCTACAAGGTGGATCTACAGGTTCTTGCGGTTCTTCAAATTCTTGATCTTCTTCTTGAATTTCTTCGTTCATGGCTGTGTCATGAATTCTAGGTGCTTCTATTTCTCCAGGTTCTTCAATAGGCCTCTTTCTGGATTTGTTGTAAGCTGAGTCTTCGTCAAATGTTACATCCCTATTGATGTCGATATTCTTGAATCCTAGGAAGTATATTCTATAATCCTTCGAGCTTTCAGAGTATCCGACAAATATACCCTTCTTTCTTGAAGGATCTAACTTTTTCCTCTTTTCTTTTGGAATGTGTATGTACACTAGACAACCGAATATTCTGAGATGGTTGACTTCTAGTTTCTTGCTAGAAAATACTTCTTCAGGTGTCTTGTTCTCAAGTACTCTATGTGGAGTATGGTTCTGTACATACACCGCTGTTCTGGCAGCTTCTGCCCATAGATGCATGGGAATATCTTGATCATGAAGCATAGCCCCTGCAACTTCCATGATTGTTCTATTCTTCCTTTCTACAACCCCATTCTATTGTGGATTATATGGAGTGGTTAACTCCCTATTAATCCCAGAATCTTTTCATAACTCTTTGAATTCATTTGATGTGAATTCTCCACCATTATCCAATCGAAAAATCTTGATCTTCTTCTCAGTGTGGTTCTGAATCAAGGCTTTGAATTCCTTGAACTTGCTGAATACTTCATCTTTTTTCTTCATGAAGTAAATCCATGTCTTCCTAGAAAAGTAATCAATGAAAGAAACATAGTATACATACCCGCTTAATGAACTTGATGACATTGAACAACATACATCGGAGTGAATGATTTCCAAGATTCCTTTTTCCTTTCTCTCGCTACTTGGAAATGTTTTCTTTGTATTCTTTCCTTTTGCACATCCTTTGCAGATTCCATCATGTTTTGCCTGAATTTCTGGAAGACCTTCAATACCTTTGCTTGCAATTGGTAGTGCTTTGTAGTGCACATGTGCAAGCCTTCTATGCCAAAGTTCATTTGGCTCTACTAATTCATGGACAAAAGTTTGTTCTGAATGGCCCTTCAATTTGTATAGGCCTCCCTCTTGTTCCCCAATCACTACTGCATCATCAAAAGTCTTTCCTTTTGGCCACATGAGAACTTGACCATCTACAAATGCAACCTTCATGCCTTTTGCATAAAATGCAGATATGGAGAGGAGGTTCTTTCTAAGTCTCGGTACAAAAAACACATCCTTCATCTTCATAGACTTTCCAGAGTCTAGCTTATAGGAGGATTCCCCACTACCTTCTATTGGATACTGCAAGTCATCTACAAGTTTCACCTTGTGGGGTGATTTGTGTTCTGATAGTCTCACAAAAGACTCTTTGAATCCTATCATATGTTTAGAAGCCCCACTGTTTATAAGCTAATCATTGCTTCCATGTGTAATGTTTCCCGTGAGAGAGGAAATCAAAACATATTCTTCATCACTTGAAGAATCATCACTTTCTTGCTTGTTTCTCTTTGTTTAAGGTTCATCATCTTCTGCAGATGAGCATGATGTCTTCTCTTGTTGTTTTTCTTCTTGTGAGAGTTTCTTTTGTTTCTAGGACAATCTTTGGCATAGTGTCCTATTTCATCACAAGTATAACATATGAGTTGAGTTTTCTTGTAGGAAGAGTGCTTACCTTTTGAATGATGATGGTGATGATGGCCCCTTCTGGTTTTCTTGGATTGAACTGTGAGAGCTTGATCTTCACTTCCCATCTTTTCTTCTCAAGCTGCTATTCGAGATT
The DNA here is from genome assembly GCA_001517045.1 of Pseudotsuga menziesii. NCBI lineage: Eukaryota > Viridiplantae > Streptophyta > Pinopsida > Pinales > Pinaceae > Pseudotsuga > Pseudotsuga menziesii. The sequence continues at coordinate 170,630 of LPNX010870389.1, read as the reverse complement.
CTTCTTGTGATAACTTGACTAACTTCTTTCTGGCACAGATCCCTTGAATGAAATAGTCCCATGTCCTAGGGAGAACATTCAAGATGGTCATTACAATATTTACACTCTCCACTTCTTCATCCACTGCTTCAAGTTGTTCTTTGATATGGGAGACCCTTGTGAAGTAAGACTGTATGGTCTATGCATCCTGAATCTTCACATTCTTCAACTAGTTCCTCAAAGTCATCTTCCGGTTTATTTTCTTTCCTTCAAACAGTTTGGTTAGGGAATCAACCATAGCTTTAGGTGTCTTTAGGGAGGACACCTGTGGTATGAGGTGATCCTTGATTGAATGATCAATAATACTCTTAGCCATAACCAACTTCTTCTTATGTAAGGCCTTATCCTCATCTCCCTCTGGAACTAGAACCTCCTCATTGATGTAGGAGTCCAACTGATTTTCTTCCAAGAACCGGGAGATCCTATACTTCCAAGCTTAGAATTTATCAGCTTCCTTAAGATTTTCATCAATCTTGGTATGATGAGACATCTTAACTGAGAACCTCAAATGGAAATACAAAATATTTAGATCTTACCAGGTCAAGATGTCGGAACTAGATCTGAAGCTGAATTTCTGCAGTATTGGTTCAGGAGCAAATTAGGGTTTGACTTTCCTAGAGTTATGTCCAACCAAATGCTTTGATCTTGATCTCTAAACTTCGATTTTGAGGAGGAGATAAATCCAGGCCTAGGTTCACTCAAAAATTCCACTTCTGTGGAAAGCCCTAATTTTCGGCAGTAGTGTCGGGTCAAAAACTGAAAATGCTTAAAATCAGATTCTGCTTCAACAGAAATATGTGCCATAGGGAGGATAGTTAGTCAAACCTTCTTTTGCTAAAAATTTATGGAGAGAGATCGAAAAATTACGAATCCCTAGTTTCTACAGCTGCACAGTGTCTTCTTCTCAGGTTAGCTCTGATACCATGTTAGAATTTTATCATTTAAGCTAGCATTATGTTAGGATCTTTAAATTAGAGAATAAAAAGTACAACAATCAAACCCAAGAGACAATCAACACAATGTTTTTCCTCTAGAAAATCATAAATGGAGAAAACCTTGCAACTTCCTCAAAGATAGAATCAACACCAATGTAAAACCCCAAAACAGTAAGATGATCTCCCGACAATAGTAGCTTCTTTCTTTCTATCCCCAACAACTTCTTCTCCCTCAGCTATGCACTACAATTGAGTGTGAGTGAGTGAGTGATAAATAGAGAGTCTCACTCTCTATTTATACTAATTCCTGACTTGACAATAGCTCACTAGGTTTGACTTCACTAGGAGATTCTAATAACCCTAGGGCCCTAGAACTACAGGAACTTTAACCCTTGATTAATAGGAGGGTTACCCACAATGACTTGACAATAATTGTTTACATTATAGAAACTCCCGATAGGAACATCGGGGCATGACATGACTCAATTACATTACAAACACTTCCAAGAATAAACATCAGGGTACAATACATAAGATATACAAGTGAATACATTCCAAAGTTACAATTACATCAACACTATTCTGTACAGATGTGACATTCGAAGATGTTGTTTAATGGACATTCCCTTTGGGGATGTTTAGTCCTACATCTTGGATAAAAGATACTCATTGTTGCTCGTTCTTCATCCTGCCTTTTCTTGGATTGTAAAGAATCTATTTGAGAATCCATTGCTCCTAAGACATCAGTTTTGAAGTTCTCCAACATGTTTCCTAAATATACTCTTGTAACTCCACCTGAACTAGGAATGTTTCCTCTTATGTTTCTACTAAAAGGCTCTCGAAATTTTTTCACAACTTCCCCCCTACTACTAGAATAATTTTTATGCATCTCACTGATTTGTGCAAAAGTTTTATTAGAAATATCACCAGCTGCCATGAGATTAAGACTTTCTAACAAGTCCTCGGAGATCCCCTTAAGGAAAAGTGTGCATACTGCATCTTCTCGAAGGTCACTATATTTAGATTTATGTAATGTATAAATGAACCTTTCAAGATAATCCTCTAGGATCTCATCTTCAAGTTGTTGTATTTTGAATATATCATTTCGAGAATCATTAGGTTTGCAATACTCTTGATATTTTTTCAAGAGTGAAGTTTTCATATCGTCCCAAGTCCTAATAGTGAATTCTCCTAATCCCATGAACCATCTCAAGGCATAATATTTTAGTGTAGCGAGAAAGAGTTTTAGTTTGTGAGCATCTTGTAGATAATTATAGCTCCTACAAAGGATATCGGAATCGAACAGGAATGTGTCCGGGTCCTCATTACTTTTTCCATAGAAATTAGGTAAGGAGGAAGGAGGGATTTTTTTCATAGTTACATCCTGCATCATGTCTAAAATAGGGAACCCGAAGGTAGCCTCAGTTCGATTTCTCCCTTCTCCTTCTTCATTTCTAACTTCATCATGATCTTCGTTTTCTCCTCGTCTCTCCATATAAGATGGATTTTTAACGTAGATATACCTAGGAGTCTCCTTTTGAGGTGATAATGGGGCATCCTAACATTATTTTTCGGGAGAGATCTTCCTCTGATCAACCATGTTTTTATTAAATCCTAGAGGGATAGTAGGTTCTACTTTGGAAGTTTCAATTTGTTAGATGACTGGATCTACGAAGGTTCCAAAGATGTCTTTGACTTGGGCAGGATCAACAAAGTCAATGAAATTCGGACCTCCTACTAGTGAAAAGGTTGTGTTAATTGGATTCAAAACTAGGGGATGGATGGAGTTTTCTAGTGGTTGATCCTCTTGAACTTCCTCAGGAATGAGGTCCTTAGGACCTCCTACCTAGTTTCCTTATCCTTCTATGGATTCCTCGGTAAGATCTACTGAGAGAGTCTCCTTAGGTTTCAGGGTATAACTACTTCCTACAGGTGTCTTTCAATACCTTTTTGGTGAGTTAGTAGTTGGGGAATTACACCCCCTACGGTATTTAGTAGGTATTTCAATAAGTTTTCCTGTCTTAACAAATCTACCCTGAGGATCTCTAAGTATGCTCATGAAAAACTTTAAACTAAAGAAAATATATACTACTATTGTTGTTGGATTTGGGGGTGCCTGTTATAACAAATGCGCAGGTTCTTACCTCTCGTCTTACTGCTCCCTTGCCACCAACCTATTGCTAAGCTTCATACAAATTTTCATCTACCTTACAAAACAACTCCCTGGCAACCGTGCCAAAAGTGTTGGGTGTTATAATGTCTAAATTAATTCACCTAATCTTTAATTATCAACCAAGTTTGGTAGGCTTAGAGTTGACACAGAATCTATGTGAAGGTAGAGGGGTTCCTGTGGTGTCATGGAAATATTTTAACAAACAAAAGATCAAAATATCTTTCAAAACGAAAAACCGAGTCAAACTCCTAAGAATTCAATTATTAAGGTAATTAAACTGAAACAAAATATAAAACTAAATAATCTATAAGTAGATAACTTTAAATTGAAAAATATACTATTAACAACTAATCTTTAAATTGGAAACTAAGATGCAAGAAAGACCTAATTAATAAGCAAGTAGAAAACTTAATAAAATAAGCAAGTATAAAACTTAATAAAATAAGAAAGTAGAAAAATTAATAAAGAAAATTAATTAAAAAGAAACAAGTAGAAAACTTAATAGGAATGTCTTTGAATTCTATCCTACAAGTCTCTTTCAGAAATCGCACAATGAAAAAGGAACAACCTAAAAACATTCTAAGGATAACACATACAATACTGAAATTTACATGCAAATGGATAAATCAATACAAAGCATAAACACAAAACAATACATCAATAAGGAAATCAGAAACAAATTAAAGAAACAAAACATAAGATAGCTTAACACATATTTGAGGTGAAAAAGAAGTAAGGGAAATAATAAGATTGTAATAAATAACCTAAAACACTCTAACTTTAACTTCAATGTTAAATAAAACTATCATCTAACTATCTCAGTCAAAGCATACTTCAAACATTAGGGAAACAAAACTGAAAACAATCTCAAAACACATTAAAAATACTAAAAATGAAACTATGAACTAAATGACAGACTGAACTGTAGGTCTGAAATGGGTGGTTGAATGACAGTTTAAATAGGCTGTCTGAATGACAGTCTGCACGATTAAAATGATAAAAATTAACCTAAATGATCTAATCTTCAGCTAAATTCACACAGATGTAAATCTAATGCATACATACAATAAGTAAACTTACTTATTAAGCAAATTTAACAGTGAAATGAACTTGCACAAATTCATGAACATAAAGAAAACATTGCATGTTAATAGACAAACTGAAATTTAAATTGCATAACTGATAACTAATAATAGATAGGAAATAAACAGAACTGATTTTAAAAGAAATCTATTCTATTTTCTTGTAAATAAACTGAACAGTAGACTGGAAATAAAATGACTGAAATTAAATTCAAAAGAAAACTATGCACGCAATCTAATTATTTAATTCTGGAAATAAAATGCATTACAGAAAGAAAATGAAATAATAAAACTAACTAGAAACAAAACTAACTACAACAGAAAAGATAAAAGAAATAAACAAGAAAAGGAAAGAAACCTTTGGTTGATGAGGGGCCCTCTTAGCAATCAGGGGTGGTGCCTAGCTAACTTCTACTCAAATGCAATTATCAATAGCAAAGGATATAGCTCTTTATTCAAACGATGGAACAGAAAAAAAATGTTCTTCACCAAAAACAAATGTCTAACAAATGAAATGATCAACTCCCTAACTCTGCATAAAGAGGTGTTTATATACAGCGTTTACAGTGATGAGCAAGTCGACCCTTTAGTGGTCGACTGCTCTCTAAATTTAGTCGACTATTAAGGTGTTTAACTAATCGCAAGCCAACTCACAGGATCTTCCTTTCTTCATCGTGAGTTTGGTATTCTTCATTGGACAGTGTACGCACAATCTCCTTCTCCATTGAAAACGGTCTTAGAGGTGGCGTATGGCTCCTTCCTTAGCGTAGCAGGTGGAATGGTGGCGAGCAGAGGAGAGTGCACAAGAGAATTTTCTAGAATGTGAGATAATACATCAGCCCAATGCATGGTCTACTGGTGAGGTGTCAACGAAGGAGGATGCAAGCTGGCGAATCATCTAGAAGCAAGCTTCATTACCCAGATGCGTGGACAACATGTCGTTTGAAAAACTATTTCAAATTTTAATGCCTGAAATCCATTGTCAACAGCATGCAGTTTGGTTAGCAGTATGGAAGGAAAGATGAATAGAGATATGGACTATGAGCTAGATACGCTGGGCGCAGATCTAGGACGAATGAAATTTCTGTTTTCTAGTGCGCTTCAGGACTAACGTCTGCAGTAACACATTTTAACACTTGGCAAACTACCAACAAGTTTTGTGCAGTGAGCTGGATGACAACATGGACGTGTTGTGTGCATGGAAATATGAATGTGTACTTGTTGTTAATCTATCCTAAAAATATTATATAACCTGCAAACAAATATACAAATCAATTAATATATCAAATGCGCTTCAATAATTTCAATTTTAATTAATAAAATCATAAAATAATAATAATAAATGGATTTTATATAAACCTTAAATTCATACATACCTAGGCTAAATAGTGATCTGCGTGACATAAAATTACCAAAAATGATAACAAATCTAGGATCAACAGCATGCCTGATATTCCTGATCCCAGTCCGACACCTCATGTTGAACCGATTGGTGACCCTGGTAATGCGCCTGGTGACACTTCCACTCCTTTCCATGCAGATAGGTTTGGTAATAGTAGTCACATTGGGTCATCCACTCTAGCGGTGGCAATTCCTTCACACACACATCCCAGACCTAGCATAGTGTTCCTCTTCGGGGACCTCAGCCGAGACATGTGAATATTGGGGGTACAAACTATATTCCTTCACATATTCCATCGTCTTCTCAACTTGTTCCTTCAAATTCCTTTTTGACGCATCCCCTTCCTAACTCTAGTGGTCCTTTGGGTCGGAGTTCGACTACAAGCCATGTTCTTCCTGCGACTTCTAACACTGTAGTATCACAAATTCAAGTGCCTCCGATTGTGTTAGCAGGTCATGTACCTGTTTCTGGATCGTCTCATGGAATACCTCATGGATCATCTCATGGTCCAAATCATGGAGCTTCCCATATACCTTCCTATGGACCATCTTATGGAACATCTCATGAGACATCTTATGGATCATCCCATGGACCATCTCATGGTACAGCCTATGGAGATTCCAATGGACATTCTTATGGACCGCAATACAGAAAAAACTATCAACCGTATGGGTACGGTTATCAACAACCTGCTTACTCTTCTAACTATAGCTTTGTCACACCTCATAATCAAGGTACTCCAATGCTTCCATGTAGCCCTTCATGGGTCGTATGGGAGGATGTTATTATCTCACTCGCCAAGGCCATGGTGTGTATAGAAATAAACCTTATATGAATCAATCCTACTAGGGAGTGTGGCATTGACCGAATCAACCTAGTCTGCCTTTCCTTGCGACCTTGAACTTAATTGATTTGTTGAGATTGATGAATGATCATGTGTCTCAAAATCTGGCATGGTCGATAGTCCCTACCAAGCTTCCTTTAGACATTCCCAAGTTCAAAGGTAAAGCTGGTGAAGATCCTGGTGAACATGTCACAACCTTCGACCTTTGGTGCTCTTCTAATTCCTTACACGATGACTCCATGCATTTGAGGGTATTTCAATGCACCCTCATAATTCCTATGATGAAATGGTTTATAGAGCTACCGGGGAGGACCTATACTACATTTGATGACCTTTCCATGACTTTTCTTAATCATTTCCAGCTACCCGTATGTTACAACGTCAATACCAAACTCTTGTCGACCTTCCAGCAAGAGAAATCCATGAATATCTCGGATCATATTGAAGAATGGCCTATCTCAGATCATATTCACAAACGGCATAAATGGAAACGATTAATTAAAGCCTTTATACCACCAGAGTTTATTTTAGAGTGGTTCCTCAAGTCATTGGTACCTTACATCACGAAGGATGTTTCCACATCCGGAGTTCAAAATGAGGACCAAGCTATTTTTAGGGCTCAAGAGTTGGATTTGATCTATGCTCAATCTGTACTTTTGTATGAGATTATCCCGAATGCTCCAAGATCCAATTTTGACCCCAAGATTAAACCTGGGCCACATGTTGATGGCATTTTTGGCTCCACAAGTACCAAACCTGTAGACTCGGTTATGAAACAAGTGAGCCAGTTATCACTTAATCAACCTACATCAGGACAAGCCCCAGCTTCATCTCAACCTACCCAATCAATGAGTGTACTTTCAGTGCAAACGTCAAACCTAAAAAGCAACCAGCATCTTGGAAGGAATACAAATAAAAGAAAAAATAATCATAAGGGTGGGAATAAAAAATGAAAATGGTAATAATAATGACAAGAACACGAACAATTCTAGGGGGTATAAGCATCCTAAACATAAGGTGAAGTTTCCTTGAAAGTTGTGTAAGGATGATCGCCTCGAATTTCATAGCACATGGCCCTGATGTGTTTACTAATCCTTTACCTAATAATGAAAATATGAACTCGAGGACCGTTGATCCTGGTTGTGTGTCTGGTGGAACTCAAAAACCGTCGGGGGCCGCTAGTGGTCACAGTTTCATCAACATGGTGATATCTACCAAAGTTGTGGAGCATGTGAAATATTATGGCTCGTCACAATCAGACCTTGAGAAAGAACCTGATCCACCCGAAATCTCTTTGCAAACTGAAAATCATATGGATAAACCTGAATTTCCACCTCTCATTCCTTAGGGAGTCTTGAAGTGCTCGGGGCACAATCCTAATGCTCGAGTCACCCAGAACTATTCAGCTGTCAAGGATTTGGGCCAAACTTCTTATACGATGTTCGCATTAGAAGTGCTTCAGACTTGTCCTTCGGAAAGAAATGCCTTGCTGTTTGCTCTTGGGGTTAGTGATGATACCTCTCCTTCCATGATTAAATTTGAGACTCATGGAATCCAGCCTCTATTTCTTTACTACATGTCTCTTTTGATTCATGTAGAGTGTCTCAACAACACCATCATGCGTATTGTCATTGATAAAGGCGTTACCACTTTTGTGATGTATTTTTCCTATTGGAAGGATTTAGGTTCTCCCACGTTGTCTCAGTCTGCCAACATGTTGACTGCTTTCGATGGAAGGTCATTTTGGCCACATAGTATACTTCCTTCTTTATAGGTCCAATTGGGATGGAAGACTCTCGCGATTGAGGTCGAGGTGGTTGATGTGTCCCTTGACTACAATCTTTTGCTGGGTAGGAACTTGATGTACAATGTTCAAGTTATAGCCTCTTCCCTATTTCGAGTGGTTTGCTTTCCCTTTAATGGGAATATCATTACTATTGATCAAAATTATTTCCAGAATCTGAGTGTTAATGCATCATCGGGAGCTTCTATCCCGATTATCAACCATTCTCAGCCAAAAACTGAGAATGTTGGTGAGGGTATGTATCCTTCTCTCATGGGAAGCTTTAGTTATCTTGCACCCGTTCTTATGATTGGGTCTAGTCTTGGTGGGGCTTCATCCTCATCAAATTCAGTATCCTTTCGCACTACCCATATGGAATATCCTTGGATTATTCCTTCACTGAGTACTTCGAGTGTGCCTGTCGAGACCGACGTGCTGTTGCCTACAACAATGGTGGCGTATCGAGCGAATATTGATCATGCTGTAGAGCCTGGTCCTTCCTCTTTGCGTATGGAGGAGGAGGACCCTTATGTGTTTCCTACATGGGCAGTAGATTCATCTCACTCTCATGACTTCCTTGATGATGTTTTTCCATTAGATGAAACTATTCTTGAGGCCATGTCTAGGATTGAACAACCTTGGGAAGAGTTGCACCATATATTGTATTTCATTCCTAAGCTTGATCCTTTATAGTGTGATGAATTTAGGACGATTCTAAGTGAGAAAATTGGTAGCCTTGTGGTCCCATTAAGATCTCTTGGTTAGATTTCTGAAGGGAACATGGCTATCCTATCACCAACTATTCCTATTAATATTTCTCGTGATCCTGGTAAGATTGAGAATGTCTACATTAGGGTGGATTGTTCCCCCAATGAGCTTAAGGAGTATATTGAGCTGTTTAAGGAGTTTCATGTTATTTTCACTTGGTCATACGAATAAATTCTAGGTATATACCCTCGTATTGTCGAGCACAAAATCAAAACCTATATGGATGCAAAACTAGTTCGACAATGTTTGCGTGTCGTGAATCCTAGAAAGCACCCGCTATTAAAGCTCAGATAGAGAAACTGCTCAAAGCTAGTTTTATCTATCCTGTTCCCTTGACAGAGTGGGTTTCAAATCCCGTTCTAGTGGATAAGAAGCATGGAGTGATCCGAATATGCACTGATTTTTGTGATTTAAATTGAGCCTGTCCTAAAGATAATTTCCCTACACCATTTAATGATCAAACTTTGGATGAGTGTGCAGGAAGTGAGGTATTTTCTTTTATGGATGGATTTTCTGGATATAATCAGATACAAATTAAGCCCGAGGATCAACACAAGACCGTATTTATTTGTCCTTGAGGAACTTTTGAATATCAAAAGATGCCCTTCGGCCTTAAAAACACGAGCTACGTTTCAGCGGGCCATTCCCTTAATATTTCACGATCTTAAAAATATTATTGAAGTTTATTTGGATAATCTATCTGCTCACTCTCATTTGAGAGTGTGTCATCCTCACCATTTGCAATTAGTGTTCAAAAGATGTTGTCATTATCAAGTTCGTTTAAATCCCCATAAGTGCATCTTTTGTGTGAAATTTGGTCATTTACTAGGATTCATCATATCCTAGGAGGGTATTAGATTCGATCCCTTGAAGGTTGAGGCAATAATTCAATTGTCTCCCCCACATAACATTCAACACCTTCAATGTTTACAAGGTATGGCGAACTTCTTACAAAGGTTCATGGTCAATTTTTCCAACTTAACTAAAGGCTTCATGTGTCTGTTGAAGAAGGACACCCCTTTTTACTGGGATGAGTGAGCCCAGGAGTCTATCGATGCTCTTAAGAAATCCTTAGGAATGGCCCCCATACTTAGTCCACCAGACTATAGCCATGATTTCTTGATTTATGTGGCTGCGTCTCAGGATATGGTTGGTTTGGTATTGGTTCAAGAGGATGAGGAGCTCCATGAGCATGTCATATATTATTTGAGCCAAAACCTTATTGATGCATAACTTCATTATTCCCATGTGGAGAAGCTAGCCTTAGCCATCATTCATGCAGTTCAATGTTTGAGACATTACATTATCCTTCACCAAACTTTGGTCGTAGCTCACATCAATCCATTTCAGTTCGTCCTCACTAGAAGGATTATTAGGAGAAAATGTAATAAATGGATTGTGATTTTTCAAGAGTTTGATCTCGAGTTCATTTCGGAAAAATCGAAGAAATCGTTAATATTTGCTGAGCTCATATCAGATTTCCCAAATTTGGAGAAAAAGGAGGTTTATGAGGATTCTTTTGTCGATGAGCATATATTCTTCATCTCAATTGTGGACCTTGGTACAGGGATATTATTTTGTATTTGCAAACATTGAAGGTCCCTACTCACCTTTCACAGGATGAGAGATGGTGACTATGTCACGTAGTGAAGAACTACCTCATAGTGGATGATACTTTGTACCACTGTGGGGTGGATTCCATTTTACTTCATTGTTTAACTCATGATGAGGCTGAGGTCGTGCTTAATGATTTCCATAGAGGGGCATGTGGTGGTCATTTATCTAGACTTTCTACAGCCCAAAGAATCTTGAGAGTGGGCTATTTTTGGTCGTCCATTTTCAAGAATTTTGTTAATACGGTTAAGAAGTGCCACCCTTGTCAGGTGTTTGCATGTAAGATGTGCTCATGTCCCACCCATTTGCATCCTATTGTCACCGCTGGTCCCTTCACCAAGTGGGGCCTTTATTTCATGGATTGCAACCCAACTTCGGCTGGGGGGAACCATCATATTGTTGTGGCTATCGATTACTTCATGAAATGGGCAGAGGCTATGCCTACAGTTAAATCCAACGATGAGACAGTCGTGCATTTTGTATTTAACCAGATTATCACCCGATTTGGCATTACAAAAGAGCTTGTCACTAACCATGGCAGGCACTTTCAGAACAAAATGATCAAACAATTGGCTTCCAAGTTAGGATATAATCAAGAGCACTCCTCTTCTTATTACCCTCAAGCGAATGGACAGGTTGAAGTAGTGAACAATTCACTTAAGTCCATTCTCCAACGAACCATCACAAAGAAAGAAAAATTAGCATATCATGTTGTATCCTGCTTTGTGGGCCTATAGAACCGCGTTCAAGACTACCATGAGTTTTTCTCCCTATCAGCTGGTGCATGGGGTGGAGTCAGTATTATGAGTTGAATGTGAAATCCCTTCTTTGAAGCTAGCTATGGAGATTTTACTAGAAAATTCTACATTGGAAGAGAGTTTAGTCCACTTAGAGCAGTTTGATGAACAGTACCGAGATACCTTAGTGGCTCTAGAGGTTAACAAGAATCGTGTTAAGGTCTAGTATGATAAGTATGTCCATCCGAGACATTTTAGTGAAGGTGACTTGGTCCTTTTATTGGATCAAGCTAAGGAACCCTTGGGGCCAAGAAAGTTTAATCCCATGTGGCATGGTCCTTACATGGTTAAGCGTGTTTTAGAGAAAGCTTCCTATGAGTTTGTTGATTATGAAGGGATAGCCTTGGAAGAGCCTAGAAATGGGCTCTATCTCAAAAATTACTATGCATGATCTTCAGATAGGGATGATTTTTGTATATTATTGTACAGTTTTTCATTGCATAATTAGATTTTTCTTATGGTGATCGGGTTTGTTGATTAGCTTTCATTTTTTATGGCAGATGTCGATGGAGTCTTCCGTTTACATAGGATTCTCTGATGGTGCTAGCCACCACACTCAAAACTCAGCTTTGGCTGCTTGAGTGATCTATACTCCTACGGGTCAAGTATTGTCTTCAGGAGGTGTATGTTTATGGCCTTTGTTAAACAATGTTGTTGAATATAGTGTCGTTATTGAGTTATTGCATGATGCCATTTCTCATGGTCTTCATTCTCTTGAGGTATGTCTTGATTCACAGTTAGTGGTTTCACAACTTCATGGCTTGTATCGTATTAGGGACCCGACATTATTACGAATATTGTTACGTGTTAGATTGCTAAAACAAAAATTTGAGAGTATAACATACATTCATGTTCCAAGAAATTTTAATCAAGTTGTTGATTCATATGCTAACTATGTGTTAGATTGGAATTTGTTTCACAGACCATAATCATATCACAAACACATTTTACACATGTAAATAGAATAATAATCGATCATCATAAAAAAAATTTCATTAAGTTCAAAAAGTGATGCCATAATACATAAGTGTCATATACAAAATTGGGGCTTCAGAGCCACCAAAATATACTACATGGTCATACAAAAAATATACACCCAGGTCTCTAATCCTGAGGTGGAGGATGGTGCTGATCATGGTAGCACACTACGACTCTAGCCATCCAGCGAAACAATCGAACCCATGCTCATGGTACTCCAACCACCTAGCGTTGCATGGCCTCTAGCAAGTCCTCGTCTTGTGCCATGGGTACTCTCTTTCTCAATCAAACAAAGTTCGTGTTAATCCTCTGGAGCGTCCACTCCGCATACACACCCATGATCTCATCACCTGTTCCCCTCCTTCTATGATGAGGAAATCCATCTAGCCATCGTGGTCCTACATCTACATATACATGACAAAGTGTCACTATGTGTCATCACACCAAAAACATGTCTTTTGATTTCATATCTCAAAAAACAAAAAAAAAAAATAATTCAAAAATTAAAAGTGGGTTTGGGATTCGTTACCTATGTCTCCATAAGCCACTCCTAGTGGTAGGGGCATGTATGGATCACCGCAGAAGTCAATCCCTACATAGGGATAGTCATCTATGGTGATGAGTTGTCTCTGCCACCATGGAAAGAACTCTGTTGGGTAGGGGTTAGCCACCCTTCCACCTCCCAGTCTGCGCATGACATTAGCCTAGTGTCGCTAAGATGGATCCCAGACTCCATGTGGAGAAATGTTTACTCTAGGGTTTAGCCCTGGCACCTGCTCAAAGAACAATGTGCTCAGTATGCTACCAAACCTGAAGTTCCACACCCTACCCATATTGCAGGCACTGAGCTATTGTTTCATGTTACTCAGTAGTGTAGTACTCCAGTCATATATTGTAGGCTGCATACACTCTACTGCATAAAACATCATTGGCTATGAGGTCTGGTGGAGTGAATCCAAATCTGCAATCCTACTTAAGGACAAAAGTATGGCTTTCAGCCCCAGAATATGAATCAATTTTATCTGTATTTGAATTCCAACCTTCTCTGTATCTGGAAGATAATACACAATTATGTACTCATCTATGGTCAGCCTGCCTCCTGGCCCACGAGATCAGAGGTTCACCACCTCCACTCGTCGAGACAAGCCTGTGATGAAATATATGTTCTCAACCTCAATGTTGAGCGACATCCCATCTATCTGAAAAGTTTCAGAATTTGGATCCTAGCAATCTACCAGCAGCTAGAGTAGTCTTGGCTTTTCCCTCAAGCTGCCAAGACACCAAAACTTGTATAAGATACATGCCTGTAATTCCTTTTGAGCCATGAGATCAGCTTGAACAGCTCCCTCGACATCACCATGTTCCCTCTTTCTCCACTCTAGTACCATCCTGCACAAAAAACACAATTTTTTTATCATGATTTGCCCATAAAAACCTTATCAGCAGCCCTATACGTGGCTATCTTCAAAACAGTGGCTCATGTACATGGTTTTGGGGCATTTTTTGTGTATGGACAGCCCTATATGCAGAAAAATGCCCGATTTCCACATGGGCCAAAACTCCCAATTTGGGATGGCCCAAAAAATTAAATTGACCATGAAAATTTAAAATTTTTATATCAAAATGAAAGAGAGGGGCAAGAGAATCTACCTAGATCAAACGTGGAGGGATTCCACCGGACGATGCTCTTGGAATTCACTTCTGAAGTTTTGAGCTCAAATGCAGTATGGTGGGTAAAAATTCAAAATGGTATAAAAATTTTAAAATTTTCACTATTTTATAGAAAAATTTTGAAATTTTTACCCCCTTTCTATAGTTTTTTTATCGTTTCTGACCGTTTTGGACCATTTGAACTAATTTGATGTTGTAGGATCCTGTTTTGAGTGCGGTTTGGCCATGTCTTCGACCCATTCATACCTATTTTAGGTATCATGTCTAAACTGGCATATAGATTAGGTTTTCACATCCGTTTGCATTTTGCATAGACTTATGACCATTTCATCTTAGCCTTAGGTATGCACCCATTCCATCTTGTCACGAAACCTTCTTGTTGCTTTTTAGAAGTGATATGGTGTGAATGGTAGAGCTTTCCCATACATGGATACCCTATTTAGATCTTGTTTTTCATTTGGTTCCCATGCCGATATTCCTCCTTTAGGGTGTGGGAGTCCTTTGTATAGTATCGCCATGACTTTGAGAAAGAGCTTCATACTCCTCTTGAACTTTATGTTTCCCATTCCCCCAGGACTCCCTTGTATATGTCAAGTTGTGATTGCATTATCATGAGTTTTGCTTGCCTTATTGAGCCTTATGTTGGCTTCCCTGACTTTCATTATCAACCATACAGCTTGAGCTTGTCTCATGTCTAGCAAAGCAGATTCTTTTTACATATCTTTTGTAGCTTGATTCCCCATTTTTTTACTAGGAGGGGACTTTCCCCTAAGTGTCATTATCCTGCACATGTTTCCTTGCATTGAGCATAGGTATGTTCCACTACTTGGAACTAGTTTTTTTTTCCCCTGACACTCATCCCCTCCTAGATTTGTAACAATAAAGAAATTTAATTATTTTTCAAGCTTTTCAAAATATCTGAAAAATTCCAAAAAAATTAAAAAACCAAAAATCCAGACGGGAAAAGATGTTATCTTTGGCAGTAGTCGAGTCGTGTTGTCTTCGAACAGAGCACTGTATATCACATCCATTGATTGGGTTATTAGTTTGACTCTAGGAGCTATACTCATTACTCTGAGTTTATCTCCATCGATTGGTTAAGCTTCCAGTCACTATGGAGCCTCTGTTGATGCCTCCTATATCACAGATATGTCCTAGTTTTCATATTGAGTCCATGCTTCTTATATTTAGTCACCATTTTATTTTATTCTCTTGTTCGAAGGAATTTGAATCCTGAGTCAGCCATTCCTCAGTTGTCTTGAATTTGCATGTCGACCATTCCCAGTACTGTTACTGGTTCATGCACATATTGTTCAATTTCTTCCACATTATACAGCATTGTTGAGTACCTTGTGTTGGTTGATGGGGGATGCCCTAATTCCCTCCTTCCAACGGATTCCATCCCATCGAATTCAGATCATTTATTTTGGGATAGGAGTCTAGAGTCATTTGAGTGCCTTAAGACTTACAGCCATCAGTGGTAGGTTCTCTCGCCATTAATAGTTTCAAGAATACATCAATGTCTCCTGATCGATGGATTCTTTCAAGTGTTTGAAATCAACACATCTATTCACACTTATTAGATTTCACTCTAGTACCTCGATTCCCATTTTCATTATCAGTTGGTGATCTTGTGTCTGTTAATGATATACATTAATGACTAGTAATCAGATGATGGACTACTATGGTCAACCTCGACACCTCTATTCACATAGTAGGACATGTACTCGTAGCGGTTTGTGTAGAAGACTTTCTAGTTTGGTGGAATTCCACATATGCTACCTCCTTGACCATGCCAGTGTTCATGAGATTTCAGCTCTCATGATTTGAATCCTGTGTATGTCAGATATCTTTAGCCATTTTGGAGATCTTGATCCATTTTATATCTCCAGCTTCTATTGAGATCTTAATCCATTGTATATCTTCATCATGGAGATTTTGATCTATTATATACTGTACATGGGGATGACCACACATGTCACATTTTTTATATCATGTCTATTCATGGCCATTGTACTCTTATGTATCCAGGACTGCTATATGTATTTGCGGTCATATGAAGAGATTGATTATTGTACTATACTAATGGATGGATGGTTCTTGCACCTGTTTCTTCATCACTCCACTTTTGGGATGAATTTTATAATGTATTTCGGCCATCATGTTACCCCTCTGACCTCACACATTAGGGGGCATCTGTTACAGTTGATTTTACCACACATGGTTGCTCACATATTTATGGCCTTCCATGTCCCTTTGTAGACTCTTTATACCACATGGACTGATATTATACTTTTATGTTTCCAAGTCATCCCTAAAAACACCTGTTTATTGTTGTACGCTAGTTTTAATCCCATACTCGCATGTATACATGGATTTTGACCTCAAACCCGCATACATCGGGACGTGTACATAAATCCAAATATTTTTGGAGTTTTCCTTCATGTATGTCTAAACCACTTGACTCTTGGCATTCCATATGCCTCGAGATCGCTTGGATTTGACCCTCCATTACCCCTTTGGAGTGCTATATAAGGAACCCCTTGGATACATTGAAAAAGGGGGGAATTCAAGAGCAAAGAAACTATAGTCCATTGTTGTCGTAGCTTGCATATAATTGAATCTGCATCCCTTTGTCCCTTTGGACCACTTTGTGTTATTCCAAAGCTCTCCTTTAATTGCGAGCTTGCTATCGAGAGATGGAGGATTGAGGTGGTGGAGCCCCAGGTGAAGGAATCAGCTTCTCCGGTTCGCAGACATGCCAACAGAGGTTGTCACTTATGTAATCTCTTATTTGATTAATAGAAATATCTTTTCCTATCCAATAATGTGCATTTGAATGAATATTGAGTCCATGGATATGTTTAATTGCTTATACATTGTTGATTATATATGAGAGTAGATCTAACACCATATTATATATAATGCTTGCCTTGTTTTCTTTTGTTGAGAGTAAATTGCTAGCGTAAGAGGGATTGGAAAAAGCTCAATGGGGATCTACTTCAACTATCCAGAGTAAGGTATGAGTCAAGATCCTTTAGTGTTAGATGTTTGGTTTCTCTTGCATATGGGAAAGGATTGATTTCTCAAGTCTAGCTGTCTATTGTGGTACACCCCAAGCCATAGGAAGTTGCTCTCCGTAACAACGAGCTTACTTAGTTCTATTTGAACTAGGGCACCTCTCCCATTTTGTAAGCAGATTATACTTAGAGAGAGAGACTTGTTAAAGTGTGCTAAACGTTTTGATCTTTATCACACCTACTAGTTGCTAATATGGTCCCTTACAAACTCAGCTTGTTAGCAAGGTAATTACTATGTTTATCATTAAATGTTTAACATAGATAAATTATGTATGTTATACCTATTATTCATTATATTTATATTTCATGTTTAATTTATTATAACTATTAACATATTTTTTATTTTTATTGGAAGGTTAAAATCTTGATTAAATATCAAACTTGGATTTTATATAACCAATACTACCATGGCATATTTCATATGCCATGGTTCTAAGCTTAATGCTTAGGAAATTGGGAGAGCAAAGGTTTAAGGCTTAAGCTATGGTCTAAATGATACCTAACATTTGTGCATTGGGGATTGACTTTGTTAGCATATATAGTATGGACTAAACATTATACTATACCTTGTATGAGCATTGGGGTGGCGAGTTATAACATATGGTTGAAACATTAAACGTTGGGGTTTAAGACTTGCATGGAAATGGAGACCAGCGATAATGTAACATTTGTAAACTATGGAGATGTGGGTTTTAGTTTGATATTGGACACTAGGCTGGCACTATTAATGCATCTCGGGGTTTGGGGCAGCCCAAGCTTAGGGCTTGGCTCCATGAGTGACTTGGTCATTTCGCTTGTCTCACTAATGGTTTGGTCTTGGCTCTACGTAGAAGATGGAGGAGACACCCTGGTTAATGAAGGTATGCTTCATTGGTTTCAGGGCAGTGTTTGATGTTTTATTTGTGGCTTAATCATTTGCATACTTCTCATCCTTGTCTTTTTGGCTGTGGTTGCGGGTGACAGGAACTACAACAAAAACTAGATTTAGCGTCTCTTTTTGCATCCTTTTTTTCATCTAGACCATCTTTGAGTGTATTTTTCTTCATTTTTTGGACAAAATGGTGCAATTTCACGGGTTGGTGCTAGTTTAGGCATTTTTTGCATCCTTTTTCTAAATCTAGCGCAAATTGCAGTGTAATTTGCACTGGGTTTTGCACCTAATTATGCGCCAGGTTTTGCATTAGATTTTGCGACAGGTTTTGATCCTAGTTTTGCACCTAATTTTGTGCCTAGTTTGTACATTTTACTCTTGTTGTGCCCCCTTTTATGTCCATGTTTTCCTCAACTTTTACGCCCTTGTTTTCATCCGCTTTTGTATCTGTTTTTACATCCACTTTTGCATCCACTTCTACTTCTTTTTTTGCATCTCTTCATGCGCCAAGTTTGGCATCAAAGTTTACATCCTGTTTTGAGTCTAGTTTTGCATCTCATTTTGTTTCAGCCATTTTTGCATCCTCTTTTGTATCCAATTTTTCGTCCACTTTTGCACCCACATTTTCATCCCATTTTGCATCCATGTTTACGTCTTTTTTTGCATCTACTATTGCATCCACTTTTGTCGCGTCCCAATTCACACCCATTTTTGCACCTGCTTTTACACCCACTTTTCCTTCAACTTTTGCATCCATGTTTGCATCTTTTTTTGTATCCAAATTTACATCAGTTATTGCATCCCTTTATGCACCCAAAATTAAAATATGAGGTTTCCTCGATTTGGGATCTTACTTTTCATTTCCTATTATAGTTAATCAAAAGTATTTTGATTTGGAGGGTAATTGTGAATCACATAATCTAATTGAAATCCCATTTGAACATCTATATGAATACTACATGGATTATATATATGTTTAAGTGAATCATATTTGTTTTAAAGGTGAGCTTATACATAAACTAATCAAAGGTTTTTCTATAGTGTAGTTTACGTACATTTGTGTTAACCAATTCCTTCAACTGCACAAGTTATATTTGTATGTACATGCATATGACAACTTCTACAGTATACATATATAACCTTTTTTAATTCTCAACGAATAACTTCATATCACTTCTAACTATTATCAACCAATAGATGAAACTAACCACAATAACTATTATCCAACTAATTATTGTTATTTTTGGCTACCAAGTCATATTAACTTATAAACATTTTAAGGACATTGCACTAGGTAACAAGTATAGAGACAAGAATCAACACATTAATTTAGACTATGAGTTCTAAACATAGTAATTGAATGACTATTGCATCCAAATAATAACGAAGCATTTTAAAATGGGACATAAAAACCATTATTATTTAAATATGAATTACATATCCGACTGTAAATGTTGGAAGTCTTCATTCACATTATAATCTGCATTTAGGTCTTCCAATGTTTCCTTGTCAATGTTCATATGTTCTTGCAAGTACCTAATATTATTCTTGCTACACCATCTAGCTAAAGTGGTATTGTAATCATCCTCATCTTCAATTTCATCATATTCTGTATCAATAAAATTTGTTTATAGATTGGTTACATGAATGTCACCAGATCTATTTTCATCATTGCTTTCAAAATCATCCATATTATCTTCCTCCATAATATCATCTTCCTCCATGATAGCATCTTCTGAAGATGCACCTATGACCCTGCTTCTCCATATTACTAAAGGAATATTGTCATCATTATCATCTTCACATTCTTCTACTAGATCTTCTTCAACTTGAACATCATCATGGATGCCAATTTGTTCTCCCTCAACTATATTTGGTTGGTCATCATTGGTTTTCTTAGTATTGATTGAAGCATATTCGAAAACATGTCTTAATATTGGATCATAATGATTGACAATATCCATTTTGGATGACGATGATGAATACAATGAGGATGATGATGTTGATTGTCTTAAAAAATAAAGTTGTTATTTCTCGTGCATAGATCGTATGTGTCCTCCATGACCCTTTTCCACTAATCACATCTTTTGAGTACATGATATTTCTTATTCCAAAGGTAATGATGAACAATTGATGACAATGTCGATAATCATGATGAAGATGATGATGTCGATAATGATGATAACAATGGCAATGACCACGATGATGAAAATGAAAATGATAATGATAATGATGATCGAGGTGGTGATGATGATGATGATGACAATGATAAAAATGGCAATGAAAANAGATCTTCTTCAACTTGAACATCATCATGGATGCCAATTTGTTCTCCCTCAACTATATTTGGTTGGTCATCATTGGTTTTCTCAGTATCGATTGAAGCATTTTCAAAAACATGTCTTAATCTTGGATCATAATGAATGACAAATATCCATTTTGGATCCAAAATATCTTCATAGAAAAATACCTGCGTATGAAGGAGATCCATATATTAGACATATGTTACTACATTTTTATTGTTATCATTAAACACATATATATTCCCAATAGGCAATGAATTATAAAAATATTGATGACTAATGCTTCTTATATTTATATTATGTTTTAGGAAAAAAAAACCTGCTCACAATGAATTGGTAGAACATAAGGCTCCTTATCCTCTAGTAGGTACTTTTAGGAGTCTATAGAAAACAATCCACTATGGGTATCATGTATTCTTGTCCTCTCAAATGCTTTATACCATTTACATTTAAAAATGCAACATTTGAAAGAGCGATAATCCAACTCAATAATTTCTTGTATTTTTCCAACATATTGAAGATTCCCTTCAACAATGTTTTTATCTTTTGAACTTGCTCGACTTGATTGCTTGAAATCAACCATAACCCCACAATCAAATGTTCGTCTCTTTACATCTACTCTTTCTACACAATAATGATGACCATATGCCCACATTGCGGGATACTTTCTCACCTGTGAAAGGCCATTTTTTTTAGTACAAATAAATATGATTATTCATAACTAAATAATTAATAGTTTGATGAATATATTCAAACAGCATTTTTTAATAATTTCAAGCAACATTCTTGNTTGATAATTCCAATGATGCAATTATTAACAATTTCTTTGAGGGATCATTGTTATGCCCAAGGTTCGATACTACTACACAAGACATGGTGACAATGATGATGGAATCCACAATGATGATGACGACGATGGTGCTGGTGATGATGACAAAGATGATGGGAATGAATATGATGTGATTATATGATGATGATGATGATAATGCAGACGTCGATCATGAGGATGGTAATGTTAATAATGGAAATGATTATGAAGATGACGATGGCTATGACAATGATGATGAAAATGAGAATGAGAATCAAAATGACATGGATGATGACGGTGACGGTGATGAAAATGATGATGACAACGATGATTATATGATGATGATGATGGTTATATAACAATGATGATGATAATGATGATGGTGCAATCCTTAAAAATTCCTTATAGGACTCTGGGTTATGTGGCCTAGGGTTCGATACTACTACATAGACCATGTACATTAAAATTTTATCCTTTTCCTTAGATGTGGGCATTAGTTTGAGGTTTGGAATAACATGAATGTGTATTGGGTATTTGGCCATTTTTTGGGGACATAATTTTTTATTCACTTATACCCAAACACTCATCTTTTGTTATGTTTGCATCTATACCTTCCTCATCCATTCGGTTTTGAATTTGTTTAGTAATCCATTGTAGAGTGCAATATTTTCCCCATTCACCAAAAAGATATGTGGGAAGTGGGATATTCCTTTGGTTCAATCTCTTAAACTGTCTCCTTGCTTCTAACACTTCTTCCCTTTCTGTATCATACAAATCAATCCATTTATTCATGCAGCCCATCTAGTATAGAACAAACTTGTCAAGCATGGCACTTTCATCGACACCTATTAAAAATCAACACGTATAATTCAAAATGTAAATGTTATTATTTTATTTTGATAAACACAAAACTATATAGTAAATGATTCTAAACAAAATCACAATAATGATGATTGTACTTGATGATGAGTATAATAATCATCATGATAATGGTGCCAATGATGATGAATATAGTGTCATGATGATGATGATAAAAATGATAACGACGACGATGATGATCATCATCCTCATTTCTATCNAATAATGATGATTGTACTTACCAATTTCTTGTTGAACACCATTACTTTGAGGTTTTTCTCCATCTATAATATCTGATGCATGCTCTTCATCCCAAAATTGTGGACCATCTATGTACTCTTTACCAAAGAATTGACATAGGAAGAAAAATGCTTCATTCAATACATACCCTTCAGCCATGCAACCCTCTAGATGTGCCTTTTGTCGGACATATCTTTTTAAGGTTTTCATGTACCTCTCAAAGAAAAACATCCACCTCGTTGAAATGATGCCTACTATTTCAATGTCATCGATTAGGTGTATAAGTAAATCTACT
>LPNX010870389.1:94365-147297 GCA_001517045.1 Pseudotsuga menziesii | reverse complement strand
AAGAGCAATATCTCTCCTTGATGATAAGGTGTCTTTATCTTTGCCTGCTATATGTCTAAAAATAGAATCAGGGACATTTTTGAAAATATGCATAGGATCTTGTAAATGAGATATTAATAGATCCTTCCTGTAAGGGAGATCATAAAATATGGATTTCCTATTCATTCCTTTTGGCATTTCAACCATAACTTGTTCTGGTTCCTCAATTGAATGATCAAGAAGAAAAAAATCATTCCAAGATTTCAATTCAACATCTTCATACTTTTTAAGCCAATAAATAGGACTCATAACCTTGGGAGGAGGTATATTTTCAATTTTTCCATCAAAATCGATTCTTTAGGCAATTTCTGAACTTATGATCTAGTGGTAGAAAAACCCTTTTGTTTGCATAAATGACTTTGCGTAGATCTTTAGAATATTGCCCCTCAAATTGTTTGGCGCATCTTGGACATGCGAAATAACCTTTTGTTTTTATCCATGCAATCCAATAACTAATTTTTATAACAAAATTATAATAATGTAATACTTATATGCAAGTTGAATTGAAAATAAATTATGATGTGCAAATATGAAAATTATTTTTCTTACCTGAACAAACACCAAGTCCCAGGAAATCTTGAATTGTCCAACATAATATTCCATAGAACATGAAGAACTTGTTTGATGGAGGACATGATATGTCATACATTCTTATGCCTTTCCATAACAATTGCATCTCATCAATAAAAGGCGCAATATAAGCATCCATTTTTTTTACTTGATGTTTTCCTGGAACAATGAGAGTTAGCATAAGGTGCTCCTTTATAACACTCATCCATGTGGGAATATTGTATACTATCAATCTGACTGGCTAGATAGTATGAGTTGCACTCATGGAAGAGAATGGGCACACTCCATCTATTGCAAGCCCAAATCTAATGTACTACGGGGTTCATCTTTGAATTTTCCTGGCCATTTTTCCTCTATGTGTTTCATTTCTTTACAGTCTGCTAGAATTCGCATGAATCCATCTTTACTCCTATTCTTTGCATGCCAGTCCATCAATTGTGCAAGTGACTTGCAACGAAACATTCGTTGAATTCTAGGTATAATTGGCATGTGGCGTAAAACCTTATTTGGAACAGTAGGAATTTGTACATCTGTACGATATCTCTTCTCTTTGCATACAGGACATTCTTGTTTATTTTGATATTCACCTCTATATAAGATGCAATCATTTTGACATGCATGAATTTGCTTATATTCTACCCCCAACTCAACCAACAATTGACATGCTTCTCTACAATTTGATGGCAACACATTATCTTTGGGGAATATTCTATCCTTTAGTGCCCTGTAATATTGTTTTCAGAGAAACATGTTATAAATGTCATTTAATATCATTGTTTATATAACATATATCCATTTAAAGTCCACTTAAATAAATTCGATTGAATTTAATACTTATCTACTAATTGTGTAAACCAATTAACAATGCAAATCTATAAATATAATTCAACGTACTTTAGCAAAGTAGTGAAGCTCTTATCTGACCAACCAAATAATGACTTGATTTCCAATAATATTAATGTGCATGAAAGCTTTGATGTTCTACTTGTACCCGACTAGAACATGACTGTCTTGCTGCTTGCTTGATTGATTCATGAATGTTAATATCGTCAAATTTTTTATGGTGGCAATTTCCCTCTATATCATCATTAATGTTATGCATAGGATCATCACCCTCATCACTGTTTCAATCCCCAAAGAAACTTGTGATCATTTCATTCAATCCTTCTTTGTGCATTTCATTTTTGTCATCATGTTCACTATGAACATGATGAGGCATGCCATCAATTCTTGCTAAATTCATTAATTCTTCAAATTTTGTAGATGGTAGTTCTCTCTTCAATGCTTCTCTTCTTCTCCTAGTATGGTTTAAAGGATGAATTGGATCATCACGTTGAATTCTTAACGACCTAGTTGGACCTTGACCATTAGTAGTCGTATCATCAGCATCAACCTATAATTAAATGCAACCATGATTTAATATTAGATGATAACAATTATTGTTTAAAATATTGTAACCATTTATGTAACATATTTGTACAATTTCACGTTTGAATTTTTTATTTCCACAACATTTAGAACATCCACAATCAACAATCATCTCAAAGTATTAATTCCATGTAGTATTGTCATGACTAACCTCTTGTTCATTGTGCTCATTTGCTGTTGCATCTGCAGATTCCATTGTCATATCTTCTTCCACCCATTGTTTTCTACATGATTTAACAGTAGGAGGCCCATGTCTAAGGATAGATCATTGTATTGGTCTAACATAATGCATCAACTCCTCATTTTCTTTGATTGCATTGTCAACCTAAAATAAGCAACACATGCATTAATTTTTTCCAAGATTGGATCATAGACTATATAATGTTATTGTATTGTACAATTATCTAATTGAATTGATATTGAACAACTAAAAACAACAATTGTAAGTATTCATCCCATGTATTATCATCAAGACTAACCCCTCATTAATTATGGTTAGTTTCTATTGTATCTGTAGACTCTATTGTCATATCCTCTTCCACCCACTTTCGCATGTGGCGTGTTTTAATAGTACAAGGTATTCTTTCCTGCTCAGAAATGTCTTGATTTGTGTCCATGGCCTCCTATGGCTCCTGTAATAAACAATAATGATAACAAATTTTATTAAATGGTAATAATATTGAAATATATCATACAATGAGGAGCAAATTAGAGGGATTTGAATGTTTGCTTGAAAGAAAAATAAACTAAGAGGAATTTCAATCGTTAGTTTATTGACAAACAATGGAGAATTGTTAAAGAAGCAATAGTAGTATGTCTTGAAGCAATCGAGAGGTAGTATGGGGGATTTTTATCATGGGGTTTATCACTTATAAATCCATTTTTCTATTTTTCAGTATGATATTGGCACATTTGGAATTATATTTTTCACTTTGGAAACCCCAATATCACACTTTAGAAAAATTGATTTGACCTATCTTCGAAGAGGCTTAGAATAAAGTGAATCCAAATTTAATGAAATCGTCTTATAACAAAAAAAATATTAGATTTTTATATGTTTCTTAGGATTACAACTTACTTACCTTGTGTTCTAGCATTAAAGTACCCTAGAAAAAGAATAGGTATTTTTCTAATAGAATATGATATCTTTCTTATATTGAAAATTAGTTGCGACCATGTTATAGAGCATGTTAATTAAAAAAAAAGATATAGTAAGTCTAATACTAGAGCTTCAAGATGTCCCAAAAACCCAAAGTTGTTGGCTAATAGTTGTGTTATTGTGTACTTGATGTGTATCTATAGACTAAACTTGTATACTGCCAAATAAACTATCATAAAAAACAACTTTTCAAAACAATGAAAAAACATATAATTACATGGAATCATGAAAAAACTTGATGACTTTGGTTATAGAAGTGAATAAAAAATGTCTATACTAACTAATAAAAGATAAACTGGTGTTGTTGTGGCTCCATTTAAGTTAATTGTTTAGGGTTTGAGATAAATACTATGATTTACATGCATTTGAGTTTGGTAATTAGTTGAATAGTAACGGCCTTAGGGTAAAAACACTTCAAAATGCAACGATACTTGCTCTGTAGTGTGTGGGGGTCAGAGGCAATGTGGGGAACCAACCTATGAGGTACTTCTGGAGAGAGAAATCTGAAGCAACAAAAAAATTAGTGTGGTTACCCCCACCGGGGGAATGGGATGAAAAGAACAACACAACTGCAATACAGAATGATTAAATGAATCATCATAGCACAGCGAACAATGAAGCATAGTCGAAGAAGACAAAAATTCGAAGCTATTTAACAAGGTGCTTAGCTCTTTCCATCCATTTTATGTATTGGGTGAAGAGGATATTGGAAAATTATCACATGTAAAGGAAGATGAAGAAATTCATTTATAGATAGAAATCCAGAACCACCAGCAATAGCAAAGTTTTCCGATGGGCATGAGAATCGAAGCCACTGGTCTGTCTGTAAATAAATGGAGGCCTCAAATCCTTCTTTTCGAATGGATACGGGTTCATGCCGGCCAAAAGGAGGGTTTTACTTTTACCGAATGATAGTGAGGGATCATACTGGGTGTTATCCAACCAAGGGGTAGCACGAGGAAAGAGAGAAACAAATCCTTCTAACCCCTTTCAGAGATGGAACATGTAATTGGAAATTTGGAAATTGAGAGATTTACATTGAAGTTAAGGGAGCCTACCTGCCACTAAACCCCCAACAGAAGCTACCGTGCCTACCTTCAAGTAAACCCCGCTCAGAAGCTATTGTGCCTACCTTCCTCTAAACCTCGCGTAGAATATTACTATAGTCCTTGGGAGTTTCATTGGTTCGATAGGTGGAGGGAAGGATAATGCTGCCTGCAACCCCCTCAGTCAACAACGATTTGATGAACTAGCCAATAGAGCCATAGACTACCTCTACTGAAATATGAGGGCTTATCCAAATCCTGGGATATATTTACATGCTTTCCCAAGGTTGGCACCATCCCAGGTTTAATTGGCACCCAAGAAAGCGCCCCAAATCAATGTCAAATAACAGGAAGGGCTAGGCACATTCCTGGGCACAATCCTGGACTCAAATCCCGGGGCAGCAAGAAGGTGGACATAGTGGCGCCCAGGAAAGTGCCCTAGATCAATGCTAAATCGTAGGAAGGGCTTGGCACAATCCTGGACTCAAATCCACAAGCAGCATGCATGTGGACATAGTGGCGGCCAGTGTGGAAGGAGGAAACTTAAAAATCACGGGTTCTTTCAGGTTGAATGCATATTTCGCTCTTATAGGTTGAAAAACGCCCTTGGAGGTTGAGAAGATTAAGCAAAAGCACTGCACCAAGCTGTTACTTATGCTTTGTAGCAATGGAAAGTAGAGGAGGAAGCGCATATGGAGTAGAACATGTATTTGCTTTATTTATTTATTTATTTGGTATTTGTTTTTTTTAGAGCAGTACAGGTATTTGTTTTTTTTTATACCAGCCTGTTACTTGTTGTTTTTTATATTTGTTGTTTTCTTCATAAGAATTGTTCTCTTCAAGGATTGAACCCACCTCCTTTTCTGTGTTTTCATTACATTAGTCGTCTAGTATTTGTATTGGGGTTTGCATACCGCCAAGTCAGCATCCATGAAAACCATTGAACTATTCAGAGGTAGAGAAAACCTCTTCAGCCTTCCTCCTCGAGTCCACAAATATGGTTATATAAAATGTAAAACCCACAAACTATGCTCTCTGAATGTCAAGATAGTTCCTGCAGGTTGCCATTTGATCAGACCAAACTCCTAATCATAACTGGTACCTACAACCTCGAAAGGATAATTTTTTTTGTGCTGAACTTACTGGAACAAGTTACAAATCATTAAATGTGAAATTAATGATAAAGAGAAATTAAATGTTGGGGTTTTCATACTACCAAGTCAGCATCCATGAAAACCATTGAACTATTCAGAGGTAGAGAAAATCCCTTCTAGCCTTCCTCCCTGAGTCCACAAATATGGTTATAAAAAATGTAAAACCCGCCAACTATGCTCTCTGAATGTCAAATAGTGAATGTATTTAGGCACTGCCTAAAGACATTCACTATTTGACAAGATCATCATTAGATTGCAGAAGGTTGGCAGGGAACTCCAGTTGATTAGGACAATTATATCCTTGAAAAGCACTTGACAAGATGCCACTCCAAATATGGCAAAGGTTATTTTCTTCCTAGGTTGAGATAAAAATTCATCCACTTTAGAGTCACAGCATCCTTACCTAATTCTATGAACAAACCCGTGACTTCAACTTCCAAGTATAAATTGCACTTACCTGAAATAAGCATTGTGCATACCACAAAGCTAGACGTCTACATGGCTAGATACGAAGATAGTTAGATATAGCATTCCAAGATCTTCCATATATCAATATCCAGGAAAACATTATATACAACTTTTATATGGCCAATTGCTGGGCCTCTAGATTTTCTTGCAAGACATGAATGATGTCTTTAGTTGGATTCCAGACACTCTAATTACACCAAGACACAATTAAAAAAGGTGAGGAATCAAATGGCTTGCTACTGCAATTCTAGGCAAGTTTAAGAAACACAAAAGTCAACTTAGCAAGAAGGATGACATCTTTAGCCTTTCCACAATATTTTAATAATACCTAAAGAAATGCAAGTGTGAATACCAAATACTTACATACAATAATTATATAATTTCCAATTTCAATTAGACTTGATTGAGTTTCCTATCTGAATCCAATTTAGTTGTGTTTGGCTACATTTTGTTGCATGCCTGTTATTTGCATGCTGAGTGGAAAATATATTTAAAAATAATTATGCCACTTGCATTATATCAACAAAATCAATAGCTTGGACACTGGAATTAAATTCAGTATCTTGGAAATACTCACAAATTTAAGGTAACATTCAATTGCCACAAACTAAATTCTTAGTAGAGTACAACCAACTATAGTGCCTCGGCAACGTGTCATAGGTGTTGCTAGATGCCATATTGGTCGTTCATTTTAACGCTTAAAATATCCACATCAGAAAGATGTTGTATATCAAGATTCTGTCGAATTGGTCCAATGACCCCACCAATCACATAAAGTTAATTTCCCAATCCTAATACTGCAAATCCTATTGGTTGTGGAGCCTAATCTTCCAGATGCAGAGATATTATTCAGTTGTGATTGTAACCCAGGAGTATTGTACACTCATTCCCCCTACCTTGGGGTTCGGGGCAGCGCCCCAAAAAAGGGGGTTCGGGGGTGGAGCCCCCGAAATTTTTTTTTTGGGATGTGTGTTGGCCAACAGTATTGCGGACCCATGGTATTGGGTTAACCCTAGATTTGTTCCCATGGTATTTCCCCTATAAAAGAGAGCATTGTAAATTGACTGGAGATGCATTGTATTGTATTGGAAGAGAGACTGTGAGAGCGTGAAGAGGAAGTGCAGCGATTTTGCTGCAGGGTGTATCCCTTCATCTTTCTGGATTGTAATAAAAGGACTGGAAAATTTATTTGTGGGCGTAGCCCATCGTTTGGGTGAACCATGTTATATCTGTGTCTCTCTGTAATTTTTCAATGTGTTTTGCATCTTGTTTATTGATTTAACTATATATCTATTATTGCTCTGTGGTCCTGTTTTCTAACAAATCCTATTTTATAGGAGCATGCAAGTGGAGAGGAGATGACTTTGCTCAAATGGGGATAATTACTTCTTAAGGGTATGCACATGTTTTAACAGAAGAACCTAAAACAGATTATTGTAAAAGACCCTCCATCTTAGGATGGCAACAATTTGACCTGAAGGCATGGCAAATGTCTCCTAATATCAACAATATGTGGGAATCTTTCATTGTCAAGAACTGATGTTGGATTCCACTTCTGTGTATCACTCTAAACTGTATCACTTTGAACAAGGTGGTTGTCTTTCTTCTATGGGATATAGGATTAGATTTCATAGTTGAAATACCTTTCTGGTATAAAAGGTTTAATATGCAGTGATGAGATTTGGTAGATTTTAGAGCAGAAAAAGAGTAAAGGATAGACCTATAAGATCAATTGTGAGACATGTAAATAGAGAAATCCTAGTTGAAGCCTCTGTGATTTTGTCATAACTTGACTTGCACAATACAAACCCAAAAAATTAAAAGGGAAGTTTACTTATGTCAATGGAAGTCAACTTATTATATAAACATTAATTATATGCATGTTATTTCTCACAACTAGTAGCCCTAGGGATTTTTACGTCGTAAGGCGTTTCAACAAGTGGGAGTCTAATCCCCGAAGTTAATGCTTTTTTTTTATCTGTCGATGTTTTCATTCAACGATTCAGATAATCTGTATCGTTGATCAGGTTAACTGCACAGTGGTACATGTCCCATCACCATCAATCTGGAGCTTCCGAAAAGAATGCAGATGGAGATCGTCGATCCAAATAACAAACCCACCAATCACGATATTCACACACTTCATTCTTCCTGAATCTTGAACTCATCATCCGTGTGTTCCTTACGCCCACTTCCGCAGGGATTTCACACACTTCATTCTTCCCGGCTCTTGAGCTCATCATCTTTGTGTTCCTTACGCCCACTTTTGTGGGGATCAAGCCCTGGGCATTTGAATCATATAAAGAAATCATGGAAATCCACATTACAGGATCTAAAAATGAGCCTTTCTACGATATTCTACATCCCAACCCTACCTCTTTCTCTTTATCGCCGCCAACCACAGGCTAGCAGCACTGAATTGGTCAAGCAGATGGATGATCTGGGGTTTGAGAAGAATATCGTGCTTCCCTCTTATAATTCTCAGGCTCAAAACCCTCCCACAGTAATAATTTTCAACATTATGCATTTGTCTTATGTTTCTTTCAAGCTATTTTCCCTGTTACTCATATCTTTAGTCTTCTTAATTTGGTTTCCTAGTTGTGTGTTTTCTCAGTTATGTTTATGGTATGGTCCTTTTGAAGTGTTGGAGAAGGTAGGTGATAATTCCTATAGAGTCAGTCGACTCGATGTATCCACATTTACTCAGTAATGAATGTAGGAAATATTTAACTCTATGAGTCTTCCAAGTTGGACAAGGCAATTGAAGAGATAGTCTTACTTATCATAAAGGGATTAGCACTAGTAGCTAACATGGAGTTAGCAGAAGATATGAATTTGAAAAATAAGTACATAATAATCAAATGGAGAAAACATGAGCTCTAGTAGGTTTGGTTGAAATATCAACTTACAAACAAGTTCAAATGGTACTCTAGGAGAAGTTAGAGGATATTTTCCTCACTTATATTAGTAAAATATTTTAAGGACCAAAATACTCCCTAAATGGGGAGGTACACTATGAAATGGATCATTAGATCATTTTTATTTATTTTGTTACTTTCATGAAATTGAACATATCATCTTCCCTAAATGCAAAAAAATCTCTCACTAGTGATACTTCAAAATATTATTTTCATATGTCTTCCTAAGAAATCTCCTTACTAAGTGAGATATGTCTAACATTTGTGCATCTTGATGTTGTTTCTATGACATAAATTTCACTTTATGCGGAAAATACTATCCCACATTTATTTAGATAAGTGGTACTAAAAAACATATAAACTTCAATATACCATGATAATGCTAATGAAAACCCTTACAAGCTATATCACCATAAAATTGCTTGTGTGTGTGTGTGTGCATGTGTTCCAAAGAAAAAATTATGGTCGCTTTATTCTTATCATGACAAAAGTTACAACCATAATTGTCCATTTTAGGACTATAAAAAATACACAAAATGTCTTCTTAAAAAAGCAAGGGATTGATCTCAATCCTGATCCATATGAAAAGTAAAACATAAGTATAAATAGGAGTAATCTCAACCCTACAAACATATAAAAAATAGTACGAAAAAGAATAGGAGGGGGAGTGATCTCAACCCTTGCATATGAGTAGTATTGACGGTTCTGTTACTACACCATTTCATCTTGTAGAAATCATATGATTTTTAATTCCAATACTGTGACCTTCCCATATGGGTCCTTAATTTGTATTCTTATCTAACCCATATCTAATTGGCAAGCTGAGTTTTCCAAGGAATCAACCTTCTTATTGAATTCTTGATAATTGTGAGCAATACTTACATTTGGCAGTTATCCTTTGATCATTTCCAAGAGAGGATACAAATAGATGTTGGAGCATATTGAGCTTTAGTTTATCCAATTGGTTATGAGTTTTGAGTCCAAGAAGATCACCACATTAGGGAGAGAGTCGATCTGTGCCATTTTTAACTATATACATTCCCTGTAATTTTGCAAAATTGTTTGTTTTAATGTATAGTGTTTGTTGAAAAGGTATGTTTCTATATTTGTCAGTAATGAAACCTACCAATCCACACTTTCCAGGGTTTCCACTTGATTCCCCATTGCAAAAATAGTTGGTTGATTTGGATCAATACTAGGTGGGTCCAATTTTCTTGCTTGTTTGTTTTCCCTGTCACCTCAGGTCCTTCAATAAATATTTGGATCTATGTAAATTCATTGAGATCAAGGGATACTTGTTTTTAAAAATAGCCTCATTCTTATATATCCAAGTATCCCACATATTGGAAAGAGGAAGAGCTAAATACATTGAGTTTATAGGGATTTTAAAGTAATTGTCCTAGGCTTCATTAAGAGAGTCTTCTTCTCATACTGGCCTTCGACCCAAAGCATACGTTGTTGACCAAACAACCTAAGTGAATCTCTAGTGCACAAATAATTTATTGAGAATATTTTCCTATTCTCTATAGGTATGGAAAAAAATTGGAACTATTTTTCCTCTCCTCTAAAGGTTGTCCCAAGTTTGGATCTTGTTATAGAGGAAAAACCATCCAAAATATATTTCTTTGGGTTGTGATGGGAGTTTCCAAATGAAACACCACCCACTTGAAATATCAACCAATAAGTTAGTGGATAATGCAATAGAACCCAATTTAACCCCATACTTCCCTCCATCCCTATTATTAATCCATATCAATTCATTTGGCTACTCTCTGAGTGTAATATTGAAGCATTGACCAATTTGGAAGTATAAGTTTCCCATTCTACCCGATGATCAGCATCTAGACCCAAGTCTTCTACAGCACACTAGTCATTCTTGTCATGCAAGTCTAGTTCTGAGTATACATATGCAAGCACTTGTAGATTCCTAGAAGTCATCAAAATTTCCATTTCAATTTGAGAGTAAATTTGATCTTTCCAACCCTACTATCGAGTATTTAGGCTAGGTGATAGCTTATCAAAATACATGATCTAATCAACACCCTCCAAAAGAGTAAGCCACCCACTATTCTCATAGTACCATTATGAGTCTAGCTGATAATTGTAAGAGGTTGGAAATACTTTTTTCTATATACAAGTCTACCAAATACCCTTTGAGGAGATGAGCCTCCAATACCTTTTAGCTTCCATAGCTTGTGAAAATAGAGATAAGCCCTTAGTCCCAAAGCCACTGTGGCTTTTGGGTTTACTTAAAATCTCCCATCTATAGAGTGCATGGGATTTTTCTTCCTTGTTTCTAGACCATATGTATTGTGTGCAAATATTCTAGACGGAGGAAAAAATATACTTTGGAATAAAGGCCATAGCCATCCAATAAAATGGAATGTATTCAATGACACTTTTTCCCATTGTAAATCTCCCCTCTAACGAGATCCATTGATGGAACCATGAGCCTATCCTTTCCTTGATATTTTCTAGAAACCATAACCAACCCTTGATTTTGTAATCATTTGCTTTAAGAGAAAACCCTAAGTACTTGAAGCAAGAATTGGAGTCTTCTTCTATGTAAGGGAGATGATTGAGAATGTTTTGCTTAAGGAGATCAAGTATATTAAAGAACAATATGATAGGATTCCCCGTGTTTACCTTCATACTTGTTGATGAAGAGAGATGGATCAATATGTGTTGTAGTACTTTGGCTTCCATGATAGATACCCTTCCAAAGATGAGGATAACATCAACAAATGTAATTTGTGATATAGAAAAGTCCTTTGTGATGTTTACCCCATGAATATTCCCAAGATTTCTTTCAAATGAGATGTTCCTACTCAAGGCTTTAATAATAAAAAGGAAAATGAAAGGGGCTGATAATGGGAACCCTTGGAGCATTCCTCTGGAAGAGTGGAATAACGATGAAGCAAATACATTTATTTATACAAAATAGGAGACACATTTTGTACATGCTTCTATCTAGTTTATGGAAAAATGGGGGAGTCCCACTTGTGTAATGATAAGGTGCAAGTATAACCACTTAACCTTGTCAAAATATTTGGTTAGGTCTATGTTCAACATGAAAGGAGGGGGAACAAAGGATTTGATGGAGTGGCTGGTTTCTTTAGCCAAACCTACAACATCATGTACGTTTCTCTGGTCTAAGAATACAAATTGGCTTAGGGGATGTAGTTGGAGAGGATAGGATTGATATAGACTGGTATGACCTTGGAGACAACCTTATATATACAATTGGATAGGGATATGGGTCTATAATGGTCGAACCCTGAGGGAAAATCATATTTTGGGATATTAGAAATGAAACTAGAGTTAAATGGGGGGTGAACCATACCTGAATATTTTGATTCTTCAATTGCAACAACAATATTGTCACTGATTAGGTACCAAAATCCAAGGTAAAACATAATGGCCCATCCATTTGGGCCAAGAGATTTTCGATGTTGGAAGGATTTGAGAACCTCAAGAAACTCCTCCTTTGTGGCTTCTTCCATAAGTTTTCTAGCTTGTTTCAAATCAACCCAACTGTTGAAGAAAGAGGTTGTAATGAATGTATCCCTGATGTAATATACCAAAAGTATATTATATTATTTGTTAAGTTTAGTTATTAATTATTGTGCTGCTATAAATCTCTCTTGTTAACTGATAGTTTGGGTTATTGTTTTCTGTGTTGTCCCCTTCAGCCATGTAGGCTATCACTTTAGCCTTCTTGCCATTTCCTTTGCTTCTCAACATCTGTCAGCTACTAGCCAATCATTAGGGAGTCTTCCCATAGTTAGACTTGCTTGCCTAACTTTGTAATCTTGGACGATGAGTCAATTATTTATTACTGTTCTAGTTCTTATATTATATAACCTGGAAAACATCAGAAAGCCTTGGGAGTCTGGTACTATGCCGATCACATCAGAGGTCTTTGCAACTCAACAAAATTTGATACTCTTGTGATCATGTGGGCTGTATACTTGACACTGTAGCTTGGGACTAAAAGTACTTTGGAAATGTCTTCCCCCAAACAAAGCAAATCAGCTTTGGGGAAGGCTCATTTAGGTAATGTAAATTGACTAGATTATGTACTTATGATTATTTTCTCTTGTCCTGCAAATAACTTGTTCCTCTAGACATGAGAGTCTCTCTTGTACTCATGTAACAAGTGGGATGCAGAGATGGCAGACTGTTATTCGTGGGTATGAGTATGAGATCAAAAGTGCTACGTTTTCTAATTACAGTTATATAAGGTGCCGTCTGTTTTGTCTAGAATGCTTCTTGAGTATATTTAATTTGTATCGATATTGCAGTGCTTCATAGTATCAAAGCTAAGTGTTGGATATATGTAAACTGTATCGATATTTTAGTGTTTCATGGTTTAAAAGCTAAGTTTTATGTGGAATCAAAGTTAAAGGTAAACGGAACAAATATTTTTAATATGGTGTTGGACCAAAAGTTTATGATCTTGTACAAATCTATAACTTTTGACACCTTTTTGGTGAAAGGTCGACTATTTTAGCTTTATACACGATTATTCGATTCATAGTGCATTGTATGAGGAAAACTCAGGCTCTTGATTAGATTTTTACAGTTTTTTTTAAATATTCTAAGATGTGATTCATGAGTCATTTAGAAATACTTTTGTTCACTTTGTTATGCTATTGTGTCTACCTTCAGGCAATTAATCCTTCATCCTTTACCTGTGTAATATGAAAATTATCAATGGTTTTTTAAAGAATATAGCATCCATTTCTCTACAGCATGCAACCATTTTTCAGTGGCTAAATTACTGGTGGTTTTATGATTTTGAATGTAACTAAATTCATTTGTGCAATTAACCTTTTACTGGCACTGCATTAAAAAGTGTTACTCAGTTTCCTTAGGCTATAGTTTTAGAGATTTCAAAAAGTTTGTCTTTGAGATTGAGAGTGTACTAGCATATTTTCTAGGAGTTCATTTCATATTGACACACAGTTAGTTAAATTCTCAAGCTATCTACCCTGGCCAACCTCTCTCTCCCTTGTATAGAGCATTTGATAGGTCTTCTTTGCCAAGGTTTTTCATTATTCTCTATTGGAACATGCCCAAAATTTCTTAAAAGTGGTTTGTTGTTTGTACCCATCTAGCAGGGGCCCTTGTTTCCAAGACCAAGGCTATGGTTCATTAACGTTGGTCTATACATGGGCAACCATACTCAGGCCAATGAAAGGAAAATGTGTAAATTCATTGTGCTGCAATAAATGTCTCTTGTTAACTGATGGTTTGGGTTATTAATTTCTGATTTGTCCCCTTCAGCCACGTAGGCTATCACCTTATCCTTGTTTCCATTTCCTTTTCTTCTCAACATTTGTCAGCTGCTAGCCAATCGTTACGGAGTCCTTCCATAGTTGGACTTGCTTGCTAGACGATGAGTCAATTATTTATTACTGTTCTTCAACACTTCAAATTGTCTTTCTTGTTGTATATGTCCACATCTCCTTGCTTAACTTACAACACAATGTTCTTTTATTGCACCCCTAGGTACAATTGCTAGTTATAACTTAGTCATATCTGTCCACCTGCTTGTTTTGTTGATAAGGCTGATTATGGACTTTGGAGTACCTTCAATGAATTTCTATCATTTTTATTGTAAATGTGCACATAAATCCATCAAGATATGGTGTTGCTTTGCTGCCAGAAACAAAAGAACTCTTGACCCAAATATTTGACCCAATTTTAGGGGTATCATGCAACTTAAGCTTTCTGACTCATTTTAAATGTGGTTAGCTTATTTTACCAAAGCTAGAGGTTGTTGACTTGATAAAAGATCCGGTGGATGGGTTTAGATCACCTAGTAGCACCAAGCACTAGCATTGATTTCCCTTGAGGATTCAAGTAGAGGCTAGATGAGGATGCATATGGGGCTACTAATGATGAGGATCCCATTATAGGGGAGGATTTTGTTGATGTGTAGTTATTTGTTGTAGATGTCATTTGGATATTTGAGGCAATTAGGACCTTGATTTTTACACAGTTTGTTTCAAATATGTATCGATCTAAGTGTGTGTTATTGCATATCTATACTTTTTTTGGATAGGGAAAGAATCCAGTAACAGATGCTTTGCTAACAGATGTGATTGGGACAGAAGTACTACAAAAACTCCAATCTTTAGATCCTGAATCCTTAATCAGTTTCCTGAGAACAAAATCATCTCAAATTCATCAACCTGATCCATCTAACCAACAAGTTCTATGTGAATCAATAAATTCCCCATCCAGTCAAGGGTCGAGTAAAAGATCCAAGAAAATATCATTAACAGTAGCAGCCAATAATGAAGAATAGTGTGTTGATGCATTTGCTAATGTCATAGCAACACCTAGCACCTCAAATTCTTGTTCAGTCTCGACTTATGTATCATGTGTCGGTACTTTAGGTACTAAAATAGAGTATGACCCTGTTTCAGGGGAGATACGAAGAACAGATGCAAGAAAAACCTTCATGAATAGGCTAAGGGAATATTGCCTTCATAGATTTAAAGACCATCTTCATCTCACCTTCTCTAAAATTCCACTTCACTTGAAAAAGATGGTGATACAGGACATGGAGAGTGAATTTGGGGCTGGTTGGTCAGTGACAAAGGTAAAATCGCAAATGACTGAAAAATGTAAAAGGTTTCATTGCAACCAAACCAGAAAAATAAAAAAATTTCCTCAGGATCAAAGGCTTAAACAAAGGCCATTTGACATACCTATGAAGGTATGGAAGGAATTGGTAAAATCCCATGAGAAGTTGGAAGCACAAAGAAAGGCCGGCGAGGAGATCACTCAGCTATTGAATTTTTCGTTCAATATGATATTTATAATGTATTAATACATATTAAACAGTTATAATTTTATTTTGTGAAATTGAATTCAATTGGTTTATTTATAAGGACAAGGCCTCCAAGGCGAGGGTAGCAAAGGCAAAGGCCACTCATCGTAGTGGCCAAAAAGGTTTAAAAGCACTGATAACAAATTTTTTAAGTATATTAAATCTATGATATTTCTTCTTATAGAAGTTGTAGTAACATAATTTCAATCTTATCTAATTTCTCCATATGTACAAATTGGCAGGAACAAAAATATGTAAGATGTCCAAATAACCTAGAGAAAGAAGTGATGCATCAAAAGAAATGGATTGATTTCATTTTGTGGATGGAGACTGAGGTATGTATGCTAATATAATGAGTTTTTGTTAAATAGTCAGTTCTGGGCACTGTAACATCCCTAAAAGGTCAAAATCTATGCAAATATCAAAGAATAGAAGACAATTTTGGGTTCATTGTGAAAGTGAAAATGGCATGTTTTGATTAGGCTCATTTTCTATATTGGTTATGCTTATTTTCTATATGTAGCTTGTTCTCAGTTTTACCAAATGAAAATTCAGTTTGTTAAATCAATTTTAATGAAGACCTTCTATTAGAAATTAGGAATCCAACTGACTATGCTTACCTCCACTGTTTCAACCTACACTTCAAATTCTATCCAGATGGACAATGGATTGTGCACTTGTTTTTTATCAAACAAGCATTCAACTTGGGGTATGGATGTTGTTCCTGTGTGCATCTAGGATTTACATATATGTGCCTCTGATCCGGATCACGAAGCATATACCATTGTGAATTACAAGTTGCATCTGTGTGTGATGCAGAATGGGGGTGTTAGTGACCCTTTTGGTTGACTTATGGTCCTTTCTATTTTTACTTTATGTCAACCTAATTTTATATTTTATGTTTTATTTGTATCCACCCTAAAAGCTAGGGTTGAAGAAGGACCTTTCTAGATATTTTTTCAAGTTATAAAATCAAGACTTATCCTTCTTTGTACATTATCCAAGAAGCTAAACCTCAACTCTGATCTTTATGTTTGGGGTCAAGGAATATGTTGCTAGGGTTTCATTGCTTCTTCCCTGGGTTATCAAATACGAGTTTAAGGGTTGTTTCCTTCTCTACTGAACTATGAACTGTACTGGGTCGTGACTTCTTCCAGTTAACCCATGAACTATTAGTGTCCCTCTTGCTAAGCCATGATTTCAAGCAGCTAACCTGTGAACTGTGTAGTGTCACTCTTGCTGAGCCATGATCTCAATTTTGTGGGAAAGTTACCTAGTGGGATTTATATCATGCAAATATGCACAGGAAAATTCACCTAACGACTATAGGTAAACCAACATTAGTCACAGTTGGAAGCCTCTCTGGGTTTTTACTATAGGTAAACCAACATTTTATTAAATCTGTGGGTTCTTACCTAATTGAAATTGACTGACATAAATTATGAAGAAACCATGTCGAATGTGGTGAGTTGAATCGATTCCCAATAGTCATCACATATTGGCCAATGGAGAAGGTAAGAAAAATTGAATTAAGAGAATATATCAGTGAAGATGATGCCATTTGACAATATCCTCAGTGGTCCTCTCCTAGGGAGCCTTAGAAATTGCATCAAAATCCAAGATCTGGAAATTTCTTTTTAGGGATTTACATGTTCCATTCTAGAACTATGGCTAGCTTGAGGTCCATTTCAATATGTTTGGCGTGAAATCTGGTTGGAGGGTTGTTACCTAATTGAAATTTTGTTTCAAGAAGAAGATAGGGGATTTAAATTTAAATTTTTTCGGAACCTAATTGAAATTCTATTTCCAGAAAAAGACAAGATTTATATTTTAATTACCCAAGTTAAGTTGGTAATGCTGTTACAAGATTTAAATATTTGAGATAAATATAACTGACTAGATTGAGTGGGGCACTCATGGATTTTTCAACAGTGAAAATATAGGTTCTCTTTACATGTGTGCTACCAGAATCTAAAAAAATTGACTGGGAATATTATGGTACCAACAACCCCTAACCATATAAGGATGTATTGGGATAACAAAAAAAATTAAAATTTATAAATTGCAATTATAATTTAGTTCAATTCACATTTAATATCAAAGGGCCAAATTTTATTAGAGTTCATATTTAAGAATATTGGTTTTCAAGTGGAAATAGTTAGATTGCAAATTCCAAAAGGGGACATGATAGATTTCCATCCAGGAAAGAATTTTGATAGTATGACATTGAATAATAATCCCTGTTATCCCAAAAGTACAATTGGTTTGGTCGGGGACATGAAAAGCTTCTAGTGTGAAGCCTAGACAAACAATCTAGCTTGTGTATCAATGATGTTTAGAAGCAATGGGTAAATCTTTGGGTAGTAATTATTTATCTTCTAAGGCATCTCCCAAAACAAAAGAATCCATGTCAACAGACATCTGTGATCCAAGGTTAAAGGTTATGGGTTAATTTCATGGGAAAGTGTAGCTTACCAAACTAGTAGACAATGATTTCTTGGATGGACACATGTTTCCTAACATGAGACTAGGCATGTATTTAGACTGCATACCATTAGATACATCGGATGCTGGAATTCCACAGAAGAGACCTACTTATGTTTGGTATCACTAGAGACCTAGTAATAGGATGATCCTCGACTGGATAGATCTTTACCTGCCTCCATATCGCACCAAGGATTTCCCTATTTGGAACCTCCTAGAGTTCCATAGAAGATCTAGTCCTACCTGGCCATAAGTTCAGCACACAGAAGAGGAAACATGTTTATATAGGGGAACCTATAAATCCTTTAGGAAGAAGGTACCAACGTTTTCAATCTTTACCATGTTGGATTATGACCGGACCATCTTTCAAGAATAGAATCAGGTGAGTCATGAGATGTTGTTGATGACCAATTACTTGATGTAGAACTGTTAAATATCGAAGTTGTTCCTGATTACTTGGCAGATATTGATATTATGATGTGCATTAAATTTATAATTAGTAGGGTCAACAAAAAATCCTTTTGGATAAGATGATCCTATCCTATGAAGGTAAATGATATCCATACATTAATAGGCATGTCCATGGAATGCTAGTATGTTTCATTAGATTTTAAAGGGGGTATCAATCATGGCAAAAACAAATATGATCCCAACCTCTATGACCGACATGGTACCAAGAGAGGGAGGAAGGGCACAATAATTTCTCTAATTAACAACCAATGGGTGAAATTTGCATGCCAATTGATCTCCAACATAGTCATGCAAATGTATATCAAAGGAGAATGCACTCTAGCTAAACTCTTTTTTGCGACATTTTGTGGGAAAATTACCTAGTGGGTTTGATGTCACGCAAATATGCACAGGAAAATTCACCTAACAACTATAGGTAAACCAAAATTAGTCACAATTGGAAGCCTCTCTATGTTCTTACTATAGGTAAACCAACATTTTATTAAATCTGTGTGTTCTTACCTAATTGAAATTTTGTTTCAAGAAGAAGATAGGGGATTTATATTTTAATTTTTTCAGAACCTAATTGAAATTCTGTTTCCAGAAAAAAGAAGAAGATTTATATTTTAACTACAGCAGTTAAGTTGGTAATGTTGTTATTAAGGTGCCAGAGAGATCAATAACCTTGAGAAACCTGACAAGATTTATATTTTAATTACCCAAGTTAAGTTGGTAATGCTATTACAAGATTTAAATATTTGAGATAAAGATAACTGACTAGACTGAGTGGGGCACTCATGGATTTTTCAGCAGTGAAAATATAGGTTCTCTTTACATGTGTGCTACAAGAATCTAAAAGACTTGGTGGGCAATATTATGGTACCAACAACCCCTAACCATATAAGGATGTATTGGGATAACAAAAAAAATTATAATTTATAAATTGCAATTATAATTTAGTTCAATTCACATTTAATATCAAAGGGCCAAATTTTATTAGAGTTCATATTTAAGAATATTGGTTTTCAAGTGGAAATAGTAACATTGAAAATTCCAAAAGGGGACATGATAGATTTCCATCCAGCCAAGAATTTTGACAGTATGACATTGAATATTAATCCCTGTTAGCCCAAAAGTACAATTGGTTTGGTCAGGGACATGAAACGCTTCTAGTGTGAATCCTAGACAAACAATCCAGCTTATGTATCAATGATGTTTAGAAGCAATGGGTAACATGATAGATTGCCATCCAGGAAAGAATTCTGATGGTATGACATTGAATAAGAATCCCTGTTAGCCCAAAAGTACAATTGGTTTGGTCGGGGACATGAAAAGCTTTTAGTGTGAAGCCTAGACAAAAAATCGAGCTTGTGTATCAATGATGTTTAGAAGCAATGGGTAAATCTTTGGGTAGTAATTATTTATCTTCTAAGGCATCTCCCAAAACAAAAGAATCCATGTCAACAGACATCTATGATCCAAGGTTAAAGGTTATGGGTTAATTTCATGGGAAAGTGTAGCTTACCAAACTAGTAGACAATGATTTCTTGGATGGAGACATGTTTCCTAACATGAGACTAGGCATGTATTTAGACTGCATACCATTAGATACATTAGAGTTTGTTATAGTTTGGAATCCATTTTTTGAACCTTTCTGCGAGTTGATGCTGGAATTTTTAAGAGACCTACTTATGTTTGGTATCACTAGAGACCTAGTAATAGGTTGATCCTCGACTGGATAGATATTTACCTCCCTCCATATCACACCAAGGATTTCCCTATCTAGAACCTCCTAGAGTTCCATAGAAGATCCAATCCTACCTAGCCATAAGTTCAGCACAAAGAAAAGGAAACAAGTTTATATAGGGGAACCTATAAATCCTTTAGGAAGAAGGTACCAACCTTTTCAATCTTTACCATGTTGGATTATGACTGGACCATCTTTCAAGAATAGAATCAGGTGAGTCATGAGATGCTGTTGATGACCAATTACTTGATGTAGAACTGTTAAAGATCGAAGTTGTTCCTGATTACTTGGCAGAGATTGAGATTATGATGTGCATTAAATTTATAATCAGCAGGGTCAACAAAAACTCCTTTTGGATAAGAAGATCCTATCCTATGAAGGTAAATGATATCCATACATTAATAGGCATGTCCATGGAATGCTAGTATGTTTCATTAGATTTTAAAGGGGGTATCAATCATGGCCAAAACAAATATGATCCCAGCCTCTATGACCGATATGGTACCAAGAGAGGGAGGAAGGGCACAATAGTTTCTCTAATTAACAACCAATGGGTGAAATTTGCATGCCAATTGATCTCGAACATAGTCATGCAAATGTATATCAAAGGAGAATGCACTCTAGCTAAACTCTTTGTTGCGGCATTTTGTGGGAAAATTACCTAGTGGGCTTGATATCACGCAAATATGCACAACAAAATTCACCTAACAACTATAGGTAAACCAACATTAGTCACAGTTGGAAGCCTCTCTGGGTTCTTACTATAGGTAAGCCAACATTTTATTAAATCTGTGGGTTCTTACCTAATTGAAATTTTGTTTCAAGAAGAAGATAGGGGATTTATATTTTAATTTTTTTAGAACCTAATTGAAATTCTGTTTCTAGAAAAAGACAGAGGATTTATAATTTAATTTTTTCAAGGATAATAATAAATGTGAGTTAAAAGATTAAAGTATAATTGATGGTATTTGGATCTCCTTTATTTTGTAAATGTATTTTTATAAGTGAAAAAGACTGAACCGAATGAAGCTATGATGGGGATAATAGGGCTATCAATCAACCTTCTTCTTTTCAAGAAGAAGGGAAAAACCACCCTTCATGCATGTAGTCAAGCTATGAATGAGCTTTGGATTTCCCATTGTCGAATATTCGACCAGGAGCTGCAATCTGAACATAGAAACCACAGTTGCCGCAATATATTTCATATGAATAAACGCCATATCTTTGGAGGCAATTGTGAGAGATGCACACATTTTTGTTATGAGCTGAATGGTTCATAAGCTGA
This sequence comes from Pseudotsuga menziesii, assembly GCA_001517045.1. NCBI lineage: Eukaryota > Viridiplantae > Streptophyta > Pinopsida > Pinales > Pinaceae > Pseudotsuga > Pseudotsuga menziesii. Next base: position 125,705 of record LPNX010870389.1, on the reverse strand, counting down.
TGTTGCACACAAAACACAGAATCAAAGCACTCAAAGTGAATAAATGCATATATGAATTGGGTGAGGTAAATTTGTGGTCCTTTCTCTTTTTACTTTATGTCAACCTAATTTTATATTTTATGTTTTATTTGTAACCACCCTAAAATCTAGGGTTGAAGAAGGACCTTTCTGGATATTTTTTCAAGTTATAAAATCAAGACTTATCCTTCTTTGTACATTATCCAAGAAGCTAAACCTCAGCTCCAGAAAAAGACAGAGGATTTATATTTTAATTACCCCAGTTAAGTTGGTAATGCTGTTATTAAGGTGCCAGAGAGATCAATAACCTTGAGAAACATGACAATTGAAAGAAATAATTATAGAACCTATTAATCTGTCCACTGTTTGCTATTACCAAACTCAAAATTTCTCAAAAAATTAGATCTATAGGCAAATCTTGAATATCATTATGACCCTCTGATATTCTTTTGCATCCCTCGTCTCATTTTTAGTAGTTTTTTTTGTATATGTTAACCTAAATAACTAATTCTCCTCACTGCCAAGAGGACCTGCCACCTTCTAATATCGTGTACTAACTACTAAGGCTTCTTTGATGCTGAATTTATTTCCGTATATGGCTTGACTGAAAATAAGATTTGTATGGAAATGGGTTATTTTATGTGCAAGGCTGATGGTAGCCACATACATATCTCATAACACATACATATCTCATAACAAGATTTTGCAAGATCTTATGCAAGTTTCAAGTTTTTTAGGTCTTCACTAGTCATTAAACCCTCTTCCATTTCTCCCTATTTTGACAGGCTTCTAGTTTCCTCTAATATATTTCTGGCAGGGGGCACACCTAGAAATGTTGAGAAGAGGAATTTGTTTTGATAACTCATCTTTCACATCTTTACTTAAATTAATCATTTTCAATATGGACAAGTTTTTTTTATATGTTCAATTTCAATTAATGCACATGCATTGACTGACATAAATTATGAAGAAGCCATGTCGAATGTGGTGAGTTGAATCGATTTCCAATTCTCATCACGTCTTGGCCAATGGAGAAGGTAAGAAAAATTGAATTAAGAGAATATATCAATGAATATGATGCCATTTGACAATATGCTCAGTGGTCCTCTCCTAGGGAGCCTTAGAAAGTGCATCAAAATACAGGATCTAGAAATTCCTTTTAAGGGATTTACATGTTCCATTCTAGAACTGTGGCTAGCTCGAGGGGATGGATTGATCTCTTCATTTGGTATGCTGTCAATATCTATGAATGATAGTCTATTGTAAGTCTAGCATGCTTAGCTACTACAATGTCTAGTCTTTATAGAGCAACACATGTCGATGTTATAGGTCTAGTTAGTCTGATGGCTTTTTATTGAAATGAATTGAACTTTTGAACGAATTGTGAGAAATTTGAATTTCATTAGTTGGGTCCATTTCAATATGTTTGGCGTGAAATCTGGTCTAAGATCCTCTATGTTTCACTTTTGTTTTTCATGTAGTGGTGGTAGTTTTATCATATATGTGTAAATCATCATTAGGCTATTCAATTGACTTTAGATGTCATAAACACATTGACATCTAATGCAGGATGTATTTTTAGAAGACTTCAAAATTCATCAGTGAAGCCATTTCACTTATGATTCAGTAAAAATGGGATTACAATATCTTGGATAGATTTTCAAATGATTTATTGCAGTAGAGAGGCAATACACTAGAATTCCAAAGAACCGCCAATATCTTGGACAAAGCTTCAAATGTTTTACTAAAGTTGTCATTTTGTTCTCTTTTTTTGCTTTTTTTTTTGTAGTTATATTAGTACACACACATTAATTGCAATTGTACTATACTTATTTTTAATTTGGTATGAGGTAGTATTAAAAATATTTGAGAAATATGCATTGTGGTATGAAATTAATACTAACATCTGATATTGATTTTTTTTCCCAGATCACAAAAATTGATGACTCCATAGATAATGACCCAAATTATGTTGAGCCTACATTGGATATAGAAGAAAAAGAAGATGATGATGATGGTGATGATGATGATGGTGACAATGACGACGAGGTTAATCAAGATGACGATTTTGATGATCATGAACATGATCTTGATGATGATGTTGGTGGTGCTAGTTAAAGACTGATGCTATGCAAGAACATGATACATTTTGCATTATATTTACATATATAACTATGATACATTTATAATTTTGACTTTTATATTTATATATAGAGATTATACAACTTTTTTTTTGTTAGAGTGGTATTTAATTCACATATATATTTGACTTCACTTTACTTTAATATAATGATATCCATGAAAGGTTTTGGTATGTTGACCAAACATTTGAATATTAGTTGATTTGATTAAAGAACATGATACATTTTGGATTATATTTACATATATTATTGATGATATATAACTATGATAAATTTATAATTTTGACTTACGTATATTATACAACTTGTTTTTTGTTAGTTTGGTATTTAAATCATATATATGTTTTGAATTTTAGTTGATTTGATTAAAGAAGATGGTGATATAATTAGTAATGTCTCGTTTCTTTATTTATATTGGAAATTGCCAATGTTCTTTTGATGAATAATTAGCATTATATATACAATGATATTACTATTTTTGGATGGATGTTGAGAATTTTCAGAAATGTTATGTTTTAATTTTGAATTTTTAATGATATTTGATAATTTTGATATATTTCAACATTTAATTGAAGTTAATAAAATGGATACAAAAACAAAAAAAAATGTTATATTTCACTATTAATAATTGAATTTTAAATTCTTAATTAACAGTAAATACAAAACAAAACACAAAACGGATGCAACATTATATGCAACACTAATTGCAAATCTGGATGAAAAATATGACTCGAAAGTAGATGTCACACCAAATGAAAACGTGGATATAAAAGTGGACATCACATAAGACAATGTGGACACAAAAATGGACATCACATTAAACATAAAAATGGATGAAAAAACTAGACATAATTAAAGGCTCAAAACTATATTCAATATTAGGCCCAAAACTATATGCAATAGTATATGCAAAAGTGGATTCTTGGTTGGACGCTAAAGTTGGCATAAAATTGGGCACATCATTTGATGTAAAACCAGGCACAACACTAGATGTAAAACTGTGAGCAACGCTTGACACAAAGAAAGAGTTAAAACGAGATACAATATTGGATGTAAAATGGGATGAAACAATGGATATAAAAGTAGATGCCATATTGGATGTAAAAAATGACACAACATTAGACATAAACATGGGTGCAACATTAGGTTCAATGCTGGTTGCAAAATTAGATGTAAAAAAAAACATCAACCAAGATGGAATAGTAGGTGCAAACTTAGACACAAAAGAAGATGTGATGTTGAAAACTAGATGCAATAGTAGATGCAAAAGTGGATTCTCGGTTGGATGCAAAATTGGACACTAAAGTTGACATAAAATTGGATGCTAAAGTTGGCATAAAATTGGATGCATCATTCGATGTAAAGCCAAGCACAAGACTAGGCGCAAAATTTTAAGCAAAACTTGGTACAAAGAAAGGCATAAAACGAGATACAATATTGGGTGTAAAATGGGTTGAAACATTGGATGTAAAACTAGATGCAATATTGGATGTAAACCATGACACAATATTACACACAAACATAGGTGCAACATTAGGTGCAAGATGGGTGCAAACCTAGATGCAAAAAAAGACATCAACCAGGATGGAATAGTAGGTGCAAACCTAGATGCAAAAGAGGATGTGAAATATGATGATATTTTGGGCACAAACATGGACACAAAAAAATATGTAAAATCGGATGCAAAATTAGAAGTAAAACTAGACGTAAAGCTAGATGCAAATGTAGACATAAAAACAGATACAAAATTGGGTGCCAAACTTGATGTCAAATTAGGAGCAACATCAAATGCAACATTGGATGCAAAACTGGGTGCCAAACTGGGTGCAAACAAGGGCGTAACCAAGGGCGCAAAAAAGATGCAATACAAGATGCAAAATTGGGCACAAAAAAAGGTGTAAAAAAGGACGCAAAAAATGGGCGCAACAAAGGAAGCAAAAATGGACGTTTAAAAAGATGAAACAAAAGATGCAATAGACGACATTTTACAAAAATATACAATAGTGCCTGTTTTAGTGCCATATTGTTCATCACAATTGAGAAAAAAATTACACTAAAATCTGGCGCTAAATCTGATGCTAAATCCAGTTTTTGTTGTAGTGAGGGTTGGCATGGAGTTTCACGTTTTAGATTTTTACCCTGGGTTCATGGGTGATGCCATAGGTGCACGGTAAGTCTGTTAAACAATCTACGCTTGTCACCTCTCGGCATTACAGGTAGGACTGGGTTATCATGTTGTTGTTTGGGGTTTTTGTTGTGGGATTTCAATTCTCCTTCGGGCATGTGTATGCAAGGTTTGGGTTTGTAAAATGATGGCGTTGTTAGTAGTGAATAGGGAACATTGGGACTTTAGCAGACTCTGCGTTTGTTTATGTAAATCATGTTTTGATTTGGGTTTTTAAGCCTAGGAAACACCATTGCTTGCAATGATGCCATGGCCCTTAGAATGACTGTGTAAACTTTGATTTGCAAACTTTAATGGTTATGTGTAAATAAATCCATCCTACGTTTTTGGAATTTTGTTGTTTTTTTTAAAGATTGGATTTATGCGGCCTTCGCTTCAGTGAATGGACTGTGTATAAATGATTGTATTTATTTTCTTAGTTGTTAATACTTGAAAGCGAATGGGTTGAGGCCATACCGTGTATGGAATGAGCACTCCCCATGGGTTGCTGCGATAGCTTGAATGGTTGTATTTAGTTACTGTTTCATTTATTAGTATGTAATGTGGAATATAATAGTTCACGGGTGTAAACCTTGAATTGATATTGTGGTGTATATTTGACTTGTTGACAAGGTATGAAATTATAGAGTTGATTTAGGAGATTATGTATTTATTTTAGAGTGGTAGAGGTTGCGTTTACAGCATGAGTGCAGACACGAGGGTCTCATGAATTTTCTATAGAGTGTATTTGATTATGGTATCCCACATGCTCTCTGTGTATAGCATGGCCTTGATTAAATGTAAACGAATCCACAGGATTCAAATCCTGGTTGTGGTTGATGCAATGGGTTGTATTTTAAGGGTGGATGTGATTTGGGGCTTAGATGCCCACAGGATTCTATTCCTGCCCTCTATTGTATATAAATGTAAGTACATGGTTTAAATATTATATAGATCGAATGCATGGTTATGTAAGTGATTACTGTGTATGAATTTATATTGTGGTTTTTATTATGGCTTGCAACTTGGGTTTGGATACCCATAGCGGTTGATACTGCGACCTCTGATAGCTTAAGGGTTTTAGTTTAATTTAATTGAAAGTAATTTGGTTACATGTTATGTGATGGCTGTGAGTAAAGTTACATGGGACTTAAATGATTTGTGCATATGATTTGATTAGGTAGATTTATAATGTTAGGACTATGGATTTTAATTAGGAAATAGAACTTGATTTTTGACCAAATAATGGTCACGATACTTACTCTATTTATTTTCTTATGATGAGGTTATTTTTAATGGAAATGATTTCATAGTTAGCATGTATTTAAATATACAAACCTTGAAAGGTCTTGTTGGTTTTCGTCTTGGATTTTAATATGAAATGGTTATAAATTGTGCATTAGATATAATAATTGTATTTCTATTTTATATTTGTTAATATATATATATATTATTTTATACTTATATATATATATAATTCTTCTTTAGTCTATTTAAATCTAAAACAAGCCTTTGCTAAAAAATGGAAGATGTCAATAGAGTATAAAGGCCAAAAGAGCAGATAGGTAATAGATCTGAAATAAAACATAGTTTGTAATTAACCCCATTTCAACAATAAAAATAATACATGAATTAAAACTAGGGTGCAGAACCCTTGATAAACATTTATAAATGAATTAAACTTGCAGAAGCAAACTGATGAATAAACCCTAGATAAGTCTGGTATAGAAAATAACTTATAGCCTAGGGTTATAATTTAAGAATGAAAACCCTAGTAGATTTTAAACAAAGAAACTATAACATAGGGTTAGGAAATGAAATGCAATCATTTGCCTTGCATAGCTAGCTTTTATTATAGGAAAATGGAATAGGCAGTCTAGGGATTCATACCTGTAACTTGAAGCTCTTTTAATGGCTGAACCTGCACACTCAAATAACCAGAATTAACAATTCAGAGGAAGATCTGACCTCTATTTTTTATGACCAAATCAGTTGGGAACTACCACGTTCCAGCCAACCATGACCCAGAACCGTTCCTATTTTAAATCTGGATCCCCCTAAGCTAGACCCAAACATGCAAGTAGCTTAGAGCTCCTAAGGTAGGGTTTCCTATCTAGTATATCAGGTCTAGATCAGTTCTCCTTTTTCCTTCCACGAAAATGTTCTGCAAGAATTTACTTGAGAACAAAACAGGCAGAAAATGACTCCTCCAAATGATAGATCAAAACCCTAGGCCTTTCCTTGGCTTGAGACTTTATAGACATACTTTTCAGTCAAAGGGACAATTAAATCAAGAAACCTTGGTTTCTTGATTTAACCCTTTTCAATTAATTTGGGCAATTTTTAATACTTTAACTTAGGAAATTTCAACTAGTTCCTAATTAGACTTTTGTAGGTATTGTACTATTTATTATCTTTAAATAAAATAATAATGGATGGAGCTTTTCTTTCTTTCTTCCATCATTAATATTATTACTATATTTATTCTTATACATACCATGTATAAAATACATAATAATATAAGATTTTTTAACATTTGTCTTTTGGGCATCATATACCATGATCCATAGACTTAATGACACTTCTTCATTAAGGTCAAATAGATAGATGGTTAGGTTTGGATAGGAAACTCTAAACATCCTTTCATGTTGGATTTCCCCCGTATAACATGGTAGTTATTTAGTACTGGATGAGAATATATAAATTCAAAATTTCATTTAATCACTTAAAAATAAGTCTGATGAGATCAATATGTTTCTTGAGGCGTTTTCACTCCGAAGTTATTAAATTATTTTCAGTAACCCCTAGCACTTACCAAAGCCTATACTCAACGCTTTAACAGGGAGTTACAAACTTAGTGCAATTCCAAAGCTCTTCGCTCAACACTAATGCTAGGATGTACTTGTACGATACACCAAGGGATACAATGGCCAAGGATCCGGTGCTCCATAGCTTATGCTCAACATCAACATGGAAGGCTCTAGAGATTATGCCCAACACTTCCAAATATTATCTTTTCATGTGTTCCAAAGCTTCTTGCTCAACAGAAATGTAAGTACTCATTTGCTCTAGATCTCCTTTCTTGACACAAAACATTAATTACCCATGTGCTCCAGAGCTCCTCACTCAACACAAAACATTAATCACCCATGTGCTCTAGAGCTCTTCACTCAACACAAACCATTAATTATCCATGTGCTCCAGAGCTTCTTGCTAAAGAAAAAAATGTCATCAATCATGTGCTTCAAGGTCCATGCCCAACACAAACAAGCATATATATATATATATATATATATATATATATATATATATCATCAACAATTGGCTTACGCCCAATATATAAAACAAATCAGCATGTTCATATGTAGTGGAATATTCGACCCGATATATCAAAATAAAATATCAAGACAACATCATAATCAATAGGATCATGCCTATAAGTGTTAGGTCCAAAATTGGGGATATTACATGGATCTCAAGAAGCTATCCAACCACCAACAAAACATATTTATTGCTTCATCAAAATTGTTTCATAAACATTAATTTGAATAACCAATCAAAGTATTCATTTGACCACCATTATGGAAGGGTGGAATTTATTTGTAAGGGTTTGTGTTGGACATTATGAAAGCTTGGAATTATTGCTATGGGAATTAAGGCTGGAATTTATTTGTAAGGGTATTTGTGTTGGACATTATGAAATTTATTGTTGGGTAAGGGTCATGGTTTTGTTAATTATTATAACAATTATTATTATTATTATATATTAGTTTCTTTTAATATATATATATAGAGATAAATATATTTATTTTTATAACTGATTAATCTATAATGCAATTTGAGCTATTGTATAGTTTGAATGTCTTTAATGGTGAAGTACGTGTGTTTCTTTCTTTCTTTTTATGTTAACAAAACATTTATTTATTTAATTTTTTTTTATTCTTTGTATTTTGATTTTGCATAATACTTAATTGCATATGATGATGATAGTGACGATTAACTTTCATTGAGACCAACTTTGGTTTATCGTACATTAAGAAGGATAATACTTAGTTTAATTTGAAATAGTGTTTGTGTGCTCAAAAATCTTACAAAGAAGCTTTCCAAGCTCACTATAGTTTTGGCAAGTTAGGAGGTTATAAAGGTTTGTATTGTAGAAAATACTATCAAAGTCACATCTAATGTGGGTGTAAGCAAGGCACTCTAAGAGAAAGTAATTTTCATCATCAATGCTTATAGACTCACACATATGGAAAACCCTTTCCGCCCATGGATTTTTAGGAATATACCAATGCCTTGTTTCGCTATGGATTTCATGAGAGTTTTTTCTAATCTTGGCTATATTAATTTTGTTCTGTGAGCTGGTTACTACCGAGAGATACTTTTGATATTCAAATTAGGATTAATGACATCCTTATAGTATCTTAATTTTCTCTAACCATTAAATTTTCCTCACACCAAAATTTCTCTTTAAACTAAGAAGTAACAATATTTTTGACATTATCAATTTTCTGCAAAATGTTGTTTTCAATAATGCCCCAATGGTTTAACCAAGCCATAGTATCTTTACACCAACACCACTTGATGCATAGTTGGTTTTGAATTGAGTTTAAAACAATTTTAGGAAGTCTCTCATTTCCCATGTTATGTATCTTATACTTGTACATCAAGTATCTAGTCCTAGCCATGCTCTCGATGGGGGAAAGACCCACTTCTATGAGGAGTCTAAGATAAGGCATATTGCTTTTAATTTTGAGGTTATAAATTATAAAAAGCTTCTATATTTTCTCGATATTATTCCAATATTATCTAGAAATGTTGCACCCCCATACTTTGCAATCATACAAGATAACAAGGATGACAAGAGTTTCGAAGAGGAACTTATTTTTATCCCACATGACCAAATTGACTGATTTACAGTTATTTTCAAAACCAAAATAATCTTTCCACCATCTTTCTCAATGATATAGTTCCAATTGAGCTTGTGATGAATATCATTTGGAAATGAAGAAAAGTGGTTACATTGGAGTAGACATCATAAATCAATGGAAACTATTTATCTGAGAAGTGGTTTCATTTGTTAAGATCTTAAGGGGAGGATAAGGATCAAGGTTTCAAGATTCAAGGTAAGTAATCAACTTAGGATGATGATATTCAATAAGAAATGCAAAGACTTTGTGAACATAATTTAAATAATGACATGAATGTGATTTAAGGCTTAATACTTGACAACTATCTTCAAATATCAGGAAAATATGGCTAAACATGAATACTTTATGAAGAAGAAATATGGTAAAGCATACCTACTCATGAGCATTTAAAGATAAACATGTTATCAGAAAATAGGATCATAAACATGATAATCAAACAAATCATAAACATTTACCATCATAATGACTAAATATGGCTCATATCATATATCATATATCATTCCAAATTACAATATTGCAATATGATTACAGAGAATTAAATTATCTTGGTTGCATATAGCTTCGATGTCTCGTAACCCGTAATTCAAAAGAAAACCAAACCCCTATCTCTATTTTAGTCTTCATATTTATATTCATACAGAGGTGTTTTAGAAACAATTTTAGATCCGAACTTTTAGGATCAAATTTACCAAAAATACAAGTAAATCAAACTAATTGTTCGAGGATATGCCAAATCATAATATCTTATGCAACGTGTTCGTTTGAAAAAATAAACAACATTAACCACTTCAAATTTTGATTACCACATGTACATGTATGAATGGAAACTATCAGATGTGACAAGTTGTTTCATCGAACATGGTCAAACCATCCAATTCCTAGGACATCCTTTGTGATCATAAATATTATTTCTCTATGGTATGCACCTTTCCCTGAAGCTCCTCGTTATTCTTACTTAACTCTTCATTCATTTCATGTGTCAATTTCCTTCTCTTTATAGCCTCTTCAGCAGATTGAACAAGCTCAACATAGTTGACCATATTAATTTCTTCCAAATATTCTCTTAGTCTTCTATTAGCTTGAACCAATTGATCATTAAAATTATTTAGATGTGAGAGAAAGTCAAGAATAAAACATTCCCTATTTTAATAAAATATGTGTAAGGGGAAAAAAAGTGGATATAGTTGTTAACGAGTGTTTTCTACCCACAATAGAAAAGTGACAAGTGGAAAAGGCCACTAAGTGAGAACTCAAGATGCAGGAGGCATCATCCCCAAAAATCAGGTTTGCACTTCAAGTTGAGTTGCTAAAGAGGAGGAGGCTCATAAATGACCAAGTCCTAAGAAAAATACTATTTAAGGGTATGTCCATGAGAAGCAGGAGGCTAGCATTGACCGAGGATTAACATCTATATAATGAAAGAGATGGAAGATTAAGATATTTTTCTCATGTGGTACAACGAACAGGCTTGGGGGTTCCGGAGCAAGTAATTTGGTTGCTCTGGGAGTTGGTTGGGAGGAACAACTTCTCCACTTTTATTTTCCCAGTGTTGGTGCCAAGTTCCTACTCTGTTTCATGTGAATGATTCTAGTACAGTAGGATGTATTTGTAAAATGTTGAATTGTAGTTATACTTTCAGGAAATATTATGTATGCATTTTATGTAGAACAAATAACTGTGTTTCCTTGAAGTTTATTTAATATGTACAATGTTATTAATGTAGCAATTAATATTTTGCTTTGAGTAGAATTACTTAGTTCTGACAGTTGTAAATATGTTAATGGTTTTGGAATCAATACTTGATTGATTTAAAATCGATGAGTTTGTTTCTACGAATGGAATCCTCTTTTTCAAACCTTTTTCCTACTTGTAATGGTGTTTTTCTGTCTGTATCAATGTTGCTTATTCCTCATTAATTCTGTTGCTTGATTGTAGAATGCCAATTGAAATGATAACATTGGTTCTTTTGTCGATCTGTAATTTTCGTTGTTGTTTATGAGAACAACTTAATTTTTTGTTGTTTGAATCTAATTTCCATGCTCCTTTGTAACAGTCTTTAACTGTGCTACTTCACCCAAAGAAATAGCTCACAACCTTTGATCGGCTTCCCCGATAAACCTTGTCCGTTGATCTTGATCTTCTTCACATCGTCTACTTTCCGATTTTTTTTCACATCCTCCATTGTTGTAATTAATCATATATTCTACTATGTTTTTCTTGAATGAATCAATTTATGTAAACCATCCTTTACTTCTTCATTTTGAAATTGGATTGTCGATTGATCTAGTAATGATGGTTTATGGTTTAGATCTATATATTTTAGATGTTATGAATGCAATATATGTACATGGGGAAAAAAACTTAATTCATTGTATGAATCCATATTTAAACTCTAAATTCGGCTTAACTTATAGTAAAACAAAAACCCCAATTCAAAACACAACTAGTTGATTCCATAGTGATAAACGTTGATCCGCACAGTTAAATAATGATCCATAAAAGAAAGAAGATCAACGGTCATAATTAAAGCCGCCAAAGAGATTAATGATTTATATAAGTTACAGAAGGAAGGAAACATGAAACAAGACAAGGAAACATGTTAAGTTTTTGAATTCCTATTTATGCATCAAAGAAAGATCGACAATAAAGGTTATTTCCACAAGGATCAGGGGTGTGAAAAGTCGATGTGGAATGCAGAACACAAAAATTTAAGGATTTAGATAATGAAACTTGGAGTTCTGGGATCTGATTTTTGCCTCAAAGTAAGATTGACGGTAAAGGTTGTTCCCGAAAGGATCAACAATGCAAACGGTAGATGTGAAGTATGGAAGGTGGAAAGTGGTCAAATGCAGGTATCGATTGTTGGTTTTTCGATTTCTGAGGTCTACAGTGGAAGACAGAAAGGAGGAAGTTGGAAGGTAGAAAAATAAAAGACCAAGTGATTGTATCATGAAGTGTTTGACTTTTGAGGTCTGCAACGGAATGCGAAAAGGCTGAAGTCAGAAGGCGGAAAGCCGAAAGTCCAAGTGTTCATTTCATGAAGTTTTTGACTTCTGAGGTCCATAGTGGAAGGTGGAAAGGAAGAAGTTGGAAGTTGGAAAGACAAAAGACCAAGTGATTGTTTCATGGATTTTTTGACTTTCGAGGTCTACAACGGAAGGCACAAAGGTGGAAGTCGGAAGGAGGAAAGTCGAAAGACAAGGTGGTCCTTTTGTTGAGATCTGATTCCCAAATTTGGCAGCAGAAGGCGGATGGGTGGAGGGAATAAAGTGGTTCGAAAGAATCTATCGAAAGTTTTGTTTTTGATTCTCGTATTTTGTTCTGGCGGAAGACCAGTACCTTAGATTTTTTAGCATTGTTTGGAAATCTATCTATTTTTGTAAAAGGGTTTCTGACTTTTAAGGAAGATGATGATCTTTTCATATGGCCAAGGTTATGCTTAAAACTCTTTATTTGTTTATAATTCCTGAACAAAATTAGGTTTTTATTATTATGTCTGAAGACATATGGTTATAGAAAAAAAAATTATGTTTGAAATTTGAGGTGTGTTACATATGGTATTAAAGCATGGTTCAGCACTAGGCCTTAATGGGATCAACACAAAACTCCTATACAAAACAACAAACTGAACCATGTTTATTTTGTCTTGAAAATTCTCTTACACATAGCAAAGAGAAGTACAAATATATTTTGCAAGAAAAATGACAGATGTGGGAATGTCTACAGGGGAAAAACATCGCCCAGAACAATATTTAAATGAAGAAGGTAGTATAAGGGAAGGAGAGTTTTGGGTAACCTAAATGAAAGTTAGGACAATAAATATGAGTTAAAAAGGATTGTGGATGAACTAAGATCTGAATTAAGAAGGGTTAAGGAATATAATGAGTGAATTCTAAAGGCTCAAGAAGAACTGAACACTATACTGTTAGCAAAAATCCATAATGAAGAAAGAGATAAAAACAAATATTTTGAATAGGAACTGCCTAAAACTTCCCCATACAATAAACGGAAGGGTAGGAAGCTGGAAGTTTCCAACCATAACTCCAATAGTTCAAGTGAAGAGTCAGTTAAACACCACAGAAAAACTCAAGAGTCTAGTGAAAGCAATGACGAAAATAAATAGATGAAAAAGTACATACCCTATGAAGAAATATTTAGGGAGTTCAAAAAAATTAAACCACCCATGTTTAATGGGAAAATTGAGAAGGGAAAGGAGACAGAGGCCTATCTATCCGATATGAGAAGGTACTTCCAAATATATAATTACTCATATGAGTTAAAAGCAAAAATGGTCATTTATAATTTGACTGGAAAGGAGGATATATGGTGGCAAGATATAATGAAAGTTAAGGGTATAAAAGAAAGGTATGTAACCTGGAAAAATTTTATGAAGCTGTTTAAAATAAAATATTTATCTGAATAGTATTATGAAGAAAAAATCCAAGGAGTTTTATGAACTAAGGTTAGGGGCCATGACAATGAAAGAACTATGTAGTAATTTTTTAAGCTTACTTCACTGTGTCCCCTACATAATTGATGAGAACCCCAAGATACAACAGTTCCTTAGTTGATTTCCCCTCATGTTTAAAGAATAGATTGAATATGACAATTCAAATACACTATAGGAAGCGATGAGGAAGTCCAACTTCTGTTATGACCAAAACAAGAATAAAAGAGAAAGTATACCAACTTGGAAAAATCAAAGGCCAAATAATTTTGATTTAAGAGAAAACAAAATAAGTTCCCTAAAAACATTGGGAATAATCACAGAGGGTATAGGGGTAATAATTACAAAGGTTTTAAACCTCAAGATTCTACAATACCCTCAACTGTTCCTAATAAAAACCCAGCACAAAAATAACCATTAAGATGTTGGAAGTGTGGGGAGAAACACTAGTTTAAATATTATCTAGCAAGGAAGCAGAAGTTTAATGTCCATTCTATCTAGGAAGTAGTTACAGTTGGGGATATGGCCAGAGCCATGCCCAGAATCTACGTTGCACTGGAAAATCGACAAGCAGACCACCATACTTCCATGGTTGAAAGTGAAGTTATGATAAACAATCAACCTATCTCTATATTAATTGATCCAAGTGCAAGCCTAATTTATATTTAAGCTATATTAGTTGATTTATGCAATTTGGTAACTAAAAATTTTGATAAGTCGTGGCTAGTATAGTTAGCCACATATACAAAAGGAAAGGTTACCAGTATTGTTAGAAATTGTAAGATAATGTTGAATGATTTCCATACACATGTGAATGTAAATATATTTCCTTTAGGATCTTATAATCTGTTGATAGGAATGGATTGGGTGGAAGAGCATAATGTTTTGCTAACTTGTTTTGATAAAACATTTACATGTATTGGTAATAATGGAAATAATATAAAAGTCAAAGGAATTCCGAGGAAGGTAACCATCAAAGAAATCTCTTCTCTACAAATGAAGAGATCAATAAGAAAATGATGTAAAGTATTTGTAGTATATATAATGAATGATAAGGAAAATTATATGAAGCCTAAAATAGAATACATGCATGTTTTAAAGGAGTTTGAAGATATATTTATGGAAGAAGTCCATGGACTTCCTCCAAAAAGGGTTATAGACTTCACAATCGATCTGATACCTAGAGAGGTACCAGCATCAAAGCTCCATATCGAATGAACATAATTGAACTCACAAAACTAAAATCACAATTACAAGAACTAATCGATAAAAAGTACATTGGACCAAGTGTGTCTCCCTGGGGAGCATCGGTCTTGTTTGTGGAAAAAAAGACAGTACACTCATATTATTTATATATTATAGGAAACTAAACCAAATGGCTATTAAAAATCAATACCCACTTCCCAGGATAGAAGATATGTTCGATCAATTCTGCGGAGCAACTATCTTTTCAAAGATATATTTAAGGTTAGGTTATCATCAAGTGTGAATAAAGGATGAACCTATTTTTAAAACAGCATTCAGGACCTATTACAATCACTATGATTTTGTCGTAATTCTCTTTGGGTTGACAAACACACCTGCTGCATTCATGTGTTTAATGAACATCTTCTTAAGTAACTATCTGGATAAATTTGTGGTTTTCTTCATTGAAGACATATTAATCTACTCTAAGAATGAACAAGAACACAAAGAACATCTTAAAATAGTTCTGCAAGTATTAAGAGAAAAAACAACTTCATGCAAAGTTCAGTAAGGGTGACTTTTTCAAAGACGAGATTCACTACATCGGATACGTAGTGTCCAAGGATGGAATCTCAGTCCCCTCAGATAAGGTAAAATCCACATTAGAGAAAATTTCAACTCAAAATGGGCCTTTCAACCCTAATTCAAATTCCATGTCATAATGTGTTAGCCAATGAAATTGCTTTAAATTTGAAATACCATATAGTCCTTAAACATTTTTTTAATATAAATTTGGGGATAAATATCATAAAAAACTACTTTTTTGTTCGTATTTTTGACATATCTCCCTGTGTTTTTACTCAAATTTCGAATGGGAGAGCTTGTTGGATGCGGAATTAAATTATGCATCCAACGAGTACCCACTCGACATAATTTTGATAGACATTGCTACACCTAAACCATGAAATACCTTTAAAAACGTGATGATGACATCATCATCATCACATTTTTTCAGGTAATTGATGGTTTTGGGATAGCGGGGTTCGTCAAAAGTATGTCGAGTGGGTACTCATTAGATGTGGAATTTAATTCTACATCCATCGAGCTCTCCCGTTCGAAATTGGAGTAAAAACAAAGGGATATATGTTGAAAATATAAACAAAAAAGTAGTTTTTCTCTTTTCTTCCTCCAAAATTAATAAATATTATTTTATTATTTTAACTATTATTTTATTAATTTTGCTTAGGAGACCCATGTTGAGTAGAAATTTCCTCTAATGGAATGGAATGCCCAGTTCCTAAAAATGTATCTGACATTAGATCATTTATGGGAATCAGTGGATACTACAGGAAGTTCATAGAAGGATTTTCTAAGATTTCTTACCCCATAACTTCCTAACAAAAGAAAGGAAAACAATTTGAGTGGACTAAAACGTGTGAGGAAATTCTTACAAAATTAAAACACCTATTAACCTCTGCCCTGATCTTTAAAATTGTTGATCCATTCAAGGATTTCGCCGTATGTATGGATGCTTGCAATGAAGGGTTAGGTGGAGTTTTACTACAAGACAATTATGTTGTTTCTTATGAATCCAAGAAACTAAAATATCATGAGAAGAATTATGCGACACATGATCAAGATCTTGTTTCTATAATTAACACCCTAAAAATGTGGCGACATTACATAATTGGGAGAAACTTTTTACTTATGCCAGACAACATAAGCCTTAAATATTTATTTGATCAACATAATTTGAATGCAAGACAAGCTAGATGGTTGTCCTTTCTAAGCGAGTATGACTTCGAAATAAAGCATATAAAGAGAAAGGAAAATAAAGTAGCAAATGATTTAAGTCATAATGCAAATTTACTGTGTGCAAGCAGCAGCTGCGAATCTCATCTAGGAAATAAGATTTAAGTACTAGAATTTTTTATGGTGAATATCAGAATTTAAAAGAAAAGACTGCTAAAAATGAACAAGAACAGGTAAAAACAGACTTTAGATTTTCCAACAAGGACTATTGTTGTATAAAAATAGGCTATATATACCTAACATAAGAGAAACTAAATTGTCAGTAATGTGTGAACTACATAAAATACCATGCTCAGGGCACCCAGGATATCAGAAAATGATCACCATGATCATAAAAGACTTCTTTTGGCCAAACATGAAAAAGAAAGTGGCTGAATACTTAGATCGCTGCCTTGAATTTCAGCAAGTTAAAGCAAAGCATCAACATCCGGTGAGATTGTTGCAACCACTACCCATACCATAATGGAAACGGGAAACCATCAGTATGGATTTCATCGCCGGATTGCCCAAGAATTCCAGACAACATGGTTCCATCATGGTTGTGGTTGACAAATTAAGCAAAGCAACTCATTTTATACCTTCCAAATCTACCTACAAAGCTGTTAATATTGCAGACATCTTCATGAAAGAAATATTCAGGTCACATGCTGTTCCAAAGGTAATAGTCTCGGATAGAGACGCGAAGTTTACAAGTAACTTTTGGAGCACCTTATTTAAAGGCTTGGGTACCCAGTTAAATTTCAGTACTGCATATCAACCACAAACGGATGGGAAGACTGAAAGGGTAAATTAGGTTTTAGAGGACATGTTAAGAATGTATGTTATGGACAAACCAGTTAAGTGAGAAGACTACTTACACTTGTTGAATTTGATTATAACAATAATTTCCAGTTTTCTGCAGGTATGAGTCCATTTGAAATTTTATACATGAGCGTAAGTGTAATACTCCAATCTCATGGAGAAACCCTGTTGATAGATTAATGTTAGGACTTGATTTATTAGAAGATATGGAACTGATCGTGAAACAGGTACAACAAAACTTGAAGGCTACCCAAG
The DNA here is from genome assembly GCA_001517045.1 of Pseudotsuga menziesii. Classification (NCBI taxonomy): domain Eukaryota; kingdom Viridiplantae; phylum Streptophyta; class Pinopsida; order Pinales; family Pinaceae; genus Pseudotsuga; species Pseudotsuga menziesii. The sequence continues at coordinate 107,951 of LPNX010870389.1, read as the reverse complement.
ACAGGCATAAAAGTTATGCTGACTTAAAAATAACTCCAAGAGAGTTCCAGGTGGGTGATCATGTATAAGAAAATTAACTTGAGATCGGGAAAGTATAGGAAAATGGAACCTAGGTATTGTGTGCCATTTGCAATTCTAGCTAAAGTGGGGCCAATTGCATACCAGTTAACCCTACCACCCAATATTAAAGGACATAATATGTTTCATGTTTCTATATTGAAGAGATATTTCCATGATGTTTCTCATGTGATTGATTGGAATGTAATACAGGTGTAACCCGAGGGAGAGTTCCAAGTGGGACCAAAGAACATTCTCGACAGGAGTGAAATTTAACTCCATAACCGTACCATCAGATAGGTAAAGGTGCAATGCAAGCACCTTAGTCCGGAAGAAGCTACTTGGGAGATGGAAAGTAATATGCAGGAGGCATATCTAGGATTATTCCAAGGGGATGACATGGAAGAATAAAAACAAAAATTTATAACACTAAGGACAGTGTTATGTTTTAAGGAGAGGTTTATGTAATACCCCCTGAATTAATAATTTGTTATTCTATTGGAAAATATCATTCACTTTTGTTTTCCCGACGTTGGTTCTAGGCTCCTACTCTGTTTCATGTGAATGCTTCTACTACAGTAGGATGTATTTGTAAAATGTTGAATTGCAATTATACTTCTAGGAAGTATTATGTATGGATTTTCTATAGAACAAATAACTCCGTTTCTCTCAAGTTTATTTAATTTGTACAATGTTATTACTGTAGCAATTAATATTTCATTCTTAGTAGAATTACTTAGTTATGACTGTTGTAAATCCATTAATGCTTTCGAAATCAATACTTGATTGATTTAGAACCGAGGAGTCTGTTTCTACGAATGGAATCCTTTGTTTAAAACATTTTTCCTACTTCTAATGGTGTTTTCCAGTATCTATAAATGTTGCTTAATCCTCATTAATTCCGTTGCTTGATTGTAGAATGTTGATTGAAATGATAATATTGGTTTTGGTATCGATCTGTGATTTTTATTGTTGTTTATGAGAACACCTTAAATTTTTGTTGTCTGAATCTGATTTCCAGGCTCCTTTGTAACAGTCTTTATATTGATTGTCACTAGATTTTAATCCAGTTCTAAACTTGGTAGACCTGCTAATTTAATCTCACTTGACCAAAGGTCCCTCAAGCATTTAACCAAGAGCAGATTTGAAATCCGTTGTGGATCAGATTTCATAAATGATTTCGCTCCCATCTTTATCTTTTAACTCCCTTGCTATTTTACCAGCGAAATGACTAAAGGACCATCAGATCTAGATCGATGGTGGACTTCATTGGGCATAAGGTGGTTTTCATAAAGTATCGCACCCGTCAAGATTTTCTTTGACTGTGATAGTTCACCCAGCAAAATAGTTCACAGTCGTTAATTGGCTTCCTTGATCAACCTCGTCTATTAATCTTGATCTTCTTCGCAACGTTTACTTTCCAAATTTGTTTCACATCATGTGTTGTTGTAACTAATTAGATATTCTAGTATGTTTTACTGAATGAATCGATTTATGTAAATCTTCCTTTACTTTTACATTTCAAACTTGGATTGTCGATTGATCTAATAATGTTGATTTATGCTTTAGATCTATATCTTTTCGATGTTATGAATGCAATCTATGTACATGGGGAAAAAAAAACTTAATCCACAGTATGAATCCATATTTAACCTCTAGATTAAGTTTAGCTTATAGTAAAACAAAAACCCCAATCCAAAACACAGCCAGTTGATTCCACAATGATAAACATTGATCGATGTAGTTAAATCATTATCCATAAAAGAAAGCAGATCAATAGTTAGAATTAAATCCACTGAAGAGATCAACAGTTTATAGAAGTTGTGGAAGGCAGAAGGTGGGAAATAGGAAACAAGATAAGGAAAAACGTTAATTTTTCAAAGTTTGATTCCCGCATCAAAGCAAGATTGAGGGTCAAGGTCATTTTCACAAGGATCAACGATGAAAAAAGATGATGCAGAATGTGGAACACGGAAAGTCAAGGATTTAGATAACTAAACTTGGAGTTTCAGGATCCGATTTCCACATCAAAGCAAGATCGACAGTCGACATTTTTTTCGAAAGGATCAATGGTGTGGAAGGCAGATGCGGAGTACAGAAGGTGAAAAGTGGTCAAATGAAGGTATCGATTGTTAGTTTTTTTATTTCCGACATCGATAGCGAAAGACAAAAAGGTGGAAGTCGAATGGTGGATAATCGAAAGAGAAGGTGATCGTTTCATGAAGTTTCCAACTTTTGAGGTCCACAATAGAAGGAGTAAGGCGAAAGGAGAAAAGATGAAAGACCAAGTGTTCATTTCATGAATTTTCCGACTTCTGAGGTCCACAATGGAAGGAGGAAAGGCGAAAGCCAAAAAGAGGAAAGACCAATTGATCGTTTCATGGAGTTTTTGACTTTCGAGGTTCACAATAGAAGGTGGAAAGTGAAAAGACAAGGTGGTCATTTCGTTGTGTCCTTGTTCTCATATTTCATAGCAGAAGGAGGACGGATGGAAGGCAGAGGGTGGAAAGTGGTTCGAAGGACTCTGTTGCACTTTGTGTTTCCAGTTCTCATATTTTGCAGTAGAAAGGATAATGCAGAGTGTGGAACACGAAATCGAAACTGCAAAATGGTTTTGGTGGAAGACCAGTACCTTATATTTTTTAGCGTTGTTTGGAAATATATCTCCTTTTCGAAAAGGGTTTCTGATTTTTAAGGAAGATGATGATCTTTTCATATGGCCAGGGTTATGCCTAAAACTCTTTGTTTGTTTATAATGCCTCATGACAAATAGGTTTTTATTATTATGTCTAAAGATATATGGTTATAATTTTTTTTTATGTTTTAAATTTGAGGTATGTTACACTATCACCTTCATTGGACAACCATGTTGCTTCTGCGATTGAGGCCTCTGAAACTTCAAATCTCATACTAGCAAAATTAACTTGTGTACCTGTTAAATTCTTTGTAAATTCTAGAGACACTTCAACATTATAGCCTCTAATTTGTTCAAAGAATGAATACCAACCTACATCCATGAAACATTTAGCTCACTCAGAAAGTTCTTCTTCCCATTTCATATTAACTTATTCGATCCTACGAATTTTACCATTAGTCTTCTTCATCATGTTACTACCATACACCTGCTATACCATAATCTTGTGTAAAAAAAACTAAAACTTGATTTAAGAACAGATGTCACACTATCATAACCAACAAAATAAGAAAATTAGGCTAAATTCAAATAATGTCCCGTAAATATATTTAATTTATTCAATCAACCCATCACTCTCCATTTCCATCTTGTTTCACATGGTGCTTAGTCCAAATTTGTTGAAATATACCTTAATGTTATCATTGTTAAATGAGTTGAGGATTTATGTTGTCCATTTTAATAGTTATACGTGATTTATCGACTCAAAGGTTTTGGACATTTTATGTTAAGCTTGAAAAAATATGAGGTTTATTGAGTGGATATTAAACTCATCAAAGCTTTTTCATGGAACTTATGCATCCGCGGAAGGCCAAAAGACCAAGTGATCATTTCATGGATTTTTCAAATTCTGAGGTCTACAACAGAAGGAAAAAAGGTGGAAGTCAGAAGGCGAAAAGTAAAAATACATGATGGTCCTTTTGTTGAGATCTGATTCCCAGATTTGGCAGTGGAAGGAGGACGGGTGGAGGGCAAAAAGTGGTTCGAAAGACTCTGTCACACTTTTTGTTTCTGATTCTTGGATTTTGCAGTGGAAAGGATAATGCAGAATGTGGAATGGAGAATCGAAACAATGGAATGGTTCTGGCGGAAGACCAGTACCTTATATTTTTTAGCATTGTTTGGAAATCTATCTCTTTTTGGAAAAGGGTTTCTGACTTTTAAGGAAGATTATGATCTTTTCATATGGTCAGGGTTATGCTTAAAACTCTTTAATTGTTTATAATGCCTCATAAAAATTAGGTTTTTATTATTATGTCCGAAGACATATGGTTATAGAAAAAAAAATTATGTTTGAAATTTGAGGTATGTTACATATGGTATTAGAGCATGGTTCAACACTAGGCCTTAATGGGGTCAACACAAAAATCCTATACAAAACAACAATCTGAAGCATGTTTATTTTGTCTTGAAAATTCTCTTACACACAACAAAGAGAAGTACAAATATATTTTGCATGAAAATGACAAATGTGGGAATGTCCACAGGGGAAGAACGTCGCTCGGAACAATATTTAAATGAAGAATGTAGTATAAGGGAAGGAGAGTTTTGGGTAGATCTAAATGAAATATAGGACAACAAATATGAGTTAAAAAGGATTGTGGATGAACTAAGATATGAATTAAGAAGGGTTAAGGAATATAATGAGTGAATTCTGAAGGCTCAAGAAGAACTGAACACTATCTTGTTAGCAAAAATCCATAATGAAGAAAAAGATAAAAACAAGTATTTTGAATAGGAACTGCCTAAACCTTCCCCATACAATAAACATAAGGGTAGGAAGCTAGAATTTTCCAACCATAACTTCGACAGTTCAAGTGAAGAGTCAGTTAAACACCACAGAAAAACTCAAGATTCCAGTGAAAGCAATGACAAAAATAAAAAGACGAAAAAGTGCATACCCTATGAACAAGTCTCTGGGGAGTTCAAAAAAATTAAACCACCCATGTTTAATGGGAAAATTGAGAAGGGAAAGGAAACAGAGGCCGAGATGTCTGGTATGAGAAAGTACTTCCAAATATATAATTACTCATATGAGTTGAAAGCAAAAATGGCCATTTATAATTTGACCGGAAAGGAGGATATATGGTGGAAAGATATAAAGAAATTTAATGGTATAAAAGAAAGGTATGTAACCTGGAAAAGTTTTATGAATCTGTTTAAAATCAAATATTTATTTGAATAGTATTATGAATAAAAAATCCAAGGAGTTTTATGAACTAAGGTTAGGGGCCATGACAATGAAAGAACTATTTAGTAAGCTTTTAAGCTTACTTCACTATGTCCCCTACATAATTGATGAGAACCCCAAGATACAACTGTACCTTAGCTATCTACCCCTCATGTTTAAAGGACAGATTGAATATGAAAATCCAAATACACTATAGGAAGCGATGAGGAAGGCCAACTTCTGTTATGACCAAAACAACAATAAAAGAGAAAGTATACCAACTTGGAAAAATCAAAGGCCAAATAATTTTGATTCTAAGAGAAAACAAAATAAGTTCCATAAAAACATTGGGAATAATCACTTAGGGTATCAGGGTAATAATTACAAAGGTTTTAAACCTCAAGATTGTCCAGTACCCTCAACTGTTCCTAATAAAAACCCAGCACAAAAATAACCATTAAAATGTTGGGAGTGTGGGGAGAAACACTACATTAAATATTATCTAGCAAGGAAGCAGAAGTTTAATGTCCATTCTATCTAGGAAGTAGTTACAGTTGGGGATATGGCCAGAGGCATGCCCAGAATCTACATTGCACTAGAAAATCCACAAGCAGACCACCATACTTCCATAGCTGAAATTGAAGGTATGATAAACAATCAACCTATCTCTATCTTAATTGAACCAAGTGCAAGCCTGAGTTATATTTCAGCTAGAGTAGTTGATTTATGCAATTTGGTACCTGAATAGTTTGATAAGTCGTGGCTAGTATATTTAGCCACAGATACAAAAGGAAAGGTTACTAGTATTGTTAGAAATTGTAAGATAATGTTGAATGATTTCCTTACACATGTGAATGTAAATATATTTCTTTTAGGATCTTATAATCTGTTGATAGGAAAGGATTGGCGAGAAGAGCATAACGTTTTGCTAACTTGTTTTGATAAAACATTTACATGTATTGGTAATAATGGAAATAATATAAAAGTCAAAGGAATTCCTAGGAAGGTAACCATCAAAGAAATATCTGCTCTACAAATGAAGAGATCAATAAGAAAAGGATGTAAAGTATTTGTAGTATATATAATTAATGATAAGGAAAATGATATGAAGCCTAAAATAGAAGACATGCATGTTTTAAAGGAGTTTGAAGATATATTTACGGAAGGACTTCCTCCAAAAAGGGATATAGACTTCACAATCGATCTAATACCTAGAGAGGTACCAGCTTCGAAAGCTCCATATCAAATGAACATAATTGAACTCATAGAACTAAAATCACAATTACAAGAACTAATCGATAAAAAGTACATTCAACCAAGTGTGTCTCCCTGGGGAGAATCAGTCTTTTTTGTGGAAAAGAAAGATAGTACACTCATATTATTTATAGATTACAAGAAACTAAACCAAATGACTATTAAAAATTGATACCCACTTCCCCAGATAGATGATATGTTCGATCAGTTCCACGGAGCAACTATCTTTTCAAAGGTAGATTTAAGGTTGGGTTATCATCAAGTGTGAATAAAGAATGAAAATATTTTTAAAACATAACTTAGGACCCATTACGACCACTATGATTTTTTCATAATTCCCTTTGGGTTGACAAACACACCTGCTGCATTCTTGTGTTTAATGAACATCATCTTAAGTAACTATTTGGATAAATTTGTGGTTGTCTTCATTGACGACATATTAATCTACTCTAAGAATGAACAAGAACACGAAGAACATCTTAAAATAGTTATGCAAGTATTAAGAGAAAAAAAACTTTATGCAAAGTTCAGTAAGTGTGACTTTTTCAAAGATGAGATTCACTACCTCGGATACGTAGTGTCCAAGGATGGAATCTCAGTCCACCCAGATAAGGCAAAATCCACATTAGACGAAATTTCAACTCAAAATGGGCCTTTCAACCCTAATTCAAATTCCATGTCGTCATGTGTTAGCCAATGAAATTGCTTTAAATTTGAAATACTGTATAGGCCTTAAACAATTTTTTAATAGAAATTTGTGGATAGGTATCATAAAAAATTATTTTTTTGTTTGTAGTTTTGACATATCTCCCTGTGTTTTTACTCAAATTTCGAATGGGAGAGCTCGTTGGATGCATAATTAAATTTCGCATCCAACGAGTACCCACTCAACATACTTTTTACGGACCTTGCTACCCCAAAACCATGAAATACCTTTAAAAACGTGATGATGACATCATCATCATCATCACATTTTTTAAGGTAATTCATGGTTTTGGGATAGCGGGGTCCATCAAAGGTATGTTGAGTGGGTACTCATTGGATGTGGAATTTAATTTCACATCCATTGAGCTCTCCTGTTCGAAATTGGAGTAAACACAAAGGGATATATGTTGAAAATACAAACAAAAAAGTAATTTTTCTCTTTTCTTCCTCCAAAATTAATAAATATTATTTTATTATTTTAACTATTATTTTATTAATTTGCCTTAGGAGGCCCATTTTGGGTTGAAATTTCCTCTAATGTCATGGAATCTCCAATTCCTAAAAATGTATCTGACATTAGATCATTTATGGGAATCACTGGATACTACAGGAAGTTCATAGAAGGATTTTGTAAGATTTCCTACCCCATAACTTCCTAACAAAAGAAAGGAAAATTTTTTGAGTGGACTAAAACGTGTGAGGAAATTTTTACAAAATTAAAACACCTATTAACCCCTGCCCTGATCTTTAAAATTGTTGATCCATTCAAGGATTTCGTCGTTTTTACAGATGCTTGCAATGAAGGGTTAGGTGGAGTTTTACTACAAGATAATTATGTTGTAGCTTATGAATCCAAGAAACTAAAAATATCATGAGAAGAATTATGCAACACATGATCAAGATCTTGTTTCTATAATTAACGCCCTAAAAATGTGGCGACATTACTTAATTGGGATAAATTTTTTAGTTATGCTAGACAACATAAGCCTTAAATATTTATTTGATCAATAGAATTTCAATGCAAGACAAGCCAGATGGTTGTCCTTTCTAAGCGAGTATGACTTCGAAATAAAGCATATAAAGGAAAAGGAAAATAAAGTAGTAGATGCTTTAAGTCAGAATGCAAATTTACTATGTGCAAGCAGTAGCTACGAATCTGATATGGGAAATAAGATTTTAAGTACTGGAATTTCTGATGGTGAATATCAGAATTTAAAAGAAAACGCTGCTAAAAATGAACAAGAACAGGTAAAAACATACTTTAGCTTAAACCAACAAGGACTATTGTTGTATAAAAATAGGTTGTATATACCTAACATAAGAGAAATTAAATTGTCAGTAATGGATGAACTACATAAAAGACCATACTCGGGGCACCTAGGATATCAGAAAATGATCACCGTGATCATAAAATACTTCTTTTGGCCAAACATGAAAAAGGAAGTGGCTGAATACTTAGATTGCTTCCTTGAATGTCAGTAATTTAAAGTAGAGCATCAACATCCCGCGGGATTGTTGCAACCAATACCCATACCATAATGGAAATGGGAAACCATCAGTATGGATTTCATCGTCGGATTGCCTAAGAATTTCAGACAACATGATTCCATCATGGTTGTGGTTGACAAATTAAGCAAAGCAACTCATTTTATACCTTCCAAATCTACTTACAAAGCTGTTAATATTGCAGACATCTTCATGAAAGAAATATTCAGGTTACATAGTGTTCCGAAGGTAATAGTCTTGGATAGAGACATGAAGTTTACAGGTAACTTTTGGAGCACCTTATTTAAAGGCTTGGTTACCCAGTTAAATTTTAGTACTATATATCATCCACAAATGGATGGGCAGACTAAAAGTGTAAATCAGGTTCTAGAGGACATGCTAAGAATGTATGTTATGGACAAACCAGGTAAGTGAGAAGACTACTTGCACTTAGTTGAATTTGCTTATAACAATAATTTCCAATTTTCTGCAGGTATGAGTCCATTTGAAATTTTATACATGGGAATAAGTGTAATACTCCAATCTCATGGAGAAACCCTGTTGATAGATTAATGTTAGGACCTGATTTATTAGAAGATATGGAACTGATCATGAAACAGGTACAACAAAACTTGAAGGCTGCCCAAGACAGGAATAAAAGTTATGCTGACTTAGAAATAACTCCAAGAGAGTTCTAGGTGGGTGATCATGTATACATAAAGGTAAATCCAAATAAAATTAACTTGAGACCAGGAAAGTATAAGAAATTGGCACCTAGGTATTGTGCACCATTGGCAATTCTAGCTAAAGTGGGTCCGATTGCATACCAGTTAACCCTACCACCCAATATTAAAGTACATAATGTGTTTCATGTTTCTATATTGAAGAGATATTTCCATGATGTTTCTCATGTGATTGATTGGAATGTAATCTAGGTGTAAGCCGGGGGAGAGTTCTAAGTGGGACCAGAGCACGTTCTCGACAGGAGAGAACTTTAACTCAAAAACTGTACCATCAGATAGGTAAACGTGCAATGCAAGCACCTTATTCGGGAAGAAGCTACTTGGGAGATGGAAAGTAATATGCATGAGGCATATCTAGGCTTATTCCAAGGGGATGAAAAGGAAGAATAAAAACAAAAGTTATAACAACGAGGACGGTGTTATGTTTTAAGGGGAGATTTATGTAATACCCCCTGAATTAATAATTTGTTATTCTGTTGGAAAATACCTTGATTAAATATTATTTTTATTATTCTTTGACAAAAAGTCAAGAATAAAACAATTTGTAATAAAGCATTCCCTATTATAATAAAATATGTTGAAGAGGAACAGAAGTGGATATAGTTGCTAAATATTGTTTGCTGGCCCATTAGAGGAAATTTCAACTCAAAATGGGCCTCCTAAAATCAACTAATAAAATAATAGTTAAAATAATAAAATAATATTTATTAATTTTGGAGGAAGAAAAGAAAAAAGCTACTTTTTTGTTTGTATTTTTGACATATCTCCCTGTGTTTTTACTCAAATTTTGATCGGGAGAGCTCGTTGGATGCGGACTTAAATTATGCATCCAACGAGTACCCACTCGGCATACTTTTGTCGGACCTCGCTACCCCAAAAACAAGAAATACCTGAAAAACAGAATGATGACATCATCATTCTGTTTTTCAGGTATTTCTTATTTTTGGGGTAGCGGGGTCCGTCAAAAGTATGCCGAGTGCGTGCTCGTTGGATGCGGAATTTAATTCCGCATCCAACGAGCTCTCTCGATCGAAATTTGAATAAAAACACAGGGAGATATGTCAAAAATACAAACAAAAAAAGTAGTTTTTTTTATGATACCTATCCCGAAATTTATATTAAAAAAGTGTTTAAGACCTATATGGTATTTCAAATTTAAAGCAATTTCATTGGCTAACACATGATGACATGGAATTTGAATAAAATTTAAAAGGCCCTTTTTGAGTTGAAATTTCCTCTAATAGGCTCAATAGGAAAATGACAAGTGGAAAATACCACTAAGTGAGAACTCAAGATGCAGGCGGCATGATCCCAAAAAATTAGGTCTGCACTCCTAGTTGAGTTTCTAAAGAGAAGGAGGCTCATAAATGACCAAGTCCTAGGAAGAATACTATTTAATAGTATGTCCATGAGCAGCAAGAGTCTAACATTGAATATGGATTCAATCTGTATAATGCAAGAGATGGCGCATTAAGATATTTTTCTCTTGTGGTTCAGGGAACAGACTCGGGGGTGTGGAGCAAGTAATTTGGTAGCTATGGGAGTTGGTTGGGAGGAACAACATCTCCACTTTTGTTTTCCCGGCATTGGTTCTAGGTTCCTACTTTGTTTCATGTGAATGATTCTACTACAGTAAGATGTGTTTGTAAAATGTTGAATTGCAATTATACTTCTAGGAAGTATTATGGATGCATTTTCTGTAGAACAAATAACTCTGTTTCTCTCAAGTTTATTTAATTTGTACAATGTTAATATTTCATTCTTAGTAGAATTACTTAGTTATGACTATTGTAAATCTGCTAATGCTTTCAAAATAAATACTTGATTGATTTAGAATCCAGGAGTCTGTTTCTACGAATGGAATCCTCTCTTTAAAACCTTTTTCCTACTTGTAATGGTGTTTTCCAGTATGTATCAATGTTGTTTAATCCTCATTAATTATGTTGCTCGATTGTAGAATGCTGATTGAAATGATAATATTGGTTTTGGTGTCGATCTGTGATTTTCATAGTTGTTTATGAGAACACCTTAAATTTTTGTTGTCTGAATCTGATTTCTAGGCTCCTTTGTAACAGTCTTTAGATTGATTGTCACTAGATTTTAGTCTAGTTCTAAACTTGGTAGACCTGCTAATTTAATCTCACTCGACCAAAGGTCCCTCAGGAATTTAACCAAGAGGGGATTTGAAATCCGTTGTGGATTTGATTTCATAAATGATTTTGCTCCCATGTTTATCTTTTAACTCCCTTGCTATTTCACCAGTGAAATGACTAAAGGACTGTCAGATCTAGATCGATGGTGGACTTCATTAGGCATAAGGTGGATTTCATAAAGTATTGTGCTTGTCAAGATTTTCTTTGACCGTGCTAGTTCACCCAGCAAAATAGTTCACAGTCGTTAATCGGTTTCCCTGATCAACCTCATCTGTTGATCTTGATCTTCTTCGCAACGTTTACTTTCTGAATTTGTTTCACATCCTGTGTTTTTTTAACTACTAAGATATTCTACCATGTTTTTCCTGAATGAATCGATTTATGTAAATCTTCTTTTACTTCTGCATTTCGAACTTGGACTGTCGATTGATCTAATAATGTTGGTTTATGGTTTAGATCTATATATTTTCGATGTTATGAATGCAATCTATATACATGGGGAAAAATTTTTTAATCCATAGTATGAATCCATATTTAACCTCTAGATTTAGTTTAGCTTATAGTAAAACAAAACCCCCAATTCAAAACAGAACTAATTGATTCCACGGTGATAAACGTTGATCGACGTAGTTAAATGATGATCCATAAAAGAAAGCAGATCAACAATCAGAATTAAATCTGCTCAAAAGATCAACGATTTATAGAAGTTGTGGAAGGTAGAAGGCATGAAACAAGAAACAAGACAAGGGAAAATGTTAAGTTTCTGAAGTTCGATTTCCGCATCAAAGCAAGATCGAGGGTCAAGGTCGTTTTCGCAAGGATCAACGATGCAAAAAGATGATGCGGAATGCGGAAAGTCAAGGATTTAGATAACTAAACTTGGAGTTCCAGGATCTGATTTCCGCATCAAAGCCAAATCGATAGTCAAGGTTTTTTTTGAAAGGATCAACGGTGTGGAAGGTAGATGCAGAGTACAGAAGGAGAAAAGTGGTCAAATGAAGGTATCGATTGTTAGTTTTCTGATTTTTGACATCCATAGCCAAAGATGAAAAGGTGGAAGTCGAATGGCAGATAACTGAAAGAGAAGGTGATCGTTTCATGAATTTTCCAACTTTCGAGGTCCACAGCGAAAGTAGGAAGGTGGAAGGCGAAAAAATGAAAGACCAAGTGTTCATTTCATGAAGTTTCCGACTTCCGAGGTCCGCACTGGAAGGAGGAAAGGCAGAAGCCGAAAAGAGGAAAGACCCATTGATCATTTCATGGAGTTTCTGACTTTTGAGGTTCACAACGGAAGGTGGAAAGTCAAAAGACAAGGTGGTCGTTTCGTTGTGTTCTGGTTCTCGGATTTCACAGCAAAAGGAGGACGAACGAAAGGTGGAGGGTGGAAAGTGGTTCAAAGGACTCCGTCACACTTTGTGTTTCTGGTTCCCAGATTTTGCAGCGGAAAGGATAATGCAGAGTGCGGAACGCGGAATCGAAACTACAGAATGGTTTTGGCGGAAGACCAGTACCTTATCTTTTTTAGCTTTGTTTGGAAATATATCTCTTTTTGGAAAAGGGTTTCTGAGTTTTAAGGAAGATGATGATCTTTTCATATGGCCAAGTTTATGCCTAAAACTCTTTATTTGTTTATAATGCCTCATAACAAATAGGTTTTTATTATTATGTTTGAAGATATATGGTTATAGAATTTTTTTTTATGTTTTAAATTTGAGGTATGTTACACTAACACCTTCATTGGACAACCATGTTGCTTCTGCGATGGAGGCCTTTGAAACTTCAAAGCTCATACTAGCAAAATTAACTTGTGTACCTGTGAAATTCTTTGCAAATTCTAGAGACACTTCAACATTATAGCCTCTAATTCGTTCGAAGAATGAATACCAACCTGCATCCATGAAACATTTAATGTACTCAGAAAGTTCTTCTTCCCATTTCATATTAACTTGTTCAAACCTACGAATTTTACCATTAGTCTTCTTCATCATGTTACTACCATACACCTGCTATACCATAATCTTGTGTAAAAAAACTAAAACTTGATTTAAGAACAGATGTCACACTATCATAACCAACGAAATAAGAAAATTAGGCCAAAATCAAATAATGTCCCACAAATATATTTAATTTATTCAGTCAACCCGTCACTCTCCATTTCCATCTTGTTTAACATGGTGCTTAGTCCAGATTTGTTGAAATATACCTTAATGTTATCATTGTTAAATGAGTAGAGGATTTATGTTGTCCATTTTAATAGTTATACGTGATTTATCGAGTCAAAGGTTTTGGACATTTTATGTTAAGCTTGACAAAATATGAGGTTTATT
>LPNX010870389.1:33206-93377 GCA_001517045.1 Pseudotsuga menziesii | reverse complement strand
TATATATCAGTTACCAAGTCTGAAACAGTTAGTTAGCAAGTATGAAACAGTTATTATAGCAGATTGCAATGGCAGGCTGTGGGCATTTCACTGGCAAACCCATGAGTTTTGTCCAAATTGACAACGCTGTCCTCCATCACCGTCTAAACCACATCGTGGATTTTTTTTTCAATGAAAGATGGTGTGAACGTATTTCCTCATAAATTTAATTGGGGTACCTCTATGCTCAGCACCAAATGGTTTCATAAACATCAATTCATTATATGCCCATAGTTGATCATTGCAACAACCACCAACCACCATTCCTCCGTTTCCATCTTTCCTTTATCATTAAGTCTCTCTATTAAGAGACTATCTAAATTGTTAATGTCAGTTTTGAATGTACATTAAGTAATTTATTTTGAAAGTTTTTAAAAACATAGATTAAATTGTAAGTTTTTTAACTTATTTAATATGAATATTTTAAAGCTTTGAGTTAGAGGAATTTGTAATTAATAATTAAAAGTAGTGAATTCAAATCTCTCTATATATGATAGATTATTGATTATAATTTAAAATATAATTATAAATATTTTAAAATGCAATATATAAATAAAAAGTCAGGATTCAAATCTTACAAATAGATAAAAGATAACTAAAAATGGGGCAATTTTTGATAAAAACGACTAAAATTGTTATTTCTACAATTTTATTATTTCAGCCATTGTAATGTTCCGTCATACACTAAATTCCCTATTTTAAACCTACCATAACAAAAATTACTCAGATATTTTCATATTTATAATATTTTTTAAAATAAATTATTAGATTTTTTTTTATATTTTATATAAGATTTATATATCAATTTATGATGTGTAGGTTTATTTTTATATTTATTTATTATATAATATTATTATAAGTATTTTTATAAAAAGAAGTATTTTTTTATTTTTATTGGTTAAGAACAGTAAAAGTATTTTCTTTTTTAGATTGCACAACTTAGTATAACTGAATTTTTTTGTGTCTCCTCTCAACTATCTTATCCTTGAAGAGAATTTAAGCCACACCTTAACTAAATAAATTTAAAAAAATTAACTTTTATATTTAGTTATTATATAATATTATTATCATAAAAATTTTAAATCAATTTTAAGCCGGGCGCATAACATCGCACAACTTTGTCATATTGAGTAGATGCATATATTTACTCCACTTAGATTAATTTATACGAAGGTGATACATTTATAGTTTATTTATCTAATAGTGAGTTGTGACTTATAGTTTTGGATGTTATATATATGAAGATAAATTTAGCTTTATAATTCCATCATAGGTTTATTGAGAAACCTTGCAAGGTTTTTTTTTTTTTTTAAATTATGAGTGGATGTTTAGTTTTTTTGGGGAAATTTTAATTAAGGATATAGAGCCTAGAAATAAAGGCTAATACATACAATCAAGGTAATGAAGAATTTTGTTTTCGATATTTGTTAATAACCAGTTATGTATATGTTTTTACTTAGTTTGAGTTATTAAGGTAGATAATTCTCTTCAACTCTTTTTTGTATTTTAATAAAAAAAACACTTAATATTTTAATTTCATGTCACTAAAGTAACCTCATTTTTCATGAATTTGAAATCTTGTTAAGATTTACAACATCACAAATTTGTTTGTTTCTAGGAAAAATAAGTATTTTTTTAATTGTTTATAAATATATGATGAATATTGTTTTCTCTTTTTTATTTTTTAATTTATCAAGAGTTCTAAATTTGTATATTTAAATGAATTGCCTTATAAGTTGTATAGATTTTTTAGGTTTAAATTTAATGTGTGTGCACTTATTAGCATTGGCACCTTTGACATTGAATGCATAGTAGACAAATTAGATTAGTGATTAAGTCATTTTTAAGTACCCATTACCTCAATAATCTTATAAAGGATATTAGGTATGTTATCATAAGACTTCAACTTTGTGATTAGTCAATGTAAGTATATTATTACAGATTTATTTTATATTAAATCTCATTAAATCATTTATCAATTAAATGATTGAATGAGATTGAATATTTATGTATGTATGAACTATTTTATTTTGCACTCATAAATGATGTAATCATATATCATAATTACTATTATAATCAAATGCCAAATAATACACCACCACCATAACCACCATCACCACCATATGGCAAAGGTGTGAAGAGAACCTTTTAAACATCATACTATTCATCATAATCTTCATTACTATCATGATATTCATCTTCTTGGAACATCAAGTGAAATGTTATAATCTCTATTAAGTATCCATTTTTCTCTTATATATATATAAACTATTCTATTTTACCTCTGTAAATAATGTAACCATATATCATAACTATTATTATTATAATCAAATGTTAAATATATCTTTCAAATAAACATCATAAACATTATTATAACTATAACTATTATTACAATATTAATCATAAACAACATTTCCATCATGATGTTCATTTGCATGAAACATGTAATATCTCAAAATTTTGACCTGACACTTATGGGCATAAGTCCCATTGCATGTGATGTTGCTTTGATGTTTTATTTTGTATATTGGACATAAGACCCCACTACACATGAGAATGATGATTTGTTGATATATTGGGCGTAAGAAAAATCCATATGTTTTATGTATACGATTTCATGTGTTGGGCGTGGTCTCTGAAGCACATAATTGATAAGATATTTGTGTTGAGCACGAGCTCTAAGAAACATGAGTATTTGATATTTGTGTTGAGCACGAGCTATGAGACACATGAGTATTTGATGTTTGTGTTGAGCGAGAATCTTTGGAACACATAAGTATTTGATGTTTATGTTGAGAAAGAAGCTCTCGAACACATGAGTTATGAAACCTTTGTTTTGAGCATGAAAATATAAGAATTGGAAGTGTTGGGCATAAGCCCTGGAGCATTCCAAGTTGATGTTGAGCATAAGCTCTGGAACATCAGATCCTTGGCCATTGTATCCATAGGTGTGTCCTACAAATACATCCTAGCATTAGTGTTGAGCAAGGAGATCTGGAATTGCACTAAGCTGTAACTCCATGTTCATAGCGCTGAGTATGGGCTCTGAACAAACGCTAGGAGTTACTGAAAAATTAATATGTTCAGTGAAAACGACTTTGATAAAACATTGATATCATCTAACTTATTTTTAAGTGATTAAATGAAATTTCGAATTTCTTTATCTCATCAATTACTGAAGAACTACCATGTTATATGAGGGAATCCAACATGCAAGGAGGTTTAAAGCTTCCTAACCTACTTGACCTAACCCCTACATGAAGGCATTAATAAAGAAGTGAGTATAAGCTAAAAATAAGAGTATCATGTGATTCGAGATCATGCTATATGATACCCAAAGTAAAAATGTTAATAGTGGTATATGTGTATATATTGTTTATATATAATGTGAATAAAAGAGTAAGCATATGTATTAATAATAGTAACTATAAATAATAATGAAAGGATCTATGTATTACTAATTATTACTAATATTAATTAAATATTTAAATACCTAGGAGAGTCAAAATATGAACTCGTCAAAGAGTTCCTAAATTAAAGTAAATAAATATTAAATTCACCTAAATTAAGTAAAAAGGGTTATTTCAAGAAAACAAATGATTCTTGATTTAATTACCCATTTTCCTAAAGTTTGTCTATTAAAACCCAAGCCAAAAAGAGGCTGGGGATATTTTGATTTTCCGTCTATACTACCTATTTATTATTCTAGGGAGAGTTCTCTGGGAGCATTTTTCCCATGAGAAAAATCCAACTAGTACAAAACCTGTTATCCCAGATAGGGAAGCCTTACCTTAGGAGCTCTAAGCTACTTGCATGTTGGAACAAACTCGGGGGGGTCTGTATAGAAACCAGGAATGGTTGCGGGCCATTGTTGGGTGGAACGTGGTAGTTCCCAAGTTATTCAGTTAATTGAACAAAAATCTGAACCGTCTATGTCATTTTTAATGCTGAGTGTTTGAGTGTGCAGGGTTTCCACTCATTAATATAGCTTCAAATTGCAGGTATGAGCTTTCCTTTTATTCCTCATAGTGCATACAATGTTCTTATTAAATGAAGAGTTTATAAGCAGGAATGAAAAATATGTATATTATATGCTTGTTGTAATTAGGTTTATTTTGCAGAGGCTTAAAGAGAATCTAGGTTTAATTTGTTTACAAAACTTAAAACTTGATTTTATGAAGTAGAGATTATGCTACATGATGTCTATTTTACTTAATCGTGATTACCTATGGTTTTGGATGAGAATACACAACAAAGGTTAATGGCATCATTTGGAGAATCTGTTGTAAATGATTGATTAGTGTCTATATTTTGAGACATTCTTGGCTCATCATCAGGACATTATCGATGCCTAAGAAAACCTTCAGATCTCCAAATCATATAAATATAGATATATAACAATTACAACTAACAGACACTAAGGTTTGTTAAATAAGTTTTACTGTTTATTTTTTAATAATAATTAGATATTAATCCTTTATTTATTCTTTATTTCTTACCATTCTTCAATACTAGTATATTATCATTTTTTTTTCTATTTATAAAATGCTTAATTTAGGTTGCTATAAATTGGTTATAATGTATGTTATTTAATTATTTAAAAATTAACCTTGTTTATTATAATTCATATTATTTTATTATAATTACTAATTTTTATTATAACTTGTTTGTTATGTTAAAGTTTATTGACATTCATATTATTTTATTACTAATTTTTATTTTATTATTAATGTTTATTTAAAGTATTTTGTTTTAGTAGGAGTTGTTAAAATACCTTAACCTAAATTTTTTTATTATTTTATTCTAAAATATCAATTTTTATTATAATTTTTTTTGTTTAGTTAAAGTTTATTAAAATTCATATTATTTAATTATAAATCATTAAAATCTATTATAATTTGTTTTGTTAAGTTTACTAAAGGATGTTGTTTTAATAATAATTGTTAAATTATTTTAACCTACACTTATTAATATTATTAATAAATGTTGAGTTTTTATTATATTAATCTACGTTATGTTTTTTTTTTAATATATATATATTTTTTAATGTTAAATCTAAAGAAAAGTTGAAACTTATAGGTTACAGGTTGGTTTTGAAAGGTTTTCCAATTTAGGTAATTAATTAGTTTGGCCTAATTTAGTGAGATTAGGAAGCCACAACCTACTCATGGTGAGGCCATCATCCTTGTTTAGATACTTAAGGTTTTTTACAATCTCGATGGCCTCCCTAATCCTTGTTGAGGACCAATTATTCACTTGAGAAAACCTCTTTCATGTCTTCTATCCTGATTGGGTGTTTTGTGCCATGGGAATGTTCAACCAAAGCAGATTTATGTGTTCCATCTAGTCAGATGTTTGCACTGTGCTCTTTAACCCTGGTTCGAATGGATCTCTCCATTTCACCAACGTAGGATTTCTCGCATTCACACATAATCATGTAGACACCTTTTTTAGGGAAGGATCTATAGGGTATTTAACTGATTTCAGGAGTTTTCTGATGTTATTAAGGGGAGAGAACACTGAGTCAATACTTTTCTTCTTCAAGTGTCTCGCTATCTTATTTGTAACACCTTGTATGTATGGAAGAAAAACCTTGTGTTCCCCTACCTTTTTCTCTCTTAAGTATTTATGTTTTTCAGTTTTGGCAAAAGCTCTCCTGATTTGATTTGAGTCATACCCATTACTAAGGAACACATTATGTAAGCATTATTTTTCAGCTTCTATGTGCTCTGTATATGAGATCCTTATGGCCCTGGTGATCAGTGTGTTTAGGACTCCCATTTTTTGTTGTGGATGATGGTGAGAGAGGGTGTGAATATATTGCCCAGTGTGAGTTTTCTTTTTGTAAAATTTATGAGATACGCCTCCACCTTGTTTCCTAATAACCATTGTATCAAGAAATGGAAGGAAATTACTCTCCTCCATTTCCATTGTAAATTTAATGGAGTCGAATTGTTTTTTAAGGTGATCAACAAATTTGACCAGCTCCTCTCTACCATGTGCCCATATTATGAATGTGTCATTTACATACCCAGACCACCACTCCAGTTTTGAATCTGTCGTGCTTAGATATTTTTGTTCAAAGGTTTCCATGAAGAGGTTGGCTATAATCGGTGAGAGGGGAGAGCCCATGGAGACACCATAAGTTTTTTCATAAAGTTCTCCTTGAAATATGAAAAAGGTGGATCTAAGGCATAAGCCTACTAACTCAGTTTCTTGGTCAGTAAGGTCCTCAATGACTTTGATTGCCTCATTTATGGGAATCATTGTGAAGAGGGAAACAAACCAAACCATAAAAAGGCCCCAAACCAACTATCAAACGATTAACCAAATTTACACAAAGATAACCCTCCCAACCCAGAGTGCAATACTCTACCACACATACACACAAAGGTAAATGCCTATGCATTTTCATGGGGATTACCCGCTTGAAGGGTTGCGCAGACCATCCCAAGAGCCACCGAAAAACCATGTTTTGAATAATCCATGTCACCTACAAAACCAAACGTGCACAGCTATGAGCAGTATGCTAAACCTCAACAGAAGCAAACAACCAAAAAAATGTTGCAAAACCATGTCAAAAGCATACCTGTCGATGAAAGGGGAGATTGCTGCTCCACGTAGCATAACGCCTGAGAGGAAAAACCACATAGACAACCAGAGGAACAAAACAAAATGAATAACACCCATGACCAAACCAACATATGAGGCTCGTTTCCCATGCTTTCCTAGTAGAATTAAAAGCACCATCCTGGACTCCACTACCAACGATATCCAAACCCACATTTCTATAGTTAATCCCATGAAGATTTCATATAGTCAACCAACCTAGCATAAAAACCCTAGCTAAACCCTCAATTGTAACGTTAAGACATAGTTTCATGGCATATGAAAAATGCCATAAAGTTTTTATACATAACCCATAGTTTTTCCAAGACCATTTCAGAAATTTTCCCATGACATATAAAGCAAGCCTTAAACCCTAGGATTTATACCTTAAAAATTACATGTTATAAACTGAATATCAAAGTGGATAAGATATCATAACCTCAAAACATAATAATAATAAAAACCATAAAGACTTGGTGCCCATACATTTTCAACTCTACGTAAACATAGAAAGTAGGCACATCTAGGCCATGACTTTAGTATTCTTATCTTCGGTTATGAATAGGATAGTGTAGCATAGTTATCATGCCATAGGATGTTATTATTTTCCATGGTTGTAGATCGAATTCAACAACAAAGTAACCTACACAAAAGTGGAATTTTGCATTAGTTCCCAAGGAACTAAGTAAACCCCGTAAATGCAAGAGGAACCTTTTTACCTCTCTGAGTGGTCCCTCAAGGGATAAAAACCCTACCACTCCACCCCTTGACAATTAAAGGAAATTCAGATCTTTTAATAAATAAAATCATAAACGAAAGACAAGATAGATAAATAGGAAGTTCGGACATAACTGAACTAGCATATGCAAATGTATGTTAATAGTAAACACCAGTAGAGTAATCATATAACAAATACAAGTAACTTAACCATAGCACATAACCATATCAACATTACATAGGAAAATACATAAAAAGGGAAAGACAACTTGCGACACTTAGATCTAGTACACAACAACAGATATATTCCACAAAATATAATTAATGTCCATGAAAGGTGACATTTAACTAGCCTACAATTTTTATTTTTATTTTCAAATTTTCAAGACATTAAAGTGGTATCAGAGCCCAATTTCAACACTAAGAGATCTAATGGGTGTGCCAAACATTCGTTGCAAAAAATACATTATGTATTTGAAATTTTGTTAACTAACATAAAAAAATTTGTTATTAAAAATTTTACATTGCAGGATTCAAAGAACAGTTTAGATCATGAACACGGAAGAAGACAACAGCCGACAAGGAAAACTGACTACCCCCACATGGTAAGAACATCTAGTGGTTGAATTAAATTTTGATATACTGAAAACGATACGAAGTATGCAAGCAGACTTACAGGGTTTCAACAATGATATTATAAATGAAAGAAAATAGAAACAAGTAATTAATGAAGCTTTACCGCGGAACATGACCAGAGGAAGCCCGCATGGACATCCCACTCATTCAACCAATAAGTTCAAGAAAGGGTTTTATCATAAATGGGTAAGCAACCCAAAGGAAGGAGGAAAATAAGAACACACCCTTGAACCTTCATAAAGATATTATCACAGTCCTTCTAGTGATAATTCCCTTTCTCCTTGCAGAAAGAAACTAAGGAATGATGACAACTTCCAAGGAGAGTTCAAAAAGATAAGAGCCCCAACCTATGAAGGAGAGATGAAAACTGGGGAAAAAACTAAAGAATGGCTTCTCGGTATGAGAAAGTCCTTCGAGTGCACAACTAGTCTAGTGAGACAAAATCCTGTCTAGCCATCTATAATTTAAATGGAGAAGAATCTAGATGGTGGAGAGACCTAAAGAATACCAATAAAGATTAGATAAAAGAAATATGATGGAGTAACTTCCACATAATTTTTTAGGGGAAATACATGTCTAAAAGATTCTTTGATAGGAAGGTGAAATAATTTCATGAGTTAAGAATCAGTTCCATGACTTTGGATGCTTTCATCTACAGATTTTTTGATCTGTTACACTACATACCATATATAAAGGATGAGAAAGTGAAAATACAATAGTTATTAGGATGTCTTCCTCCCAATTTTTGAGAGAGAATTGAATTTGACATGCTAAGACACTGGACACTACCCTACACAATGCTAGGATTTGATATGAGCATGGACAACTGATGCATGAAAACATCAACTAAAGTATATACAACTCTAGGACCTTCTCAGATAATCACAAACCAGGTTTCAACCCACTGCCTTATAGAAAATAGAACAATAGTTTTCCAGCCAATAAGAACTTCAACAAGACATGTACAAAGCCATATGTACCAGCTCCAAATGCTAACAAACTGGAATCAAATGGGGGAGCCAATGTTGCCCCACTACAAATCAAATGTTGGAAATTCCAAGGGCCCCATTATGCTCAAGACTGTAAGAACAAGACCAATGGAATCTTGCACAATTTACAAGAAGAACCAATATTAGAGGACATAGCTAGAACACCGAGGATTTATGCCGCCTTGGATGGTTGACAAGAAGACCATGAGGCTAGTATGGTTGAGATAGAAGGTAATATTTTCAACACTTCTATTTCAATATTGATTGACCCCGGTGCTTGTTGAAGCTATGTATCACCTAAAATTGTTGATTTATGTAAACTAGACAAAGCTAAACATGAGATACCCTGGATGTTAGAATTAGCCACAGGTACGAAACGAAAGGTTTCTGAAATGGTTAGAGATTGTGAGGTAAACATGAATGGTTTCCTTGTTAGGGTAAATTTGAACATTTTACCCTTAGAATTGTATGATGTACTGATCGACATGGACCGGTTGGAACAACACCATGTCATGATCGATTGTCTACACAAGTCAATCTTGTGTACGGATAGCCAAGAAAATCAAGTAAATGTTCAAGGCATACCTAAGAAGGTTTTCATAAGGAAAATATCTTCCTTACAAGCAAATAAGTGCATTAGGAAGGGCTGCAAACTATTTGTGGTGAACATCCACGACATAGAAGCTGAAAGAAAACAAAACATCAAGGAATTTCCAGTTCTTGTAGACTTTACAAATGGATTTCCTGAGGAAATAACATGATTAATACATAAATGATACTTAGATTTTTCCATAGAATTGACACCAGGTTTAGCTCTGGCTTCAAAATCCCCTTACCACATGAGCGCACCAGAGTTGGTGAAAATCAAGTTACAGTTGCAGGAGTTGATTGAGAAGGGTTATATCCAACCTAGTGTGTCCCCTTAGGGAGCACCAATATGTTTCGTAAAGAAGAAGGATGGTACGATGCGGATGTGCATTGATTACCGCCAACTTAACCAAAGGACCATCAAGAACCGACACCCACTCCCTAATATCGATGACTTATTCGATCAAGTAGGAGGATCCAAGGTCTTTTCAATGATCGACGTGCGGTCTCGATACCATCAAGTACAGATTCGCGATGAGGATATTCATAAAACCGCCTTCCGTATGATATACGAGCACTATGAGTTTGTAGTAATGCCATTCGGGTTGACCAATGTACCCTCTAACTTTATGTGTATGATGAAAATTATCTTTAGTAAATACTTGGATAAATTTGTATTGGTCTTTATAGACGAAATCCTAGTATACTCTAAGAGTAAAGAGGAACATGAGGAGCATCTCCACATAGTACTACAGGTGTTACATGAACACAATCTCTTTGCCAAGTTTAGTAAATGTGATTTTTACAAACCATAGTTACAACACCTGGGTCACATAATCTCCAAGAAGGGAATAGCCATGGACCCAGAAAATATTAAATCCATAGAGGATTGTCCTACCCCTACTAGTGTCACGGACATTAGGTACTTTTTGGGATTAGCCGATTACTACCGAAATTTCATTGAGAACTTTTCAAGGATAGCTTGTCCCATGACCACTTTGTAAAGGAAGGAAAACAATTTCTTATGGATGACCAAGTGTGAGGAAAGTTTTCAAAAGATTAAACAACTTTTGAAGGCTGCACCAATACTACGAATTGTAGTTCCCTATGGGGATTTCATTGTTTGCATGAATGCAATGCAAGAAAGGAAGGGCTCGAAGGAGTCCTATTACAGAACGATTGTGTGATCTATTATGTATCTCGAAATTTAAAGGAACACGAAAAAAACTACCCCCCCATGATCTTGAGTTAGCAACCATCATCCACGCCTTGAATATGTGGAGGAACTACCTCATGGGGAAGAAATTCATTCTAAAGGTAGACAATATGATTCCGAAGTATTTATTTGAGCAACCAAATCTAAATTCCAAGCATGCCAGATGGTTGGATTTCCTTAGAGGGTACCATTTCGAGTTAAAGCATATAAAGGGCAAGGAGAATAAATTTGTTGATGCTTTATGTCGGTGGGATCATATGTTATATGAGGTGACTTTAAGTCAAAATGATTCGGATTTACACGAGAGGATTAGAATGGCCAACGTAGTTGACCCTTTATATGTTGAAATCCTTAAGAAGGTCTAAGAGGACAGGTTTTTTTAGCAACAAAAAGAGTATAAGGTAGATGAAGCTGGAATGTTATGGTCCAAAGAATGATTGTATGTTTCGAAAGGAGGGGACATCAGGTCTAGCATCCTCATGGAATTTTATTGGACACCCTACTTGGGGCATATGGGATATCAAAAGATGATATATACAGTAAAGAAACACTTTTTCTGGCCTAAGGTAAAGTCCAACATAGCGTTGTTTATCGCAAAATGTCAGAAATTCTAGTTGGTCAAAGCTGAGCACCGACATCCTTGGGGATTGTTGCAGCCATTACCCATTCCAGAATGGAAGTGGGAGGTCATTAGTATGGATTTTATTACAGGTCTACCAAAGAGTAAGATGAAAAATGACTTTATCTTTGTAGTAGTTGACAAGTTTTCAAAAGAAACACACTTCATTCTAGTGAAGTCTACCTACAAGGAAGTTCACATTATCGACATCTTATTAAAGAAGATATTTAGATTGCACGAGATACCCAAGGAAGTCATCTCAGATCAATATACAAAGTTTATCGGGAAGTTTTGGAGATCCTTATTCTCTCGATTAGAGATGTAGTTAAAATTTAGTACTGCTTACAACCCACATATAGACGAGCAGACATAATGAGTAAACCATATTTTAGAAGACATGGTTAGGATGAACGACCCCACCACGTGGGAGGATTACCTGTATCTTGCAGATTTTGCATATAACAACGAATACCAGACCTCCTCCAAGATGAGTCCCTTAGAGGTACTCTATGGATAGTTTTGTATAACATTGGTTACTTGGGATAGCCCAATGGACTGGCTCATGCTACAACCTGAATTCCTAAAGGACTTGGAACAATTGGTCACTAAGGTCCAATAGAACCTTAAAGAGCACAAGACCTCCAGAAGAGTTACACAGAGAAGAAAACAAAATATAAATATTATCAGATAGCTGACCATGTTTACTTAAAAGTAAAAGAAAAGAGAAGCTCATTGAGCTTGGGGAGGTGCAGAAAGTTGGAAACAAGATTTTCTGGAACCTTTGAGGTACTCGTCAAGAGAGGGCCAGTGGCATATGAACTAGTTTTACTTGCTCACATAAGAGTTCATAATGTTTTCCACGCATCCTTATTAAATAAATATGTATATGATACTTAACATGTGATTGATTGGTCCTTGTTACAGGTTGAAGTTGAAGGGGAGTTTGTGCCTAAACCCCTTCATATACTGGACAAGAAAGAGGTACAACTCAGGAAGCGCATGTTGACAGGGATATTGGGTAAGTGAGTTGTGCAACATCGCGGAGGCTGCACAAAATCACATGCTATTGCGAAGGACCACAACAGCGCGATAGATGGAATAATAACCATTTTTGGAATTATTTATGCAATTTTGTATGCACTGACCACATTTTGTGGATATAGGTCACTAGTTTGTTAGAAGTTAGTTAGAAGTGGACCTTGGATGTAAAGGAGCAAGCCTATATATATAGATAGAGTTGCAATAGTATATATACTGGGGAAGATAGATTTTTGAAAAATATACTTTTCGAGAGAAACTTGAAGAGAGAATTCTATAGAAGAACTTGTGTCTTTTTGAATCAGCATCCATTGTGAGCGGGTTCTTGCTGTGTCTGTGTCGATATGTTTTCAGTCTCCTACTATGGGAATGTACTGCATGTATTTTACAGAAGTAATATGATATGACAGATATTTCCCTAAAGTCTGTTTGCCTCTTATTTTCCTGTTTTATGGTCTATGATGATAATGATGGATGTTTACTGTATCTATTCTATGAATCATTGTTACTGCTTCCATGAATGAAGTAATGATATCCATTAGCTATGTACCGGTTATAATAATAAAGTTGTGATGAATGAGGAGATTCTATCTCTGAGTATCTCTTGGTTATGAAGTTAACTTTTGATTCCATACCCTCCCTTCGTATTGCCGAAAACTTGGTTCTAACAACTCTCCCTCGACACCTCAGGTTAGACTTCATCCACTCTGCAGGTGTTATTGGGCAGGGTAAAACCTATTTGGGTCGATGCTCGAGGAGATCATGCAGGTTGGGCATCGAGAGAGTGGGAACCCCTGTTGACAAGGCTTTGTTGGTGGGTTGCACCAACAAATGGTTCCATTGCCAGGACCTTGTTGCAACTGAATGGAGGGTATGTTGTGGCATTCAACAATACCCTAGATTGAATATTGGTTTGACCTAAAGCTGTGAGAATTCGCTGAAATAGAAAATCAAAACCTCGAGCTGTCGACAACTAGGTGGCTAGACAGATATATCTACAACGATCCCTATGAATGGTTCTTTTGTGTATTTCCAATCATACTGTATGAGTGGTTAGTGTAGTTCACATATAAGAAGAATAACCATTAAGGAGGAGAGTTGACATCTTGGACCCCTGAACTAATCTAGAAGCTACAGGAAACCAATAACAAAGCATCGTGAGATGTCAAAGTGTGGCTAGATAGCATTTTGGAGGGATACATTACTGAATTTGTAGTCGATACCAATAAGGTATACATTGAAGAAGAAAGAGAGTTCTTCAACGGGCCACGAGGTAGGTTATTTTTGTCTCTGCAATTATCTATTAAGATGCTTATCTGAAAAAAGGGTATTCTAAGAATGCACCTCGAGTAGATGGAGTTTCATGTGTGGTGGTCATCGACACTATGACAAAAGGGGGAAGAAAAATGGAAAGATAAGGGGTAGATGGGTATGAGTTCCAAGGAATTTGTGAGGGCCGATGAGGAAATAAGTGGTTGTACGAGGGGAGGAGCTAGGTTTCAACAAGAGAAGAGGCAGAGGACAGGAGAAGGTCCTGCTACGATCGATATGTAAGACCACAAAGAACAACCACATAGGACAAAGTGAACCTATAGTGATGACAAGGACAACTAGACCTAGGCTATGCCCAGGATAGTGAGAAGCTCGAACCCCAACAGTAACATGTCCACACCTCCACGTACTACTCCACCAACAGGTAGAAAAGAACATTCTACGTCACCTTGTCCAACGTTCCAACAATAGCTGAGCAGTAGAACACTATTTGGAGGAAGAAGGCCCAGAATGGCGGGCAACGAGATGAAGTTACCTATATTCCATGGAAATGGGACTAATGACCCAGAGCAGTAAGGGTTCTTATGTGAAGTAGTTTAGAATACCAGACAAAGTGTGGAAGATGATATTAAGAAAATCCAATTGGAGACCAACCTTAGGGGTCACGCACTTGAATGGAACATGAGATTCATGCAGGTTCCTCAAGGGACAGCAGCAGAAACATTGAATGAGATCCAGGAAGGACTATTCGAGGAGTTTAAGAAACCTAAATCTGAGGCCCAATATATTACAGAACTCAAGGAGATCAACCAATTTCCGAACAAAACTATTTGGGATTTTGATCAATGGTTTAAGACGTTGATGGCTCGAATCAACTTCAAAATGAGCAATGTTCAGCATGAGTGGTTCATCACTGCACTAGTTTCGCACATCTGACAACCATTAATACATCAAAAGATCGCAATACAGAATGAGGTTCTAGAGATGGCGATGAAATTGGAGGCTTCACCTATTGGGGAGACTGCAGTTGGCATGAACCAGATTCATATGCAGCTAGCAAATTTAACACTCCAACTACAGGATATGAAGAAGGAAAAAGAAGAGCATGATGATCTTTGGTGCATGCGGTGTTGTGCGGGTGGACACACCAAGGACACTTGTTTGAATTTCAGAAAATATTTGCTTTCAGGAGCACCAAACCCATTGATTTGCATTGGTGTGACATGGTGTCACATATGTGAGGTGTACAAGCATCGACATGAAAATAGTAGCTACATGCAGAAGATGGTTATGAAGGAAGAAAGTTTGTATTGCTCCTTTTTTTCGTTGTGTAGGGCACGAGGATAAATACTACCGAGTTTACGACCTGCTTCAAGAGAGAAAATATGATTCATATTTTGTGAAGGGCAAGGATCCTCGCATGGTCCAGCAGTCATAGCCATAGATGGTGAATTCTACAGTATAGTATACACCACCCCCACAAGTGCAATTTATTTTGTCGCAGTCACAACCACAATTTGCACCACACCGATAGTTTGTAGCACAACCACAGTTGGCACTGTAACCATAGTATAATCAAGTATTGATTGTTCAGACTCAACCACAATATGTTAAAGCATCGCACTATGTTTAGAAGCGATCGAATCACCTGCAGCAGCTAGCCAACCACAATATGAGTAAATCAGAGGATTTCGAGGAGGATTTAGGGGACGATGAGGAGGCCTCAGACGAGAAGGAGGCCAAGGTCGAGAATCCATCTAGTGCTACACTTGCAGGATATTTGGTCACAATTAGAGGGAGTGTCCCCATGCGCAGTGTACCTTCTACGCAGCCAACGAGCACAATGTCAAAAGTTTTCCTCAATTTATTGCAAAGTGGCAAGCTGAAAACATCCCTCAGTTGCAGAACCAGTTCCAAAACCAAAACCAAGTACAAACCCAGCAGCTATTATAGAATTAGCCTCAGATCCTGTTGCAGAACCAGAATCAGCGAATGAATTATCCCATGAACCCACCATCGATCCAGAATCCACCCCTAAACCAAGCTCAGAACCTAAATCAAGGACCCATAGTTGTGACAATTCTAGCAGAACCCAGAACCCAGGCTGTTGACGTTGTTGTTGTCACTCGTGCAGGTGCGATAAATGGTGAAGATGGACCCCGACAACAAGTTCAGTTTATGGGGAATAAAAAGGTAGCATTTTATATTGTGATGGAGAACAAGACATTCTTTCAGGCCAAACATGTGATCGGGAGAAATCCAGGTAATTTTCCTGTTGTTGAAATGCCATCTACTTTTGATCTTTTTGGCAAGGCAGGACCATCGCAATAGCATGGTACCTTGCAACAGTTCTTTGAGAGCTATATGTCGTTAGCTAGAGATCCCAAGGCTCTCAGATATATTGAGAAGTTGTTGTGCCAGTAGAGTCAGATGCTAAAGGATTTTGCCATAAATTCCCTCCTGAATAAAAGGACGGGTAAAGAGATGAGAATGAACATCCATATAGGGGACTATGAAGTTGATTTTGTCATTCTGGATCTAGGGTCAGATGTGAATATCTTGATTAGACAAACTTGGTAGTTGATGGGAAAGCCAACATTACGGTGGTCCCCTGTGCAACTACGACTAGCAAATCAGGCCAAGGTTCAACCTATTGGTCATGTCTCAAATCTGGTTATCGATATCAAGGTATGAAGACATATGTTGATTTCGATGTAATTGAAGTAGTTGATGATGGAGGCTCCTATCCCGTGCTGTTGGGGATTGGATGGGCTAATGATAGCATGGAAGTTATCAATTTCAAGAATCGGGTTATGACATTCAAGAACCAAGATATCAGAGTCATTGCCCCCATGGACCCTCAAGAGTGACATCAGTATATTAAACCTATTAAGGGTGAGGATGGTAGAGGCTAGGATCATGCCTACAATATCTCTAAGGAATACATCCACCCTACTGCTGATGGTAAACTCTGATGGTGTAGCACTAGATTTTCATCCTCTGATTCTAATGATGCTCTAGAAACTTGGAAAAATAGGCTTCATAAGGTGTCTTTCAAAAAATGTGGACTAATCATGCAATCCCTACACTGTGTTACAAATGAGTTCGTCGAGCTACCAATCTATGAAGGGATACTAGATTTGTATGAATTCCTCCAAGAATTTGAAGAGAAAGTTTAAGAACTACAGAGGCTATTGGCACTGGAGGATGCATTGAAGGCTACCCCAACACGTTGGTGGGAATATCACAAACAGACACTCCATGAATGGGCACCATGTCGATGACTAATGCTGGTGCACTTCGATGATTCAGATATTTATCCCGCTAGAAAATATGATGGGGGAGTCACCTCACCAATCATTTATTGAAATGTCAGGCTTCGTGGGTGTCATGAGCCAAGGATGAGTGGGTCCATGATTTTGTTCATACTTTGGACAAAATGCCTAGATCCTGGTATCTAGAAGCAAAGATGCACAGAACCATAACTACCTAGGAGGAGTTGTCGATTCACTTTGCACAGACTTTTAGTTTCAAGGATGCTAACCCTTAGGTCCATAATGCACTCCAACTCATTTGTGAAGTAGTATTGAAGGTTGTGCCAACTCGATACCCTGTGGATCCACATGCGCAATGCCATATACCATCCCTGATGACATGCTAAAATATATTTGGGGAACCTGAAGATGATGATGACATGAGGAACGTCAATATTTTGGAATCAAAAGGCAGTCATAATGTTGCAGCACCGGACATACCAACTAACCCCATGAGTCAACCGCTAAAGATCCGCAAAGTTAACATTGGGACAGAGGAAAACCTGAAGTTTGATAGTGTTGGGGACTATTGGGATGATAAGACAATGGCGCAAATCAGAGATATTCTACACGAGTTCCAGGATCTATTTCTGAAACATTTCTTGGAAATGAAAGGGATATTAGGGGATCTAGGGGAGATGAAGATCCCATTGAAACTAGATGCGAAAACTATGTGATAGAGGTCATATCGACAGAACCCACGGTACAAAGAACGGGTCAAAGATGAGATTAACTGGATGTTAGATGCTAGAATCATTGAGCTTGTTGAAGATTCGAAATGGATAATCCCCATGGTGGTTCAGAACAAAAATACTGGTGAAGTTTGCATTTGTGTCGACTTAAGGAAGCTGAATGATGCCTACCTGCATGATCTGTTCCCCACCCCCCTTTATAGATGAGGTCCTTGAAGGGGTAGGTGGTCAGGAGATGCATTCTTTCACGGATGGATTTTTGGGGTATCACCAGATTCGAATCGTGAAGTAAGATCAGCATAAGACCACATTCGTCATTGAATGGGGTTGCGTTCAATACACTGTCATGCCTTTTGGATTGAAGAATGCATCCACAATATTTTCTTGGGTGGTCATCGCTGCATTCAAAGACTTTATCCAGAAGTTCTTGCAGGTATACATGGATGATTGGACATTTTATGGTTTGGTTAAAGACCACTTAGAAAATTTGTGATTGATGTTGGAAAGGTGTTGAAAGCATCAAATTGCATTGAATTCAAAGAAGTGCATTTTTTGTGCACCATTCAGAATATTGTTAGGTCACATAATGTGCAAGAAAGGGCTGTTGGTCGACCCTGCGAAGATTTCACTTATCCTTAGTCTTCCACCACCTACTAATGTGAAGATGCTTCGGGTGATGCTGGGACACACAGGATACTATCGCAACTTCATTAAAGTATATGCCACGATTACAGCCTCGATGGAGAAGCTACTAAAAAAGGATGTTGCATTTGAGTGGAATCACGAGTGTCACGGGAGTTTCGACACACTGAAGGCTAAGATGGCATCGGAACCTATCCTGGTATTCCTCGATTGGAACAAGGAGTGGTAATTGGACAGCCATGTGAGGGCGACCTAGATCATCTAATCGCATTTGCAAGTAGGAAGCTGCCTTTCACAAAAAGAAATTATACAACCACTAAGAGAGAAGGCTTGGCCATGGTTTATGCACTGCAGAATTTTAAGCACTATTTATTGGGCGGTCACTTCACAATTTTCATAGACCATTCCACATTGTGATACCTGGTCAATAAGCCTGTGTTGGGGGGAATATCTGTCGATGGCTGCTAATTTTTTCAGGAATTTGACTTTGAGATAATTGTGAAGACAAGACGGTTGAATGCTGGCCCTAATAATCTGTCTCACATTAAGACAGCTGAAGAACCCAATAATATTGATGATGGATTTCCCAATGCGTAGCTGTTCCGGGTAGAGATCGCAGAGGACCATTATGCTCCCATCATTCAGTTCTTGGCAACTGGAGTTGCTCCTATGGACCTGTCGACCAATAAGAAGAAGAAGTTGGTAGTGAAAGCCTCGGATTTCCAACTGATTGCGGGGAAGTTGTGCAAACTTGGACCAAATGAAATATTGTGACGATGCATCCTACCACATGAGAAAGAATCCATTCTAGCAGAAGAACATGCGAGAATCGCAGGAGGCTACTACGGAGGCAAGGATACTATGCGTAAGGTGTTGCACGTTGGGCTATGGTGGCCTACCTTACATAATGATGCAACAGATTATTCACAAAGCTATGATATCCGTCATCACGTTGGCATACCATCGCAGCGGGATGAGATGCCGCTTGTGCCGTAGGTAACTCTATGACCTTTTGATAAATGGGTTGTCGAATTTGTGGGTCCAATCAATCCACCAGGAAAGCAGAATGGTGCGTGATACATCATTACAAAAACCGATTATCTGACAAGTTGGACAGAGGCTGCGCCAGTCATGGATTGCACTGCTGCGACAGCATCCAAGTTCATATTCGAGAATATTGTGACAATATTTGGATTTCCTAGGATATTAATGAGTGACCAGGGTAGTCACTTCATCAATTGAACTGTGAAAGCACTAACAGAGGAGTTGTAGGTGTAGCATCAGAAAAGCACACCCTACCATCTGTAGGAAAACGGACTTGTTGAGGCCTTCAACAAAATATTGGAAACCATGCTTACCAACGTATGCAATACTAGTCACGATGATTGGGATTTGAAAATTCCAGCAATACTATGGGCATATCGCACCACTTGTAAAAGATTGAAGGGATAGACACCGTTCATTAGAGGAAATTTGAGTTCTAAAATGGGCCTCCTAAGGAAAATAATAAAATAATAGTTAAAATAATAAAATAATAGTTATTAATTTTGGAGGAAGAATGAAAAAAACTACTTTTTTTGTTCGTATTTTCGACATATCTCCCTATGTTTTTACTCAAATTCTGAGTGGAAGAGATCCTTGGATGTGGAATTTAATTCAACATACAACGAGTACCCACACTACATACTTTTGATGGACCTCACTACCCGAAAAACAAGAAATACCTGAAAAAAACGTGATGATGACATCATCATCACGTTTTTTCAGGTATTGCTTGTTTTTCGGGTAGTGAGGTCCATCAAAAGTATGCGGTGTGGGTACTTGTTAGATGCGTAATTAAATTACACATCCAATGAGCTCTCCTGCTTGAAATTTGAGTAAAAACACAGGGAGATATGTCAAAAATACGAACAAAAAAAGTAGTTTTCTTTTATGACAAATATGTTAATTCAACCATTATGGTTGACTCATTTTATTGAAATTCTATTGGTTCTTGAATTCCAACTCACAAAATTTATTGTTGACATGTTTTCTTATAAGGCCCATTTTAGACCCCAAATTTCCTCTAATGCAAATTAGTCTATGGGAAAAAGGTAGTCATGCCTATGGAGTACATTGTTCTGAGTCTGCGGATTGCTGCTACGACAGGCATGGATGATATAGAAGCATTAGAGGAGTGCATCGCATAGTTGGTCTAGTTAGAAGAGGACTGATTTGTTGTAGGCTCCCACCAGTGTGTTGAAAAGGATTGGCAAAAGGCATGGCATGATCACCACATCAAGAACAAGCAGTTTACATAGGGAGATTTGGTGTTGTTATACAACAGTAAGTTCATAAAGCATCCAGGTAAGTTATAGATGCCTTGATTAGGTTCATATCTCGTTCATTCAATTACTTCTGGGGGTGTAGTTAAATTACATAAATTAGATGGTGTGGTTCTTCCTAAACTTGTGAATGGAAGTCACTTGAAGCCCTATAGAACGGGGCCTGAACCACACAATGTTTGAGACACTGCGCAAGTAAATATATATATATATATATATATATATATAGATAGATAGATAGATAGATAGATAGATAGATATTTTGGGTAGATTGTAGTGATGCAAGCATAGAGGGAGAAGCTGCACAAGGATAGCACTCAGTAGTGTTGAGAGGGAGACCATCAACAACGGGCGCAAGATTATGAGGTAGTCAAATCAATAATAAATATAGACAGTTAATAAAGTTAGCTGGTAGCGCTTGATGAAGAGACGTGCATTTATGAATAATCCAACCATTAGTGAGATGGGATAGGTGGGATACAAGTGCAAGGTATTGTTCAGTAGATTTGAGTGAAGTGTTGAGATCAGTGTAGAAGTTGAATTGAGTGGGATAGGCATAGAGTGATATTCCAGTTCCATTGTGAGGATTGTAGAGCATGGCATGCTGCGCACTCCTGACACAATTGAGATTTTGAGCGAGCAGGAATCCCCCATCCAGCCCATGTGGGTTGAAGAGGAAGTCATGAGCATTCCAATTGGATCTTCTTCAATCCCTAGAGCGAAGTGGAAGGCCTATAAGCCCACTTCCACACCACCGCCAAAGAGATACACAGACATGACTTCTGGGGTGCAAGGAGAAGAAACAACACATGTTGGACCATCAAGATTGGGATTTGTTGAGTCTGTGGTGCCCAAGGGTGTCTCTATCAATGATATCCCTCGATATGTTGCTCCAACACGGCTGGTGGTGAAGTCAAGGAAGCTCACTAAGAATCATAGGTATCCTTCAAAGTTGCCACCATTACTAGAAGGGATGACTTGCTTGGTGGACATCATACCCGCCTTGGTTAAGATGAAGTATGAATACCATGACTTACTGCTGCTGAAGGACATGTCGGAGGAACCTTATCAATCACTGCCGATGGTACCGGGTGCCCCTATTCAATGGATTCCTCACCCATGGTCGCAGGGCTTGGACATGTCTGGGTTGTTGGGGCTCATTAACATGGCTCATTTTGAGAGATTAAACAAAATGAATTCCTATGTCAAATAGTTGTTGGTGTGCTTTCATGGGGGGCGCTCTAGTTGGATCATCTGATTTCGGTCATGGTTGGCCTAATTGCTGACATCACGGGGTTACCAAAGGCCAACGAAGATTCGGTGAAGTATTTCAGAGGGAGGGATAGTGACAAGAAGCTTTCCCAGAAGTTGAAGGAGAGATTCAGATTGCAGCACGATGGGCAGGAATATCGCATCAACAATATTTCTAAGTGATTAGTGCATATTGGGGTGCACATTTTGGCCAGCAAGATCATCTAAAAGAACCAACCTGTACAGTGCAATTCATGTATGTTTGCATGTGTGCAAAAATGCACTAAGGGGTGGAAATTAACTGGTCTTTGTTTCTGTTGAACCAGTTGTTAGAAGATGTTGTTGCTGCTCAGGCCAGGGAACACAGTTTTTCCTATATTTGGTTGTTAATTCTTATTGATTTAGTCGCATGGATGGATTCAGAGGACTACTAGCCCATGTCAATTGCTATAGAAAAGGTGTGCAAAGGCATAAGATATCAGAACTTATGGTGGGTAGTGAAACCCAGTTGACAACAAGACTATGCGATCCATTTTTGGGTCTATTGTGAGGCACTACATGCTATGACCATCAAGGTTCCCCATTTATCCACAGCCACCACATCCCAATATCAGAGGATCATTCGGTTTTCTATCAAGCCGCATCCCATTTACATTCAAGCACGTAGGGATCCCGACAAACAATGGCTACCTATGGCCTACAAAATCACTGACGAAGAATTGGAGGTCATTGTTCAATATTGGCTAGTTGACTGGCACAAACCTGTGAGGGCAGAGGAGATCTCTGTAGTACCACCAGAAGATGCCCCTAATGAGCCAGTTCAACTAGGGAAATACCTCCATGACTCCGATGGCGAGTCATCGATGGATTTCGACCCATAGGCCTAGCACATGTTGGAGAAGTTACGCACTAAGATATGCATGGACTTTGACACCAACAGTAGCTCCCACTCGGTGATGGAGAACCAACTGCAAGGGTTCATCGAGTCTCTCACCAATGCATTTGATGTTGTGGCACAAGATATGTGCATATCCAGTCAAGAAGGGTTTTCCATGATAAATGTTAAACTAGATTCTATTTTTTCTGTTATTTCGAAAGCGACACCAGAGCAGGCTGTGTTGCAGGATTTCTTGACGATTAGTACTGAGCCGCGAGCCAGGAACATTCAAGTTCCCCTAATTTAAATTGATGCAGGAAGCATAGAATTGAAGTCACTACTACATTCGTTGCTAATAATTGTTGTCAATATCAACATGTTACCTACCCAAGTTTTAGTATAGCTACAGCAGGGTGCCGACCAAGAGTTGGCTTCCAGACAAAAGGAGCTTAGCGATGGGTTTGTTCAGTCATAGGCCACTGCAAAGAAGTTATAGGAGGAGTCTGAAGAGATACGGAAGATCAAAGAGAAGCTAGCAGAAGAAAAGGTGTGGGATATTTCTATTTTGATGCAAACCCGGGTGGAACTGCAGAAGAAAACCACCGATGAAATCATGGAGATAAGGAAGGTGCAAGACCGCCTCATTATTGAGAAAGCACAACTCTGTGCTAGTTGCGGTGAGGTGGAGCAAGCTGTTGATGAGTATTTTCAACACATATATGAGAGCATGATAGAACTCACTGCCATTGATAAAGCTAAGCGACTTGGGGAGGTGCTTGCCCAGCTTCAATTAACTAACAATATGCAGAATTCCCTAGTTTACCCCGACACGCTGCCGAAACAGGTTGCCAAACGGAATAATATGATTGAGGATTCTGTTGCTCAGTTTGAAGCTATGGAGCATGAGGTGAAGATGATCACAGATGAAACGACACAGTTGTGGCAGATTTTCGTTTAGGATGACCAACTGGAACAGTTGGTCAAGCAAGCGCGGGAAGCTGAAACTCAATTGAAAACACTAAAGAAATCATTGTGCACAATGCCTCTCATGGTCCAGATTACGCATGCTGAAGAATTTAAGGACCTACAGTAGCAAGTCACCTGATCCCAAGAACTTCAGCACAAGCGCAACACCCAACTCGACGAATTCCAAGACATTGGTGGACAGTTAGCTGTAAAAGCAGTCGCTACATTGCAAGAAGTACAAGAAGGTAGGAAGCTGGTGGATATCAAGGTTGGGGTGGAGCACCCATTAAAGTAGTACATGATGAATTGTCAGGATACTGTCGAACACATTCAGCTCTAGGTTCATGAGATCTCACAGCAGTTTGAAGACATCAAGACCAAAATGACGGAGTTTACCCTGTCAACTTGACGTGGCTCGAGGACGAGCCACAAGACTGTGTTGGCGACCTATTGGAAGGGGTATTGGGTAAGTGAGTTGTACAACACCATGGAGGCTGTGCAAGCTCACATGCTATCATGAAGGACCACAACAATGCGATAGATGGAAGAGTAACCATTTTTGCAATTATTTATGCAATTTTGTACCAACTGACCACATTTCGTGGATATAGGTCACTAGTTTGTTAGAAGTTAGTTAGAAGTGGACCTTGGATGTAAAGGCACAAGCCTATATATAGAGATAGAGTTGCAATACTAGATATACTGGGGAATATAACTTTTTGAAAATTATACTTTTTGAGAGAAACTTGAAGAGAGAATTATGTAGAAGAACTTGTGTCTTTTTGCATCAATGTCTATTATGAGCGGGTTTTTGCTCTGTCTCTGTCGATATGTTTTTAGTCTCCTGCTGTGTGGACATATTGCATGTATTTTACAGAAGTAATATGACATAACAGATGTTTTCCTAAAGTACATTTGTCTCTTAGTTTCCTGTTTTATGGTCTATGATGGTAATGATGGATGTTTAATGTATTTGTTCTGTGAATGATTGTCACTATTGCGATGAATGAATTAATGAGATCCATTAGCTATCTACTGGTTATACTAATAAATTTGTGATGAATGAGGTGATTCTATCTTTCAGTATTTTTTAGTTATGAAGTTAATTTGTTGATGCCATACTCTCCCTTCGTGCTGCCATAAACTTGGTTCCGATAGCTCTCCCTCGACACCTCGGGTGAGAATTCATCTGCTCTGCGGATGTTTTGGGGAAGGGTCAAACCTCTCTAAGCTAGTTCTTAGGAATATCGCACTATTTGGGTGTCGACAGAGTGGGAACCCATGTCAATGAGACTTTGTTGGTGGGTTGCGCCAACAGTGCACCATAGTCTAGTTGGAAGTGCAATGGAAGCACTTTGAGGCCGATGAGGCTACTTGAGAGAATGAAGCCACCATGAGAGAGGCTTACCCAACCTTGTTTCATGATTTCATCCCTAGTCCCTAGAACACTAGGGACGATGTTTTTCTAAGCGGGGAGGGATGTAATATCCTGAATTTTTGACTTGACACTTATGGGCATAAGTCCCATTGCATGTGATGTCACTTTGATGTTTTATTTTTTATATTAGGCATAATACCCCACTGCACATGAGAATGATGATTTTTTGATATATTGGGCGTAATCCAAATGCATATGTTTTATGTATATGATTTCATGAGTATTTGTGTTGATCGCGATCTCTGAGATATTTTTGTTGATTACGAGCTCTGAGACACATGATTATTTGATATTTGTGTTGAGCACGAGCTCTGAGACACATGAGTATTTTATTTTTGTGTTGAGAGAGAAGCTCTGGAGCACATGAGTATTTGATGTTTGCGTTGAGCAAGAAGCTCTGGAGCACATGA
Organism: Pseudotsuga menziesii; assembly: GCA_001517045.1. Taxonomy (NCBI): domain Eukaryota; kingdom Viridiplantae; phylum Streptophyta; class Pinopsida; order Pinales; family Pinaceae; genus Pseudotsuga; species Pseudotsuga menziesii. The sequence continues at coordinate 67,740 of LPNX010870389.1, read as the reverse complement.
GTTATGAAACCTTTTTGTTTAACATAAAGCTCTGAAGCACGTGAAAATAAAATAATTGGAAGTGTTGTTCATAATCCATGGAGCATTCCAAGTTGATGTTGAACATAAGCTATGTAACATTGTATCCTTGGCCATTATATCCCTAGGTGTATCCTAAAAATACACCTTAGCATTAGTGTTGAGCAAGGAGCTCTAGAATTGCACTAAGTTGTAACCCCCTATTCTTAGCATTGAGCATGGGCTCTGAATAAATGCTAGGAGTTACTAAAAAATTAATATGTTGATTGAAAACGACTCTGATAGAACATTGATGTCATCTTACTTATTTTTAAGTGATTAAATAAACTTTTGAATTCTCGTATCTCATCAAGTACTGAAGAACTACCATGTTATACGAGGTAATCCAACATGCAAGGAGGTTTAGAGATGCCTAACCTAGTCGACCTAATCCCTACCTGAAGGCCTTAATAAAGAAGTAACTATAACCTAAAAGGAAAAGTATCATGTGATTCGGGATCATGCTATATGATACCCAAAGTAAAAATGTTAACAATGATATATGTGTATATATAGTTTATATATAGTGTGAATAAAAGAGTAAGCATATGTATTAATAATTGTAACTATATATAATAATGAAAGGATCTATGTATTATTATTTATTACTAATATTAATTAAATATTTAAATACTTAAAAGAGTCAAAATAAGAACTAGTCAAAGAGTTCCTAAGTTAAAGTAAATAAATATTAAATTCACCTAAATTAAGTAAAAAAGGTTATTTCAAGAAAACAAATGATTCTTGATTTAACTACCTCTTTTTCTAAAGATTGTCTATAAAGAACCAAGCCAAAGAGAGTCTGGGAATCTTTTGATTTTCCATCTCTACTACCTGATTATTATTGTCAAGAGAGTTCTTGGAGAGCATTTTTCCCAAGAGGAAAAGACAACTGGTACATAAACTATTATCCCGAATAGGCAAGCCTTACCTTAGGAGCTCTAAGTTACTTTCATATTGCAACCAACTCGAGGGGATACGGATTGAAACCAAGAACGGTTCCAGGTCATGGTTGGGTGGAACGTGGTAGTTCCCAAGTTTTTCGATTAATTGAACAGAGGCCAGAACTGTCTATGTCCTTGTTAATGTTGTGTGTTTTATTGTGCAGGGTTTCGAGCCATTAATATAGCTTCAAATGTAAGTATGAGGTTTCTTTTTATTCCTCATAGTTCATATAGTTTTCTTATTAAATGAAGAATTTATAAGCTAGAATGAAAAATCTGTATATTATATGCTTGTTGTAGTTAGGTTTAGTTTGCAGAGCCTTAAAGAGCAGCTAGGTTTAGTTTTTTTACAAAAATTAAAACCTGATTTTATGAAGTAGAGATTATGCTACATGGTGTCTGGTTTACTTAATCGTGATTACCTAGTTAGAAAAATATAAATTATATTTCCTAGTATTGTTTTAAACTGTCACATATGCTTTTATCTAATTTCAAAACCCTAGGAAAAATATGGTCCCTACTTTTTCAGTATTACTCTTGCTATCATTCCTATCTTAAATTTAGTCTTCTCTGTAATTGTGTAGTTTTCTAAACATAGTCTAGATTATTTAAGATGGCTAGATTCCTGGTTATTATTCAAACATAGATGCAAAAGTAAAACAGATTTACTTAAATGTAAATAAAATTATACAACTAAACCATAGGTCAAATCTCCCACATTCGCAACAATTCCAAAACTCTTAAACTGAAATTATCAAACGCGGGTATATTTCATATTGCGAGCATATAAGATTATTTCTATTTACTTAAAAATTGTTCTTAAAATATAATTATAAAAAGTATTTTACAGCCTTCCAACTAAATACTAAATCCCTGTTAAAATCAAATATATCCTAAACATTGTTCACAGACTTGAACATAATAAAATACCATTTCTATACTAAAACATAAACGATTACAAATTCCATTATAAAACCCTCTACAGAAGAGCCATCCATTGAAACTTGTTGAGGTTTGGTCGTGAGCAGAAGTAACATTACAATTATCTCAACTACTATAAACCAAACACCAAGAACCAAATATATACATAATATAAACCAATTCATTAACCCACATAATCAATTTAGAAACCCGGGATCAAATCCTATCGGCATCGTTTCCAAAACAAAAACATAATGTTGCGTCAACACAAGTCCTAGTGTTAGGACAACCTAGGATCGAATCTTGTAGGCTCATAACATAAAAAAAACATAACGCTGTGTTAAACACCAGTCCAAGCACTAATACAACCCAGGATCGAATGTGTAGGCTATAACATTAAAAAAAAATCAAATTGATTACATGCCCAGGATCCAATCCTGTAGGTATCGATAATAAACACCAACGTATTAACATTGTAACCCCCACATTGAAGGGTTCGCATTACCGAATGCCCATAAAAGTTTCAACATAAACCTACAGTTAAAACCAAATATGAGATACTCTAGTAGAACCAAATACGCAGAGATCTAAATCAAACACTATATTCCTTAGTTGCATATTGGCATAAGGGTTGAGCTACGGCTTCCAAATCTCACGCCTGTAAACCCCAGCCTTAAACACTATTTAAATCTCTATGAAGTCACATCTTTAAATAAACATAGAAACCATATGTGCAGTAGTATGCCAAGCTAATCGTCATAATAAGAAACCCCAACCATGATAATAAACCATACATTCCATAAATATAATGCATAAAAGGTAAATTAACACAAGAATGATTTACATAGTGCCATTGCAATAAATGGAACTGTATTGCCAAAGAATTCATGTCATTTAAAAACAAACACATAACTCTTCCATTAAAACATCAAACCATACGACCGAAACACAAACCAAAATCTATTTACAGAGTTGAGTCTTCGTTTGGATAGACACAACTCGCCCAGTCTTTACACTTGAAACTTCGTAGAAGCAGTAAAATACAGTCGCATCCTGTGGATGCCAAAACCATAAAAAGGACCCAAACCAACTATCAAACCACTAACAAAATTTATACATAGATAACCCTCCCAACCTAGAGTGCAATACTCTATCACGCATACCTGTAGAGGTAAAGGCCTATGCATTTATACCCACTTGAAGGGTTGTGCAGACCATCCCAAGAACTACCAAAAAAACATGTTTTGAATCATCCCTATCACCTACAAAATAAAACACACAAATCTATGAGGAGTATGCTAAACCTCAAGAGAAGCAAACAACCAAAATAGTGTAGTAAAACCATGTCAAGAGCATACCTACTAGCGAAAGGGGCGACTGTTTCTCCATGCAGCATAACATCCGAGAGACAAAACCACACAGATAACCAGAGGAAAAAAACCAAATGAATCACACCCATGTCCAGACCAGCACATGAGGCTTGTTTCCCATGCTTTCCTACCAGCATTAAAAGCACCACCCTCGCCACCACTACCAACAAAATCCAAACCCACATTTCTACAGTTAAGCCCGTGATGATTTTGTATAGTCCACCACCCTAGCATAAAATCCCTAGATAAACCCTCCATTGCAATGTTAAGCCATAGTTTTATGGCATAGGAAAGATGCCATAAAACGCTTATCCATTGTCACATAGCCCAAATTACAAAAACTTTTTATGTTTTAGGAGACACTATGTTTTAATTTTATTATAAATTTTGTAGTTATTGACCAAGTGGGGTCAAGGATAATTGTATTTAATTGTTGAATATTTTATTAATTAATAAATAAAAGATGAGACAGTAGCTTAAGGAGGCTATTAAATGAGTGTTTATTGACCACTTGGTGGAATAGACTGGGTTGAGAGCAGATTGACACTTGGCAGCATCCTCAAACTACTTCTAGTTATTACAGGAGACAACTTCCCTATTTTTGTGGTCATGTTCCCCAAGAAAGCGGAACAAGATCAGGTGGCTCATCAAGTGAAAAATTGACCGAAAAGACCTAGACATGCTGATAAAACTACCCATTGAATTCAGCTAAGGCTGCTCATTCTTTAGTTGTGAAATTTTTTAGTGAAATTGGTGCACAAGAAATTCAATGGAGGGGATAGGAAGAAGTGTTTGAGTGGAAAGTGTTGATTTATTGAACTAGTGCAGCTATTTTGAGCTGAGTTCTTACTGCTATAGCCAAAAATATTGCCGCTGATTACTCTATGGAGTCGCAGGGGTTTTCAAACCTATTCTCTCACCCAGTGCTTTCAACCAGGTGGACCAGTAGACAGGCTCAGGGGTCTTAATATTTGCAGCTTAGCTGTCTTCAGGAGTTGGTTGGGAGGAACGGGCTCCTTAAGTTGTTATCTCCTATGTTATACTACCAGGTTCTAAATATTATTTTGATTTCCTCTATGCAAGCATAGGAATAGGAATGTATGAATTTAGGAATTAACATATTTATATGTCTGCTTCATTTGCTTATTAAAATCAGTTAGAGAAATCTTTCACTATTCAAATATAGATAAATTATGGATTAAATATGTATTAGAATAAATGATTTAGGGTTAGTTTAAATTTACTGATGGATAAAAATACCTGACTGTATTTTTTCACACCTCTCAAAGAGGTAGTACTCTAGTACAATAGGTGAAATTAAGTTTGATGATTAAATCAAATCAAGAAATGTAGGAATATGATTATTTAATTTCTACTATTAAATATTTATAAGAATGTTTAGAAGAAACATTCCTCTATTTCAGAAGTTTCCTTAGTTAGAATACATTTGTTTAAAACATAAACAAAAAATATCATAAAGGAAGGTCTCTTAAAAACCAGTACATCGTTTGTGTAACTGTGTTCCTTTTAACACAGTAATAATCACTATCTATAAGCTTAACCTATTATAAATAGATATAGTTATTAATTGTCACAGAAAACACACACATACTGTAAATAGGATTAACTTAGATTATAAAATCAGTATAATGAAATTTTAGTAATAACTTAGGTTTTGCAACTAACAACTAAGTAATTTCAGTAATAATGTAAGTAAAACATGAGATATCAATTACATCAAAGTGAAAACAACAATAATGCAGAGTTTTAATTTTAAACAAAATACAAACCTTATTTAAGAAAAATTATCAACCAAATCTTTCCTTATTTCCTCTTTCCAGAATAGGGCTTTTACAGTTTAATCCATATCCTAAATAATCAAATTTTTGAGTATACAATTATAATATCTTTATTATAATCACCCTATATTAAATAAATTTTACACAGAAATAGAGTTACAATGTTTATCTTTTTATAAATTAAAATAAAATAACAACAGATAAATTAAAAATTTCCAAATCAAATTTACCTATTCGTGCTTGGGTTATAGGGACAAACCCTTTTTCCTTTTATTTATTTCTCAAGTAAATCTTTAAAAACAAAAAGGAACAAAAAACCTAAAGTAGTTTTCACATTAAATTTCCACAGAATACCCTCATTTGAATAAAAAACAAAATTATGGACTTTTACAGCAGGGAAAACTTTCCATCTTTTTTTTTATCAAATCATTCACCAGACATAGGTAATTTAGCAACAAGTTTCTTTAAAAATTCATTAACTTAAGCTTAAACAAATTGAAGTTTCCAACACAGAAAATTAAACCATGACGTCCAATTCTGTCAAAGACTCCTTCCTACACAAACCGGTACACCCATAATTACTGTCAAAACCTTTGCAAGTTACAAACAAGTGTTTACTTTTTACAAAACCCTAAGAAAAACTTAAACCATCGAACATAATAGTATACGAAAACACGGAATTTAAAAACAAGAGCTCTTCAAAACACAGTTATGGCAAGGGAGCTCCAAACTCTGCGAGACAACATATTTCCAAACCCCACACATCACCACAGAAGAAACCTTAGTCCGTGGAGCCAAGGCTTACCAAATCAACCAAGCAATGTTGGTATCCCTAGGTCGCAGATACTTTGCCAACCCTTTCACCGTGCTTAGGTGGGAGTCATGTTTCGAAACCTCCTCTCTTTTTAACTCTGCACATTTCAAAATTAAAATGATAGTAAATTTTGTTTTTACTTACAGTTCGTTTAAAGTTAAAAAGAAAACTTGTTGACATCCCAATTAAATAGATAAAAAAAAGGGTTACCTGTTTCATTTTTAGTGCTTTCGGTTGTGAAGAGTCCTCTCATAAACCTTCAGTATACCACCACGTTGAATGATGTGAAGGGAATCAACAAAAAATCCATGATAAGACCTATGCAGGAGAAACACACTCTAGAAACCTCAACAAGAACGTGGAATCAATAGTATAAGCTACGGTGAAACTGAATGTCCCCAATGTCAGCAAAAATCCATAAAGCAAGCTATGAGTTTAGAACCAGAGACCATACTGCTATCAAACATAGGTTTCATCCTAGCTGATACACGTGTTAAGACATTCACAGAGTTGGACTTTGGCATCAAAGGCCATCACTCATAGGGACAAAACGATGGCATCAAAAGCCCATGAGGCCATGAGCCTGGCGGCATTTCTCATAGCAGCAAGGGTGTCAAAATCCCAAATTTTCACAAAAATTTAAAATTTTGAGATAACAATAAATGATAAAACCTGCGGTCTACTAACAACTAATGGTTTGTATAAAAAGAAACAGTCAAGTAATTAGTTTCACTAAATTCTAATTTAATAACTTAACAGTTCATTTTTGTAACAAGAATAAAATATTCTTGCGTGTTGTTTTACTTTAGTTTTATGATTAGTCTTTTCATGTCAAGTAGGTGGAATCTACTTTTGAATCTAGGGCTTACTTAGCAATCATGCTAATGCAGATGAATACCGAATCTTACAGGTTTACAGGTATGATCAAACGAGTACATATTAAAAGTTCTTTTAAAGTGTCAACATTATTTTATTTACAATTTAAAAGCTTAGTAATTAAGCTGCTAAACTCTAGACAGCTCCTGTAAGGTAAAATCATTTGGCTTTCTTCAGTTTTTATAGTAGTCACATTCAGAAGTAAGTAACGACAATAAGATATATTTGCGACTTAAGCTTTAGACTCTCAGTTACAAAGTATTTCTACTCTATTCTATGTAATTTGTAATGTTATAGTGATTGTTTTTATCAGCGTTTAGGCAATAGTACATTATCTTGACTGAGTAATAATTATCCCACGTTTCGCTTCTGCAATAAAACTTACAGTCTGATAAACTTGGACAGTATAAGTTCAATCGTATAAGCTGTAAGCCATCAAGATTTCCTACATAAGATCATTGTTTTACCTATACTTAAATTTTCATGTTAAACCATGAGGTTCTAATAACTTTTGGTCTCAAAAGATTCATTCCTATTCCAGTTACCTTGTGAAGTTCTATAACTATTTATTACCCATTTGACCTGGTGAATATTTTAGTAATTTCTAAATTTGAGTCGTAACTCAAAATTCATCAACGTATTGTTGCTATGAACTGTGTAACAAAATTCCATAGCTGTACTCTTACGATAAGTTTTGTATCACTTCAAAGTTCTGTTATTATTGAGTTGTTAGATTTTATGAGTCTCATAGACATGCATAAACTGTTGTTTGATAGACATTTAGTCTCTACTTGGTTTATGTTCATAAACATAATAAAAAAATAGAGTTTATATTCCTCTTTAGGTATTATGTTAATTATAATTTGTGGATTCCTTGTATATAGGATTTCCTATGTGTAAATTAAAATCTTTGTATAAAAGGAGACTGGTTGATGAGTGATTTAGCATGAACTCTTCTATACAACATAGATCTCTTATCTATATTAAGGAAAACCTTGATATTTATATATATAAATAAACATGCATTAATTGATTTCTAATTTATAAAAACAACATTGTTGAACAAGAAGTTATGCCACCATTCATATCATAATTGTGCTATTGTAATAACATATGGTTTATAGTGGAAATGAGTTTTATGCAAGAATGATTATCGGGTTTTAACAAAGGTTTAAGTGTCACCACGATGGACCAATGTACCCAATAATGTTGATATTTCATCCTTACACTAGCAAATGATATGGTGCAAATTATTAATGATGTCATGGCATATTATTGGGATTATAATATAGTTCTAAAAACTCGTCCCAATGATTTAATAATTGGTTTTGTTCTACGCAGGCACCATAGTATTTGACCCACTACACATTTGCTTATTGGAGACCATGTGGTCATCTCCTGACCAAGTGTCGAGGATATAAAACATTGCTTGTGACCTAAACCTTATCATTGTTTCTCCACAATTTGTGCTGGCCCTTGAGGCTACTCGGCTTGGCCTTTCCATGGCGGTCGTCGTTCTTCCTCGCTCTGGTTTTCTTGAGCCTTGATGTAATGCTACAAATGTCGCCACTGTGTGATTTTGAAAGCCATTGTACATGTCTAGGTTCTCATTCTGCACATAGTGGAGATGTTTGTTGCCCTTGGCTCACCGCTTGTGCAATATTCTTTCGCTATCTTCATAGCTTTCAGTGTGCTTCAGTTATTGGTTACTGTTCTCATGGCTCGCCATTGTGTGAGAGATACCCTTGCATGCTGTTAAGTTTTTAAGAAGGCAAGGCCTGTAGGTGACAGTGCTTTGTTGAGGCCGCTCGTCGTTCTCTTCTGATAGGTAAATACTACTTTAAGTTCAATTACTTCGTTGTCAAATTCACTTTGCTGTTACCGTGGTTTCTATTGGTATATTTAACTAATAGTGGTTTGTTAATTTGCTTGTGGGTACTCGCCACTGTAAAGCTTGTTCAATGAAGAATAGACAGTCCCCTACAAATTTCATGGCTCGTGGTTCACTTTTGGGTAAGCCCCACGGTCCAAATGATGGATTTTTCACTCTACTAGTGTTAGGGTGGTTGTTGGTGTTATAGCGGATTTCACCACTCTAGGTGAATCACACTTTGTATGGCCTTCCCCTGTCCCACTGCAGACTCTTTAGACCCCATGGACCGTATTTTATCCTTTGATGTTTACTTGATCATCCCTAAAACTATATAAAAAATGATATACGCGGCTTTTTACCCGATAACCGCATACATCGGGATGTGTGCATAGTCCAAATCCTTTTGGAGTTTTCCTTGACATGGATCCGACTCATTTGACTCCTGGCCTTCCATATGCCTTGAGATCGCTAGGATTTGACCCTTCATTATCCCTTGTGAAGCTATATAAGGAACCCCTTGGTACATTGAAGGCATATAGAGATATTGAAAGCAACGAAACTATAGTCCATTGTTGCCGGAATTTATGCTTGAGTCTGCATCCCTTTGTCCCTTTGGAGCACTGTTGTGTTCTTCCCAAGCTTACCTTTTGCTAGTGAGCTTGCTATCGTGAGATGGAGGATTAAGGTGGTGGAGGCCCGAGTGGGGGATTCAATTTCTCCGGTTCACAGACGTGACGTCAGAGGTTGTATCTATCTTGTAATCTCTGATTTATATTAATAAGAATTATCTTTTCCTGTCCAATGATGTGTATTTGATTGAATATTGTATCCATTGGAATATGTCAAATGCTTTTACATTATTGATTATATATGCTATAATAGATCTAACACCATGATATATAGTATGGTTGTATTGTTTACTTGTTGTTGAGGAAGTATTATATCAATTCAAGCTGAAGATTGGAAAGCTCAACAGGGATCTACTTCAATTGTCTGGAATAAGGTACGAGGTCTAATCCTTTAGTGTTAGACATTTTATTTCTATTGCATATTGGGAAAGAATGATTTCTGGAGTCAAAGCTGTCTGTTGTGGTACCCCAAGCCATAGGAATTTCTCTCCGTAACAGTTGGACTCACCCAGGGTTTTGGAAAACCCTCCCTCGACTCACCACGAGTTATGTTATTGTATTAATGTTTCTATAGGCTATTGTTATAATACTTAGAATCAAACCCTCGCTAGGGTAGACTTGGTTTATATTGAGCACTGTACTTAGTCGAAGCTTTGGCTTTACGGCCGAGTTTAAGTTTGTAGTTTTTTGTATTGACAGTACTGTTGTGAAACTCATTTTGGTTGACAGAAGTCTATACTATACTCTATGTAAAAATTTAGGGTTTTACCCTTCTTGAATGTAATGAAGTTTATACTCTGTTGAGTACTCTGTAAGGGTTTATAGATAAAATTTAAGGTTGATACTTACAGCCGTAATCTTAATTTTTTTTTTATAGATTGAAGTTATATATTAGGGTTTGACTTGTAAAAACCCTTGTTTTGATATATATATTTCTTGTTATAATAATTATACATTTTTTCTATTTTATTCTATTTGTCCTTAAAGGAATGTGAATAATTTATTTTAACCTCATTATTAATAGTTACATACTTGATGTAAATTAGGTTTTAATGTTTTGGTACTTGTAAATAATTTTAAGGGTTTTAACCCTAACATTTAGTTTTATGGATGCATGTTGTTAATAAAAGAAAAGCACTGTTTCTTTTATAAATACATTTATACATGTTGATGAGTAATGTAATTCATTTCTGTGTATAAAATTTTTAGTAGGTTCTTTAATAGTTTTAAAAGAACTATCTTATGCTTAACCTAAGTTACTGCATCATATAAAAATATAAATAGATTACCCTCAGAATATGAGCTAGGGTTTATCCTATTTAACTTTTATAGAAATAATAGAATATTAATTTTTGTATTGTTATTTTGTTAATTCGATTACTGTCACACAATTTCCTTCAGTTTTTTTTTAAAGAATTAATAATTCATAAACCTCACAGTTTATTGTTAATAATATTGTTATCTATATTAATAATATTATTGTCTATGAATAATGTATCCTCTTAATTTTATGTTGGTATTTATATATATTAAATAAGACTGAGAGCAGTCTATAGTAATTGTGTTTATTTAATAAAATTATCTCTGTAAGTTTACTGAAAGAACATAAGAACTTTCCTATTAGTTAATACTCTTTAAATCTATACTATCTGTAAGTGTATAAGGATAGTTCCTTACTAAAAACAACTTAAGCATAGGTTACTACTATCCTCTAGTTATTAATACTAAGAAAAATATACTGAAGTATTTATCAAGTTCTTTTTTCGAGTTCAGATGGTTGCAGGTAAATTAGTTAGTACTAATGGAAAAGAGATAACTATCTGTATTATTTTTACATCTTTTCTTAACATAAATGATAAACATAAATATTCATCTAGTAATACTAGTTCTTATATTTCAGTATTGAATGTACAGTTTATAGAAATAGATATTGTGTAGAAGAATGAATTATATACTTAAACATACTACTATGAGTAAATAATATGATTCTTGTTCTTTTCTGATATTCTAAATAAACAGTCTAGTTCTGACAACATCTCTACAAAACAGATTAATAATCTTTCTAGAAAACAACTATCTACTGAAAGAAAACATTTCAATACTCTAAAAACATAAGTATTCTATTCATTCATATTCCTATCATACTTCATTTATTTAAACATGCTACCTATGCTAGAGTACGATCTGGATTACTCTAGATGGGGAAAAACACAGGTAGGATTTATCTTTCATTAAAGTATAGATTTAGCCTTGAAACAACTAAGAGATTTCAACTTAACAATTTACAGCATAACATATAATCATTCATTATTGTGCTGAGAGGCGCTCTACAACCCAGTATGGGGGAGATCTTGTCACATGATGTAACGTGATGTAACGTTACTAACATGTCGGCAAAAAATAATAGTGAAAGTGAATATTATGGGGGAGATCTTGTCACGTGATGTAACGTGACGTAACGTTACTAACATGTCGGCAAAAAATAATAGTGAAAGTGAATATTACGGGGGAGATCTTGTCACGTGATGCAACGTTACTAACATGTCGGCAAAATATAAACGTGAAAGTGAATATTATGGGGGAGATCTTGTCACGTGATGTAAATTTACTAACATGTCGGCAAAAAATAATAGTGAAAGTGATAGTGAAAGTGAATATTATGGGGGAGATATTGTCACGTGATGTAACGTTACTAACTTGTCGGCAAAAAATAATAGTGAAAGTGAATATTATGGGGGAGGATGTAAAATTTGCAATATTGAATAACTAATGTAAAAAGTAGTAAATATTTTGTCGGCCTAATAATGTAAGGTCATAACGTTTCAAAAAATACACTCCCTATATTAATACAAAAAAAAAATATTATATAAAAAAAAAATATTCTCAAGGAGCTATTAGAGACGAAGATTCTGATCATTATTCTCAAGGAGCTATTAGAGATGAAGATTCTGATCAATCAACCAGGAATTTGATCGCTTTAACAAGGTGAACATTGCATAATTTTAAATCTTCAAATGAGCATGGAAGAAGCTATAACAATCTTCCATCTATAAATATATATGCTTTCTTCCACAGACCAAACCGAACCAAACCGATTGAAAGTGAAAGTGAATATTATATACAGACCGAACCAACTATACGGATTAGTATACAGACCGAACCAATTATAAATAGATGTAGAGTCCTTTTATTTCTGAAAAATGATGACAGATAATTCTGGTGCATCGCCTTCTCGTTCACGAGATGGGAACTCGCCATCTCAAGATCAGACAGTCTTTTCATCACAAGATGCAGTTCCCCCAAAGAGAAGCATCTCCAATTCTACTCATAAAATATGGCGTAACATCTGGTCGTGTATTTTACAGAAAGGTAGGGATTAGAATTAAATAGATTGTTCTCATTTTTGTCCATGGGATACTGTTTAGAATATTAATAATTATGATGCAGAAGGGTGTTGTGCTGTGCTAATCCTCTTTCGCAGCAGGAGGTTCTTGAGGGCTATCATTAACTTATAGTTAATTTGTAAATAATAGCTGTAATTGTGATTGTGCAGAAGAGACTCATGTTAACAACATATTTAAAGATGACAGTGAAAACGATACCGAATATATTGTAAATGATATATTTCAGCCGACACAATATAATATTAAGTCTTGACGGAATAATATTTGTAACATCACTTACATAAAATCACATATTATAATTAGTTGGTTTGGAATTTGCGATACCGAAGATATTGTAAATGATATTTTAGAGAATTTAAAAGTAGTAAATATTTTATTTAAAAGTTGATTAGGGTTGTTGGAAGTACCAACGACTGGGCTTTTAAATTCTCCTTTTCCAACATGTCGGCAAAAAATAATAGTAGAAATATATATCAGTACGTAGAAATGATCTAGATTACAATACATTAACAGGCCTGAGGCATAAAGCCTGTTCCCCTCAAATCCTTAGACCAACTACAATCCGTCATTAATGGCACGCAGAGGTCACTCAAATTGACATCCAGCAGATTCAAAACATCCTCGGGCATTCGATCCTTTCAGCTACTCTATGCAATGCCAAAAATCTATAACATAAATTATTTATCTCGCTACCTCCTTTCCTAAAGTTCTCTCAGTGACTTCTCTATGATGTAGAAAGCTTCTCCAAGCTTACTCTTCTGCACATGCTCCTTTGTTCCTTTTTGCCCCCTCCTGGGCTCCAACATGCTTATTCAAATACACTCACGATTAGCCACAGGTCTCTTACCCTCCTAGCGGCATTCATTGTAAACTTTGAGTTAAAAAGGGGAGCCGGTACACTTTTTCACTCTCCATGCATCCACATTTCGGCTTCTAGAATCTATAGGATATGTGGCAGGCTTGATGGATTCTACCATAATATTGCGTTGAGTGAAGCAAAGGGATGTAGCGTTTGAAGGGAGGAGATCCTTGTTAATTTGTATGTGCATTTGTAATGCTTTGTTTAATGTAACATATGGCTGTAAAATTTAAAAAATAAACCGCATAAATCCATTCATCACATATTAAATCGTTTAACAAATTTGGGTTAAGATTTACTCATTGCAGATTAAATCTTCAACAATAGCAGCTATAGATTTGATTGTACCTGCAGAAAATTCTAGTACCACTACCACAGTAATGACTGCCCAAATAGCAGCGTCCCCAGCAACTCCTTTAACAAAGGATCTGTGAGATAGAAAGGAGAAACACAACACAGTGCAAATCCAACCTTGAAGGCGTGTATAATTTTACGTGGGTCGTCTTTACCCATTTTCCAAGTTTGTCTGAAGAAAGACGTGGGTGATCTGGTCCTCAAGTTTTTGAACATCTTGGGTCGTGGAGGAATATTATCAAACTACAATTATATATAAAACTACAATTATATTGCTATTGACAAACCCATGAAGCGTTTCATTCCAATTCAAATAAGCAAATATCTAAATTATAATTATATAACTTTATTGTATGATTCCTTCTCACTTGCATCTCTCATAAATTAAACAGCAGTTGTATTTGAAGTCTATTTAATATTAATTACCTATTCCTTTTCAACTCTGGATTTAGCAACAAAACTTTCAGGTTTATACAGTGAAAAGCAGGTTTGTTGCAAACTCAAAATTGAAGGATAACAATCAATCTCCAACAGAATAAGTCGATCATAGAAATGTGTTCCATTATTGATCAACTCATAATTTAATAGTAAAAGATCAATTTCCAACATTAGTGAAAGTCATAAAGTCATAAATTAAAGTGAAATTAACAAGTAATTTCTCACAACTTTTACATTCTAAGCCAAAGGGATACGATATCTTGCTGAAGAATCCACAAGTAGCATTGAGGCAATTAGGTATCTGATGGTTGCAAGAATAGAAATTGAATAGAGCTACTATAAGCACAAGAAATTGCAGAGGTTTGGCATATATCAGAAATCAGGGCAGCGACTGGAAATGGATTGTTGTCATCCTGCGAAGCAAGAAAGGCAGAGCCGAGAAATATGTTTCACTTTCAAATATTCAAATTCAAGCCAAGCTCATCTAATGATGCTGCTATTTCACGCATTGCTTCTTCAAAGGATTCCAACCAAGGTTCCACTAATGATGTTGTTCCTTCAAAGAACGTCAAAGAATTTGGTCTTAATTTTGAGTATTCAGAGTTTGCCAAGAATTCCCACTCAATAGGTTGTCACCATAATCATAAACAAATGCTTACCAAGCAAGCGCTGTGATTGAACGTATATATGGGGTTTTGCCTGTCTTTTTCTCTGTTTTATTTTTACTGGCTGCTCATTCTTGGTATGCAGAAGCTTAAATTATTTTTGGAGATCATGTCTAACAACAGCTTCCACGCTCTCGCACGCGCTGTCAATTGAGCCCTGGGTTTCCGCCTTGCAAAGGGTTTCAGAAGCCCATATCTTGTCATCGTTTCCAGAGGATCATCCCTGTAATCACTGAGACAGGGTTGTATTGGCTGGAAATTTGCAAAGAATTGTTGAGTAGCCAGTGATGAAACACCCTCCTCCCGTCCGGCTAAGTGCAGCCAAAAATATATATTTCAATATATATATATATATATATATATATATATATTTTTTTTTTTTCCAAGAAAAAAAAGCGTAATTTTATTCATCTTGCGAGATCAAAATTACATTCAGTATATTCAACATTCGGTTGAATGCCAAAGTCCAAAAAAATGGAACCAAGAAATAGACTATACAGTCTTCTTTTGTGCAAAAAAACAACAAAAAAAAAGCACTATGCTTTTGTAGCTGAAAAATTATAAACCTAATATTCAAAACTGTTAACTGTCACCATATGAAAGTGTCAATATAGACATATTCTGACCATAACCAGAAACACATCTTTCTAACACCAAATATAGATCAATATGTTCTGTGTATTCTGCAAATATCAATACCCACCGTCATCCATCGTGAAAATCCCAGAGAGATAAACTGTCAACATATAATATAGCACCTGTCACGATGCTGCTGTCTGAAATAACAACAAAAAAAACTAAACCCCCACTTCAGCCTGTATAAGCGAGCAAACTAATGCCCACTGTTATAAAAAACTGCCAGCATAACCATAATATATGACATATATTTGCCATCATATAAACTCGATCAAAAAACAGAGTCTCCATCAAAATATATAGTTCATAGTCATCCCACAGCTATAATAATTATAACCATAATTCATAACTGTCAACTCAAAACTGTGTATCAATATAAAAGAAGGGCCTGTGAAAGTAAGACTGAACAATTCCTTCATTATTTTCTGTCACCAGCCAAGTACCCATATCCAGCCTGAGCCCTTCCTTGGAAGCTTTATCCGCTACCTGATTAATTTCCCTGTATACATGTTGGCAGGAAAAAAAATCAAAACGAAGGAGGAGCTGTCGAATGTTAGATATAATATGTGCTAACCTCAAATTCCAACACTCTTGAGTATGATTGATCCATTGAATAACATTCATAGAGTCCCCATAAAAATTAAGAGCAGAACACCCTGCCTCCAATGCAAACATCAACAAAAGTTTAAGACTCATTAGTTCAGCAAAATTATTTGTGCCTCCCCAAGTCCCAAGGACATAGCAAAATAATGTGAATCAGATAAATACAGAACTGCACCACCACCACACAAATTGTTCTGAGCTGCCCCATCAAAGAAAGCCCACGGAAGAGTTTTATCAATATGCAATGATAAATGCCTTCGAGGTCTCACAGTCCTGATCTGTTCTGGAAAAGAATAATATATACCCACTGACAGAGTACCAGTAAGAGCTGGAGAGCAGAAGACATCTTTAAAAATAGCCTGATTACGAGCCAGCCAAACTCCCCATAGAACCAGCAAAGGTAATTTACGTTGTGTTGGGTTTGTCGACCTCCACCAATACAACCAGGCATCCCCAACAGATTCCCCTTCCCATTGGAAATGAAAACCAATCAAGCTGGAAACTTCCTTCCAGACATCAAGAATGTATGGACAAGTAAGGAACAAATGCAGAGAAGATTCCAACTGCTGTTTACATAATACACACCAACCCGGTCCTTGAAAAGAGTGTTTTTGAAGAACATCCCACGTTGGAGCCTTATTATACAAAATACACCACATGAACAACTTTGTTTTGGCTGGGCATTTAAGCTTCCATAGAGGCTTCCACCACCAAACAGCAACCCTTTGAGCCAACCCAGAGCAAAGAACTAAATACCCAGCCTTAGGACTGTAAACACCCCCCGGATCAACCTCCCAAACCAGTGAATCTTCTTGATCCGAGAGAATAATGTTAGCCCTCACCAGTTCATGAATATAATGATCCAAAAACTCTGTTTCCCTTGCCCCCAATTCAAAGGAAACAGCCCTTTTCCAAACTTGAATCCAAGGTACATTGTTCCCAGGAACAGCTAAATGATTTAGCATAAAAACCCCTTGAAGACCTAGCTGATCAATAACATCAGGAGGAAGAAGGTGTTGTTGAATACTGCCCATCCAAGGGTCCCTACCAATCAAAACACTTTCACCATTACCCACATCCCAAGCTAAGTGATTTTCAATCAAATCAAAGGAGGAAACAATTGCTTTCCAAATCACCAAGCCTCCAACATGAGACTTCCCAGGATTTCTAATCCAATCCAGCAGACTCACACCAAATATATACTTCTGCTTTAATACCCGAGACCACAGACTGGTGGATTTCAACAATCTCCACCCAGCCTTAGCAACCAAAGCTTTAGAAAACAGAAAAATATCCTTAAGACCCCAACCTCCAAATCCTTTTGGAACAGCAATGCGTTTCCAGTTCACCCAAGGAGTAGTCTGTTCTTCTTTATTTCCACTCCAAATAAATCTAAAACAAATCCTCCTAATCCTATCAAGGATTCCTTTCGGTATCCAGGATAAAGACATCCAATACACCAGAATTGCTTCCAGAATAGCTTTGACTAAAACTAATCTGCCAGCTCTAGAAAGCCACTTATGACTCCAGACCATCAAGCGTTTCTCAACCTTTCTAATCAACCAAAACCAGTCCTGTTTCCGATAGTTGTTTGCTTTTAAAGTGAAACCAAGATATTTAAGACCTTCCTCCAAACCAGCTGTAGAAAATGGAAAAAACCTCAATAATTCAGACTCCTTTTCAGGTCGCAACATATGAGTAGTCAATGAAGATTTACCAGCATTTATCTCCATACCAGTGGCCTTTGAAAAAAGATCCATAATCTCCTTAAGCACCTTAGAATCACCCTTAGTACCCGAGCAGAAAATCAGTACATCATCCACAAAAAGTAGATGTGTAATGTTTAAAGATGGAGCAATCTGAATCCCAGAAAAACGACCGTCAGCACGAGATCCTCTTAAAGCCCTACTTAATCCTTCAGCAACCAATAAAAAAAGTAGCGGAGATAATGGGCAACCTTGTCTCAGCCCTCTCTCTGCATGAAAAAAAGGTGAGGCTGCTCCATTGATCAAAACAGAGAAGGAAACAGTAGTAATACAAGACATAATCCATCTTATAAAACTAATGCCAAAACCAAGATGTGTTAGAAGCAACCTCAAATAAGTCCAACTGACTCTATCATAAGCCTTAGAAAGATCAATTTTAAGAATAGCCCCCTTCAGCCTTCTGACTTTAAGACTATGAAGTCCTTCCTGAGCCACCCCTACAGCCTCAAGGATCTGCCTCCCTTCCAGAAAACCAAACTGTTCTGCAGAAATATGTTCAGAAAGAATAGCCTTCAGTCTAACCGCAATGACCTTTGAAATAATTTTATACACACAATTGCGCAAAGATATAGGCCTGAAGTCAGATAGAGTCCTAGCCTTTTCATCAAAAGAAACATATGTAGCACCCTCCTCATCCTGCAAACTCCAGATAGTATTGGCCACCTTCCTGCCTCGGGCATAGGCATGAAAAAACTTTGTATTATCATCTCCACTATCCAACCAAATCGCACGACTTTTAAGTCTCCAAGCTTCCTCTTTTTCCAACAAAAGAGAATTGTGCCTACCCTCCAACCTGGTCAAGATCTCTTTATACTCAATAGAAATAAACCCCCCTCCATCGCCTTCATAAATCAGAAGGAGAGCTTCTTCGATAGACTTCAGTTTAGCCTCATCTCACGCCCTCTTCTCAGCAGCCCATTCCTTAATAAACACTTTAAGGTGCTTAATATTGTCTGCAAACTGTAATGCAGCCGACCTGTCATTGTCCCTCCCAAAAGGAATCCAATGAGAAAGAAACAGATTTTTAAAAGACTCTTCCTTAAGCCAATTTTTATTGAATTTTAAAGGGCTCGGAGGATTGATAGGCCCCTTTTTAAATTCTAAAAAGATGGGGAAGTGATCAGAAAGACCCCCACTGCCCACCCATTGTCTTACCAAGAACATGCTGTCCACCAAATGCTCAGCAACCAAAAAAGATCAATTCTTTTAGCCACCCTAGCATTCCCACAACGTTTATTCCTCCAAGTCGGTTTAAGCTTTACAGGCTCAATATCCAGTAAACCCTGCATCACCAATTTTTGCACAAAAAACCTCGCCAATGAGTCAGCCTGCGCATGTGAACCCCACACCTCAGAAAGCCCCAAAGAGAAATTTAAATCCCCTCCCAATACCACCGAATCACCATTAGCCATTGGATTTTTAAACAAAGACTCCCAAAAAGGAGCTCTATTAAGATAAGGGCCATAGATATTGAGAACTGAAAGAGAGATCCCCAAATCTTCAAACAATAAATCCACACCCAACACAGCCTCTGATCCCCAAGCATTCAACATCTTCACACAAATGTTTTTCCAACCCACCGCCAATCCCCCAGATCTACCATTAGCATCTAAAGTCACAAAAGACCAACCCGGAAACCAACTTTCCAACTTCCCCTGAATCACCTCCCCAACACCTAAAGTTTCTTGTAACATTAACACATCAGGATGCTCAAGAGAAAGAAACCTCATGAGGGCTGATTTCTTACCAGGCCCAGCCAGCCCCCTGCAGTTGAAAGACATGAGCTTCATAAACGACCTTTCTTCAAGGCCATCTCTGCTCTAAGGGCCTTTTCAATCGAAATTTGTGTACCTCCCAGCAGATCCTCCTTGGCTCTGGACTGAGCCTTAGAAAGATTAGTCTTCTGACCTCTACCTTTTCTCACCACTGAAGAATTCTTACCCAACCCCTGAACTGGTTTCTGTCAAGATCTTAGAAAATAACCTGACTCCAACGAATCTTGTGGGGAATGACAAGACTCCTCAGAACAATTAGCAGAAACAGGGGACACAACAGAAGGAGAGGGAGCTTCCATAATAACAGATTTGATAATATCACAATCTGAATTGACAATTAAAGGCTGGAAAGGGTCAAAATTTGAACATGGAGCAACAACAAAAGAGCCCAAACCCTTAAAAACCTCATTAGAAATAGAAGGCATATGAAATTCAGACTGACCCGCAAGTGATAGTTTCCTCAACCCATCAAGCCAATCAAAACCATGAATAGAAACATTATTCAAAAAAAGATTAACATTAGATAACAAAGTAAGACTAGGGTTACCAGGACTAGAGGGATCCCCAGTAGCCTTTTCTTCAACCGGAATGGAGGACTGAACCTGCTGATCTAAAAAATCTTCGACCACCCCAGAAACAGGAACATTCAGCTCTTCAACAGGCAAAACACTGTCCATATCTTCTGCTGAGGACTGAGAAGGACCAAAAACCTCATGCGGCATCTCAGAAGGTTTAAAAAAAGCATCACGATCACCATACCTGCGATTACCCATATGAGATCTCACCGACAATTTACAAGAAGCCGCTGGATGCCCATAAACATGGCAGCGACGACACCTAAATGGTACATTTTCATAATCCAGGATCTGTGTAATAGGATCTGGCCCCCACTCCAAGATAATAGACTCGGCCAACCCCTCCCTGATGTTCAAATTCACCAAGATTCGAGCCACTTTTTTCTCCTTTGTTTCAAGATAAGAAAGGTCCGCTTCCAGAAATGTACCAAGGATATCTCCAATCCTTCTGAAATGATATATATCCCAGAAATGAAGGGGAAGAGCTGGTAGTTTCACCCAAATAGGGATTATGTCCACCCTCTCCTTACTGGCATCAAAAAGAGGGGTCCAGGGCTTCATAAGAACATGAGAATGATCAATATGCCAACATTTGGTTTGGAGCCAAACTAGATCCTCCACCTTCTGTAAATTAATAGCAAACCAACCTCTATTCAACATCTCAATCTCTGGGACATAACCAAAGAGGGCACCCCATGAGACTGCAGCCCAATCATGAATGGTCTTCTTAGAAAAATTGCGTCCTAAGACCCGACCAACCAATGTACACTTAGCCATCGTCAATACATTATCCCAGGCTAAATCCTCACCAACAGCATAATTTCTAACCACCTTCTTCTTAATCCAATTCTTACGGCGCCCCTTTGAAGACCCTTGAGCCCCAGTCTGTTTCACAGCCGAAATACCCTCAGCCCCATGACAATCATTCAATGGATTCAAAGGCACCCAACCAGGAGAGCCACACCCTCGATGTTCCGCAGCAAACAAAGGAACCCTCCGGTCCTCCGCCGATGTATCACCGCTCGAGCCCTGACCCTGCAGAGACTGACCACATTCCCCACCTAAAAACGCCTGAGCACAGCCATCATCAAACACAATCCCTTGCTGCAATGGAGACGAAAGAGGCCCTAAATTTGGAGTCAAAGAGCCCCCCGCACCCGACCAGGAAGAAGTCCCCAGCAAACCCTCTTGCCACTGAAAATCGGACGCCACAGCCGAAACTTGTGTAACCGGCGAAGAGACAGGAAAAACTGGCGGAGAAGGAAAGTCTGCCAACCCTAACAGCTTAACAATCGGACCCTAGTCACCCAGACCCAACCTCGGGGTTTCCACCAAGAGCTCCAAGGAACCGCCACCTGTCACCGCCCAAATATCATTGCTCTCCAACCTGTCGCTGGAGTAATCTACAGCCTCCTGATCCTCCATACTGAACCCCAAAGCAACCAAAACCCCTCAAATGAAGCCAAACCGCTAAAAAAACCCTAACACCAAGGAAACAAGCACGACCCAATCCACGATAAAAACGCACACAGTTAGAAAAGCAAGCCGTCTGCTAACCTCCAGATGATCACTGCCATCGAGCTAAGAAACCTTGAGAAGTACGTTGAACCAAGAAAACTCTCCATCCCCACCCCGTGAACACAAATATATAACCAATAGAAAATGTTATCATATATTTCAATATATATATATATATACATATTTTAAATATATATTTTAATTTAAAATTAAATTTAAATGTAATTCTAACTTTAATTTATATTTTAAATTTAAATTAATATTTATATTAAATTTAAAATAAATTTTTATATTAATTTTTTTTTTCTAAATTTAAAATATTCAATATTATAGTTAATTATATCTCCTATAAATTTAATTTAAATATAATTTTAAATTAAATTTTAAAAGAAATAAATATTAATATATATTTCAATATATGTTTGTTTTAGATATTATCCAAGAGAAGAAGCTTGTCATGAAAATGAAAAGTAGAATATTCCATCCGTAGGTGAATCCCTCTAATTACTACACGTACATTGAAAAAATTAATTGCACATTTCACTCTCTAATTACTACACACACATTGAAAAAATTAATTGCACATTTCACTCTTGAGAATGATTGGGAGGCGAATCCCTCTATGATCCCACGTTTCACTCTCTAATTACTACACAGACATTGAAAAAATTAATTGCACAATTCAGTATTGATAATGATTGGTAGGCGAATCCCTCTATGATCCCTCTAATTCCTACACAGACATTGAAAAAAAAAATTATACATTTTACTTTTGATAATGATTGGTAGGGGAATTCCTCTAATTGCTGAGTGGATTTTATTCCTAAGTGGATTTGATCCCTCTAATGATAGTAGCTTGTTATTTTAATTGATTATAATGTTAGCTATTTCGGAGATTGCTAATTGTGTCGAGTTATTTAAGAGGTATTATTCCAATAAGAAACTAAATATAGTAAGTTTACATGGATGTAATCCCTTGGCACATGTAACATCAATGGAAAATTTCACACCATGTAATTATCTGCAAAAAATTTAACCCCATGTAATTATCTGCAAAAATATGTTGGCCTACTAAACAACCATGCAAGGCGTCTTAACGAAATACCAAGTTCAGAATTTACAAATGCGTTTTACTAACATAGATCTATCTTAAAAAATGTCTACCAATTGTCGAAATAGATCAAATTTCTAACTTTAAATCCTTTTTACTGGAAATGTTAAAAAAATGTACAGTAATGTAGAATGTGCCTCTTCTATGCAAAACAAAAGAAGAATGATTGTTTGGGGTAAAATGGAAAACCCTAGTGTGACTCTAAATCTAAACCATATTTACATTTACTTAATCCTTACAAAATTATTGTCTCTATTTTCCAATTTAACAACTTATTCAATCCTTAATACTTATTACTTATATTGAGATCATCCTCATAATTCTATTTGTGTTTTCAACTTAACATGTTCCTCACAATGTTGATCAAACTTCAGTTTTGTGTAACCCCCCATGACTGAAACCATCCTAGATCCAAATCCTAAGCTCTATCAAGTGCCGAGAGGGATCAAATCTCCTGAGGTGCAAACCTCTTCTCGGGTATTGCACTAAAGGAGGTTTGCACCTGGGGAGATTTGATCCCTCTCGGCGCTTGATAGAGCCTAGGATTTGGATCTAGTTTATTCACACACAGATATAAACTATAACACATAAATTAAAAGATAATGGAACCTGTCTTTTAAGATGGATGACAACAGCAATGGGAGGCCGTTCCTCCCTACCAACTCCTGGAGAGCGCTCAAACAACGACTTCTCAGGACCCCCGAGCCTGTTCTGGTTTCCTTGGATGGAACTAGGTGGAGCAAACAACAAAGTACCAGTCCTGAGACTCAATACCAACTCTGCACACTGCAACAAGATCTTTCAGCTACTAGGCTATACTAGATCACCATCCTACAGTTTACCCCTCAACACTTTCCTCAAAATTTCCCTTCCCCATGAATTCCTTGAAGTGCATTCACCTGAATGATTCTTCTCCTAGAATGAGTAGCCTCGGCTCCCTTCATTGGGTACTTTTATTAAGATTTCCTAGGTCTTTTTGGGTTAGTTGTCATTAATTGAGCCACCTGCTCTGATCCCACTTTCTTGGGGGATCATGACCCAAAATGTAGGGAGGTTGCCACCTGCAACATAGGAAGTGTTTGAGGATGCTTCCACTTGTCTATTTGCTCTCAACCTAGTCTCCTCCACCAACTTGACCAATACACTCTTTTTAACAGCTCTCCTAAGTTGTTGTCTCCACTTTTGTTTATTTAAAATTAAAATATTCAGAATTACATTCCACATCTTTGACTCCACTGAGTCATCAGTTTCAACTTAGCATTAAATTTAACATAATGTCTTTGAATAAAATCAAAATAAGATAACATTATTTTAAAAAATTGGGGCATGTGACAAAGGGTATAGTAAACAATGAGAGATTGTAGGGTTTTGAACATTTATGTAGTAGGGTTTACCAACAGAAAAAACCCTATCCACTAACCTATGACCACATGGTTTCCACTTTGACTTGAATTTGTGGGTGTTGATCTATAGTTCGAGAGCTTGGGTGAAGCCTGCAAAAAGGATTTTCATAACCTTTGTTAGTACTTTGGTTAAAAGCATATAAGTATAATATTTCAAGTATAGAGATGCTTTAGCATAATTTTTGGTAAGGGTATTATAGTTTAGTTTTGCATAGATAGGGTTATAATTATTACATAAACATCTTTTAGTGAGTATTAAGTTATGCAAAGGCTTTGGTTTGTTTTTGTTCATTAGGTAATGAACTTTTCACCCCTTAAAACAAAGCATTAATACTACACGTATAACCATATAATGTATTATTTTTGCACTTTCACATGATAATTACCTAGGCAGTTAGTAACACTATACTCTGCATAAAATCGTTAGTTCCATATATATAAATGTCGTTTCTTTTATACCTTATGACAACACCTAGACTCAGGTATTACTTTCTTATGTAACATTTGAATATATGTTGATACAAATGCATATAAATTACCTTGGTAACAAGTAATAATGTATTGCAAGATTTAGTTTGCAAAATTTATCATTTTCTAGACTTGCATGTAGGAGTAGGATTTAATATAACAACAAAAGGATAAATATAAGATGTACCAGTTATAATCCAAATTATGTGGAAAGCATCTATTTCTATTTTTGCTTGGATTTCTAAGTACTTATGCTTATAAACAAATAAATAAGAAGTAAATATACAAGAAAAATTTATGTCCTTAAACCAAGAATAAGAAGGTTAACAATTTAGACCTCAAACGTTGTGTAACATATTAACAATTTCAATATTTGGAAAAGATACATGTTTGAAAATGCCTTCTTTTTCTCAAAGCTGTAAACTAAACAAATATTCTAGCATTTTACTTTTGTTAGTTGGGATAATTAATCTCGATCCTGAAACTAGGATACAAAACATCTTACTTGTAAATAGACCTGTACAAGAATCATCATTTCACTGCATTAGCTTTCAAAATCTAAGTAAGCCTCGGGCATGAACTGAAGTTCCTTCATTTTAAACAGGAAACAAACTTTCGTACATAGTAAACAAATAGTTGTTTTCAACTCATAGTACTTCATATCATCACCTACTAAATCAATCTTTCAATACTTAATTTATGAATGCAGATAGTGAAGTATGTAGTTATAGAAATTAATAAAAGAATTGGTTTTAGATTCTAGATTAGACCATTTAGGATGATAATTGTTAGTAGTTAAGTTACCCTCATCATCGATGATTTTAAACATTAATTGTCGCAAGAAAATTTTTAAATTTTTATGAAAATTTGGAGTATTACATATGGTATTAGAGCACATGTTCAAGCACTAGGCCTGAATGTGGCTCAACCTACATAGACAAAGAGTAAATAAAATGCATGCATACTGATTTTTATTTTTATTTTTGAAATGTTATTACCATAAATTTTTTCTGAGCTAGAACTACAGGTATGGAAAGACTCGAGGAATATGCAGACGAAGGGTCCCCGTTAAATGAACAAAGTAATTCTAGAAGAGAACCGGCTAAGGAATAAATAACTAACAATTATTCAGAATTATTAGAAACTATTAAAGAATTAAGAACTGAAATGGAAACAGTTAAAAAAGAGAATGAAATAATTTTAAGAGCTCAAGAGGAGCTGAACCAGATACTGATGGAAAATTTTCAGAGTGAAGGGAAAGATAAATAGATAGGATCCGAAAATACGTCCTACCAACATAAAAGTAAAAAGTCCAAATAATCTAAAATTGAAAGTAGTTTGTCCTTTGAAATTTATGGTGACTCACATAGGAAGAATCACCAGTATTATAGTGATAGTAGTGAGGATAATTACCATTCTAGAAAAAGAAAATTTAAGCCTTATGAGGAAATTTCAAGAGAATTTAAGAAGATAAAACCACCAACTTTCAACGGTGAAACTAAGAAAGGAGAGGAAGCCGAAGCATGGTTGTCTGGAATGAAGAAGTATTTGCAAATCTATAATTACTCCCACCAGCTAAAAGCAAGAATGGCCATTTGCAACTTAACTAGAAAGGAAGATATCTGGTAGCGAGATTTAAAATGAGTAAAAGGTATTAAGGAAAAGAACATTAACTGGATTACCTTTAAAAAATACTTTAAAAATAAGTTTTAGTCATAACAATATTATGAAGAGAGAGCTAAAGAAATCTATGAACTGAAATCGGGGATTATGAACATGAAGGAATTAAACAGTAAAGTTTTAAGTTTACTACGTTACATGCCTTACATTGTGGATGAGAATCCTAAGGTGCATCGCTTTCTAATTTGTTTCCCTTTTCACATTGACATAATTGAATACAATCATACAAAAACCCTTGAGGAGGCTATGCGAAAGGAAAATTTTTTCTATGAGCAGAACCGAAAAAGGGAAAGCATGCCAAACTCGAAGGCTAAGAGATCTAATAATTTTGAACATAAGAAGAAGGGTTTCATATCTAACCGCAATTTTAGGAATAATAACACATGTAACTTTCCTAAAAAGAATTTAAAAGGAAATAGAGGTAACTCACAGTCAAACCCTAATGGCCCTAGAAATAAAGAACCTGATAATAATCATAGAAACTACATTAAGAATAATGAATGTTAAAAACTAGTAAAGTGTTGGGATTGTAATGGACCTCATTATGCATCAGTCTGTCCTAATAGAAAGAAGACTGTCAGCAACATTCATACAATGCAAGAGGAGATGACTGTTGGTGACTTAGTAAGGGGGATGCCGAGGATCAATGTGGTGCTTGAAAATAGGCAGGATGATTATCAAACTTCCATGGTGGAAGTAGAAGGTAAGCTAAATCAAACACCCATTTCTATCTTAATTGACCCGGGAGCTAGCCTGAGTTATGATTCTCCTAGTTTAGTATAAAAATGTAATTTATCACTAAAAAATTTTGCAAAGTCATGGCTAGTTCAACTAGCTACAGGAGTAAAAAGAAAAGTGATTAATTTTGTAAAAGACTGCACTGTAATTATGAATCAGTTTGAAACTTTTGTGAAGCTAAATGTACTTCCTTTAGGCTGTTATGAAATGTTAATTGGTATGGACAGGTTAGAATATCATAGAGTAGTTTTGAACTGTTTCGATAAAACTTTTATTTCCATAAATAATGAAGGAGAAACTGTAACCGTAATAGGAATTCCTAGGAAAACAGCTATCAGACAAATCTCTGCCTTGCAATTACAGAGAGTTGTTCAAAAGGGTTGTAAATCCTTTTCTCTAACTATAACTGTGAAGAACATATTAATAATGAAGATAAAGTAAAACTGGAAGATATTCCCATCCTGAGGGGGTATTCGGATGTATTCCTGCAAGAAATTATGGGGCTTCCTTCGATAAGGGAATTAGATTTCACTATTGAGTTGGTACCTGGTGCAGTGCCCAGCTCAAAAGCCCCTTATTGGATGAATATATTGGAACTAAATGAATTAAAATCACAGCTAAAGGAGCTTATTGATAAAAAGTATATAAGACCAAGCGTGTCTCCTTGGGGAGTACTTTTCATCGATGATATTCTAATTTATTCTAAGTCTAAAGAAGAACACGAGGAGCACTTAAAAATTGTTTTACAAGAGTTAAGATAACATCAGCTTTATGCTAAATTTAGTAAGTGTGATTTCTTTAAAGATAAAATACAATAATTGGGCCATGTAATAACTAAGGAGGGGATCTCAGTTGATCCAAAAAAGATAAAAGCAATTGAAAAATGTTTGATTCCAAAGGATGTGACTGATGTGCGATCATTTATGGGGATTATCGATTACTATCGAAGATTCATTGAGGGGTTCTCAAGAATCACAAATCCCATAACTTATTTACAGAATAAAGAAAATAAATTTGAGTGGAATCAAAAGTGTGAATAAATTTTTAAGAAATTAAAAACATTATTAACTACTACACCAATATTAAGAATTGGTGATCCTAATAAGGACTTTGTCGTATGCACTGACGCATGCAACGATGGTCTAGGTGGCGTATGAACTCAAGAAGGACACATAATTGCATACGAGTCTAGGAAGCTTAAAATTCATGAGAAAAACTATGCTACTTATGATTTAGAGTTGGTTGCCATCATACATGTTTTGAAGATGTGGCGCCATCACTTAATCGGAAGAAAATTTGTGTTAATGACAGATAATAAGGGTTTAAAATATTTGTTGGATCAACCAAATTTAAACGCAAGACAAGCTAGGTGGCTAGCTTTTCCTAGAGAGTACGATTTCAAGATTCAACATATTAAGGGAAAAGAAAATAAGGTCGATGATGCTCTAAGTATAAATGCAAAATTAAACTTTGTGGCAGCCATTAGTACATATAAAACAAGTTTAGCAGATCAGCTGGAGGAAACAGTAAAAATGGATGAAAATTATCAGAAACTACAAGCTAAAGTAACAAAAAATTTAACTAAAAGTTTAAGTACAGGGTACAGTCTAATTGATAAAGGATTAATAATTTACAAAAATAGGCTATATATACCTAATGTACCTAAAATTAAGTTGTTGATTTTAAATGAAATATGCAAGACTCCTTACTTAGGACATCTTGGTTATTATAAGACTATAACCATGTTACGGAAAGATTATTTTTGCCCAAATATAAAGAATGAACTGGCAGAATACATTGCCAAGTGCTTTGAATGTCAACAGGTTAAGACTAAACACCATCATCTAGTCGGTTTACTACAACCATTACCCATCCCTAGCTAGAAATGGGAAATAATCAGTCTTGATTTTATTACAGGTCTACCTAGAAATCAGAATCTGAATGATTCAATAATGGTAGTCATCGATAAACTTAGTAAAGCACCTCATTTTATAATAGTAAAGACCACTTACAAGGATGCTAATATTGCTGATATATTTATGAAACAAATATTTCGTTTACATGGGGTACCCAAAGTTATAATTTCTGATAGGGACCCTAAGTTTACGGGAAATTTCTGGAAGTCTTTATTTAAAGGCCTGAATACTACTTTAAATTTCAGTACATCTTTTCATCCCTAGATAGATGGATAGACTGAAAGGGTGAATCAAGTATTGGAAGATATGCTAAGAATGTATGTTAGAGAATAGCCAAGTAAATGGGAGGATTACTTACACTTGGTAGAGTTTGCTTATAACAATCACTACCAAGCTTCAGCAAGATACAATCCATTTGAAATTTTGTATGGTAGAAAGTGCAATACCCCCATCTCATGGAGTAACCCAGTTGACAGGTTAGTATTAGGACCTGAACTATTAAAGGAGATGGAGTTAATTGTAAAACATGTGCAAGGTAACTTAAAGGTTGCACAAGGCATACAGAAAAGTCAAGCAGATCTTAAACAAACTTAGAAAGAGTTCTAGGTGGGTGAAGATGTTTTTATAAAGGTAAGTCCTAAAAAGAGTTCTTTGAAGTAATTAGGAAGTTGTGCTAAGTTGGAACCTCGATATTGTGGGCCTTTCGAAATACTATCCAGAATGGGACAGGTGGCATATCAAATGGATTTACCGCCAAATTTAAAGGTTCATAATGTTTTTCATATTTCTATATTAAAAAAATATGTACATGAGGCTACTCATGTTATAAATTGGAATGATTTGCAGGTGGAACCCGAAGGATATTTTCTGGTGGAAATGGATTGTATCCTCGACAAGAGGGAGATCTTGCTTCGGAATCGCACCATTGGGCAGTTGAAGGTGCAATGGAAGCACCTTAGTCCAAAAGAAGCCACCTGGGAATTGGAGAGTCATATGCAGGCATCATATCCAATTCAGTTCCAGGGAAACTCTGAGGACGATGAATAAGATATCATCGAGGACAATGTTATATTTAAGGGGGTGTGTATGTCACATACCCCAAATTGTAAAAATATTTTATGTTTTAGGAGACATTATGTTTTAGTTTTATTATAAAGTTTGTAATTATTGACCAAGTGGGGTCAAGGATAATTGTATTTAATTGCTGAATATTTAATTAATTAATAAATAAATGATGAGACAACAGCTTAAGGAGGCTGTTAAATGAGTGTTTACTAGCCACTTGGTGGAATAGACTGGGTTGAGAGCAGATTGAAACTTGGCAGCATCCTCAAACTACTTCTAGTTGTTGTAGGAGGAAACTTCCATATTTTTGTGGTCATGTTCCCCAAGAAAGTGGAACAAGAGGAGGTGGCTCATTAAGTAAAAAATTGACCCCAAAGATCTAGGCATGCTGATAAAACTACCCATTGAATTCAGTTGAGGCTGCTCAATCTTTACTTGTGAAATTTTTGAGTGAAATGAGTGCACAAGAAATTCGATGGAGGGGACAGGCAGAAGTGTTTGAGTGGAAAGTGTTGATTTACTGAACTAGTGCAGCAGTTTTGACCTGAGTTCTTATTGATACAGGAAAAAATATTACTACTGATTACTCTGTGGAGTTGCAGGGGTTTTCAAACCTATTCTCTCACCCAGTGCTTTCAACCAAGTGGACCAGTAGAAAGGCTTGAGGGTCCTAAGATTTGTAGCTCAGCTGTCTTCGGGAGTTGGTTGAGACGAACGGGCTCCTTAGGTTGTTGTCTCCATTTCTATACTACTAGGTTCTAAATATTATTTTGATTTCCTCGATGCAAGCATAGGAATAGGAATGTATGAATTTAGGAATTAATATATTTATATGTTTGCTTCATTTTTTTATTAAAATGAATTAGAGAATGTAATGTCCCTCCCACATACCCCCAAATACCTTGTAATTATGAATAGTTATTGTAATTGCTTTGGTGAGGAGCTCAAGGCCAAGGCCCCACAAGAAGTGAGACCTGGATATAAATATTAATTGCCTAAGCAGTAAACTTACGAAACTGACTTAAGCAGTAAACTTACGAGACTGACGACCTGGACGCAATCTAATCAAAGAATATACACCAACTACACTCTATATACATAAATACATGTACAAACATGTATAGATCATCCTTGATTAGAAGGAACAAAATACTACCCTTTGCAAATAAAAGCCATACTCCCTATTGACTAGCATAACCAAGCGAGTATAGAAAACTCAATAATTATAGTCTAGTGATCATGGGGATTACAGAAGACTAAAACAAAATTCCTAAGCGAAGTTCTTTATTAAATTCAATTACTTGAAGAATGCAAAAAAAAAACCTATTTTGGTTTGTGGTGATTATAGATAAAGGAAGGAATATATCTTTCCTTCATGGGAAAGAGCGAGAAAAAGAGGGAACGTATTTCTTTCCTTTGTAAGGAAAGGAAAATAAAGGAAGGTAATGATTCCTCTCCTTCATGGGAGAAGCGAATAAAGGAAACCACTCTTGCTCTTTCCTTCATGGAGAAGAGTGATTTAAGGAAAGGTATTATGTCGTTTCCTCGTAGGGGGAATCTATTTTAGGGTTATTTAACTGGGTTATAATCCTGAGTAGGGGGGGAAGAGAGGAGAGAGTTTTGCTACTTTTCAAAGGGAAGTCGTTCTCTACAGTGGGGCAACCAGCAAAGGAGTTGTAGGAGGAATGCACACACATGGAAGTGTCGAATGTAGTTGTTCGGCTTTTTGGCAAGCTGGGTCAGGGTGCATTTCTTTTCTCACCCATAAGAGGTATGGTTCTTAAAGTCAATCGGTTCTGGTTTTTTAGCTGATATGCGTGATCTTATATGTGTTTTGACTGTCATGCATGTACCGGGTGCTCTGAGTTAGGGAGCCCAATATCTTGCCCTGCTAAGGAAAAACTTGGATCTAAGCCCCCTTTTATTTTTATCCAAAGCATGCATGTGTATTTTTTTTTGCCATGAGCTGAACCATATAATTTTCCGAAGCCAGTATGTGCACAGCCTTGGTGGTGGAGTGTTGGGCTTAAATCCCAACAGCCTTAGTCAAAACCTGTGGGTGTTTTATTTTGTTGTTCTATAATCCAGCGTCTTGATTGAGATTCTGTTGTGAAAGGCATGTGTTTGGCCTTAGCCTCTCGGTGATGGAAATGATGGCTATTTCGTGTCTGTGGCTGAAATGGTCCTTGATATGGGTTATCCAAGCACCATCATTTTATTTTGGGCTTGATGCAGCATTGACGTTGAGTGGGTTCCTCGGATTCTACCTTTTTCCGGGGGCAGTCGACTGGGTCTGAGCGTAGGGATCCTAAGCCCTGGTTGTTGTTTTAATTTTATCCAAGTGCTGTGTTTACAATCACGATATGACTGTGTGGATCCTCGTTGTACCCTCCAAAATTATCCGAGCAGGTTAGCGCGCCGGAATACTTCGGATATATTCCTTTGTTTTCACTACCCATAAAAATCATGTAACCCCTCCCACCTGATAGACGCACAACGTTTTGGATTGTATAGGATCCAAACCGGTACAAGTAGCGGTTGCCAGCCTTCCATGTTGAAGTACACCCACGCGATAGATTTCTATGTGGCTGATGATTTTATAGTGACTGTATCTGCGCTGTTTATCAATTGGGTCTGCGTCCCAGTACTTATAGCCACTATGAAACGCACCCTGAATGTTTCTCTACTTATAGAAGTGGGCACCATCCAGGGACGAATCGGCAATCCTGTATTTTACATACACTTTCGGGCCAGTTCTTAGTTTATTTGTTTACTGTTATGGTGTTTTATTTGGCACATAAGCTCTGTAGAAGGGTAGCGGATAGCATTCTGTACACGACCTCTTTTATCGCTTAATATTATGAACTAGCTATATGGTGTCAAGGAAACACCCACCGTTTTAGATGCCTATTCATGGTATATGTTTTATCTCTGCATGGAGGTCAGTAGTAAGGTTTAAACCTCCGAGCATGGTTCTTGACCTTTGGATTCTTGATGTTCTAGTGTCAGTCGTGGGCTGTAAACTAAAAGCCGAAGGCCCCCCCCCCCCCTGATATCAGATCTACCTTGGCATGCACTGTTATGTGTTAGTACAAGTAGGTTGTATTTTTCCCCTATGAATATTTGAAATGATTGCTTTCGTGCATGAGCACTGAATTAAATTAGCTGAATTCCATATTTTGAGTAAGGACGGCTTACCTTCAATATGGAGGAGTATATAGTATTCATGCGTAAGATACTGAAATGAAATGATTGAAATTCAGGACACACTTTTACCCGATTTCAGAAATGCTTAAAAGTTGCATTTTCTACCTGTTAATAAATGGTTAAAGGTTACAGTCTTACACTAGTACTAAATAGTTGAAAATCCTCTCGGCAAAAGAGTCTATGAGGTTAACATGAGGTAAATGGAAAGAATTTATGGCCACGATGTGGTTACAGATTGTAAATTTTTTTTATTATAATAGATGTCACGTGCCGTGACCGTTTTGGTGGACGTAGCCCTGGGGTTGGGCGAACCACGTATATTGTTGTTCTTCTTGTTTTTGTTCTTCTTGTTTTATGTTCCATGTGTTCATTTTCGTGTATTGTTTTCATTTTCCCTGTATTGTTTCATGTGTACAAGGTGTTGTCATTACTTGAGTAAATCCTAAATGAAAAATAACCAAGGAAGGCAATCATGTTGTTCATTCTGCACACAAAGTTCTTTAAAGCACTATAGAGATGAATGTGTAAATAGTGGTATGTTTTATGATATTGCATCGATATGATTGATTTTCTATTGGATTTAAAATGGTGAATGTATGCCATAAAAAGACACATGAAAGTGCACCCCTCATGTTCCGTGTAATTTAGAAATAAGAATTGGATAGTCCTTAAGTTAAAAAGGCTATGGCATGTAAACTTGTAATCTATGAAAATCTGTTTGCTAGGTGTATTCTCTTTACTTCATTCCTTAGCAAGGTGAGTAACAGAAATACGAGAAAGGAATGCATAAACAATTTTTCTACAAATTATGGTTGTATATATTTTCATAATTAATTCAATAACGTTGCAAACACATAGCAAGACTGAATACAGAAGTGGAACGTGTTGAATGCTTGTAAAAAGGTATGGATTGTTTTCTCTTGGAAAGAGTCTGTGGTACTTAAAAGGATTAATAATTTGGATGTTTTCAATAGGCGGACAGCTTAACAACATAAAGATTGTTTTTGATGAACATGAAACAACTTGTTTATATGTGAAGTAAAATTTATCCCTAAGGTTCCTTCCTAATT